>OU015530.1:20103464-20353464 GCA_907165065.1 Caprimulgus europaeus
ATGTTGCCTTCCTCAACTCTTTTACATATAGATGAGGTTTCTCCCCAAAGAAAGTGTTGAGTGTTATGAGAAGGGGAATCTGATTTTTAAAAATAGGTAAGCCAAGATGCCAAAAAAGAATAGCCAAAGACATATAATTAATAGATTCCACTGTTGATAATACCCTTTAACTAGGAAAGCATAAAGTCCTATGCTATTCCTGTCTGATGACAGGAAGTTATTGGCATTTTCAGCTGTGTTGGCTTTATCACATCTACTCTACTTAGTAAGTGTGACGGACACTTCATGTCAGGGATTTCGATGTCATTCAGGCTGACGGGGTTTAGAGATGATATATCTTTCTTGCTTCAGTTGGAAACAAAGTGTACAAAGAAATTGTGTGGTCACACTGTTCAAAGTTAAATGCAGGCCAGAGGGAAAAAAGTTAAAGTGCCTGACTGCAGTATTTGCTCTTAGCATGCAGTTGTAAGCTTTGAAAGTCCCGTTTAAGTATCTCTTTTTTAAGATAAATACCTATTAAGTAATGTATATGCACAAGCTGAAGTGTTAAATGGTTTGTTGAAACCTATTAGAGTACACAAGATGATAAACATAAATTATAGCTAATATACTGCACCAGTGATTTTTAAACATAAAAATTACTGACACTGTAAAAACACACTTGAGTCATCGTAGCAGCATAATAGCACTAATCCATGTTTATCCAACCGTGCACTTTTCAAAAACAACACAAACCTCTAATAAATGCTTTGGCTTCACCTTGACAACTTATATGGGTTATTGCCTCGTTCATGCCTGGATAACCATGTGTTATGACTTAAATGTTCTTTAATATCAATTTATGCCTTGAAGAAAAAGGATTGAATAACATAGTGTACATATGGTTCAATTTATTACAGCAAAACAATCATTTTAGTTTGAAGATATTTTCTCATGGTGCATATCATAGAAATCTTATTCAATAGAGCTCTCAGTAAACCAGATTTTTTATGTCACAATAAATGAAACTAAGGCAGCTAATTGTTGCTAAGATTCTAAATAGATGAGTCTATTTGGCTTTCTTGTCAATCAAGAAATAAACTCCTTAACACTTGTATTTCTGGATTCTAATGTGTCTAATTGGATTTTACAGTATCTGATTAATGATGTAGTTTATAGACTACTGTAAAAAAAACCTGATACATAAAAAGTGGAAGAGGAAATTGTGGGCTGTCAGCATTTATGGAAAAAGCCAAGACAACATCGACTAGTTTAGTGTTTTTGCAAAATGGCAACAAAAAGCATAAAACCTGGTCAACAATGCCTCATTTGTAGTAGTCTTCTTGTATGTTTGTCATGCAAAAAAGACCCTGGAGTGCTATTTCTGAAGAACATTGAAATATGTAATAGTCTGTACTGAAAATTTATTTCTGTACTGAAAATTTTTATTTCTTTTCAGTTTTAGGATATTACAAAACTGAAAAGAAATAAAATTTTCATTTAGAACCAAAAGCAACGTATAAGCTTAAAATTCAACCAACAGACTGGTGATAAATAGAACTCTCACAGAAACAGGTACAAGCACAAGGCAGAAAGAATGCAGGAAAACGTCCTTGCTACTTCTGCAGTGCTCATTTTTACTGCCAGTCTCATTTTCTTGACCTTTACACATTTTCAAAAGATGTTTATGATAATCTTTCAGACAAAAAAATCTTGTCATAGGTGAAGAGATGGCAACTCTAACAGTAATGCGGGCCCGCTGTTGAATGGGTGCCCTGGTTTCAGGAGACGCTGAGTAGGCAGAGATACTGAACGCCTTCTGTGCTTCAGTCTTTGTGGCTAAAAGTGCCTCTCAGGAATCCCAGATGCTAGAGGGAAGACACAGAGTCTGGGGAGAGGAAGACTGCTCCTTGGTTGAGGAAGAAGTGGTCAGAGATAGCCTAAACAAAATCAATATACACAAATCCATGGGCCCTGATTGACTGCATCCACAAGTGCTGAAGGAGCTGGTGGAAATGATTGCTAAACTGCTCTCTATCATCTTTGAAAGGTCTTGGAGAATGGGAGAGGTGCCTGAAGACTGAAGGATAGCCAATGTCACTCCAGTCTTCAATAAGTGCAAGAAGGAGGGGCCAGGCAACTACAGGCCAGTCAGCCTCACCTCCATCCCTGGAAAGGTGATGGAACAGCTCATTCTTGATCCCATCTCTAAGCAATTGCAAGAAAAGAAGCTTATCAGGAGTCATCAACATGGTTTCACTAAGGGCAAATCATGCTTGACCTATCTGGTAGCCTTCTATGATGTCACCACCAGCTGGGTAGATGAGGGGAAAGCAACGGATGTTGTCTATCTTCAGTTCAGCAAGGCTTTTGATACTGTCTCCCACAACATCCTTGTAGCAAAGCTTAGAAGGTGTGGGATTGATGAGTGGACTGTGACGTGGATCGAGAACTGGCTGACTGGCAGAGCTCAGAAGGTTGTGATCAGTGACGCAGAATCTAGTTGGAGGCCTGTAACTAGTGGTGTTCCCCAGAGGTCAGTACTGGGTCCGGTCTTGTTTAACACCTTAATCAATGACCTGGATGTAGGAATAGTCCATCCTCAGCAAGTTTGCTGATGATATGAAGTTGGGAGGAGTGGCTGACACACAACCCCTGTGATTCTGTGATTCTGTGATTGCGGCTGCAGACTGCAAGTATGTCTGTTGTCATGCAATCTCTATTACAAGGTGAAGCAGACTGGCTATAAACTAATTCAAAACCATGATTACAGTAGAAGCAGCATGGCTGTGGGCACTGTAGCTCTTGTTATGTTAAACAGTTTCACAATAGCCAGGCTTTAGACAATGAAGACATTGTAAAAGGTTCACCCTTAGGTCACAGGTTCATACATGCTATCTGTGCTTATGTGGATTTAGAAAGTTTGAAAAAAAAGGTAGCTCAGGAACTTAGAGGAATCTAAACCTTCCATCTTTCCCACTTGAGAAAGAACCTTGGTACCCAAATTTGGAAAGGCCAATTATCAATTGGATAATTATCATATGGATTTATGAAAGAGAAGCCATGTCTGACTAACCTGATAGTCTTCTACAATGAGACAACTCAGTGGAGGAGGGAAAAGCGATGATGTTTATCTTCACTTTAGCAAAACATTCAATACTGTCTCCTATAACAGCATCTTCATTGACAAACCAATTAAATACTAACTAGATAAAAGTACAGAAAAGTGAGCTGACAACTGGTTGAGCTCAGAGTTGTGATCACTTGGCAAAAATCCAGCTGGAGGCCAGTCAACAGTGGTGTACCCAAAAAAATTTTTTACTGTAAGTGTGATCAAGCACTCAAACAGGTTGCCCAGAGAAGTTGTGGAGCCTCTGTCCTTTGTGATATTCAAAACCAAACAGACATGGTCCTGAACAACCTGCTGTAGTTGACTGTGCTTTGAGCAGAAGCTTGTACTAGAGGATCTCCAGATGTCCTTCATAACCTCTGTGATTATATTTTCAATTAGTTATGACACTTACTCATGCTTACTTAGAAGATTTGCACCTTAGTTTATTCACAAAGGGATTTAGAATGTGTCTAATCTTTATCTAAATCTTCTATGCTTACATAGGCATCTAAGAGTGAAGTTCCACATTCTAGGCTTTTCTCCCAAAGATCAGTGTTTCTAACCAAACCAGATTTTGTAATAGTACCTTGTGGCATTACTGACTACAAAAAAGAGTCAGCTACTGATTCTTCAACCTCACTTCCTGGAACAGATACATTTTCTGGGGTTGCTATACCCAGAATGACTAGGAACAAGATAAAATATAGTAAAGAACAAGATATAGTAAAGAATGACTAGGAACAAGATAAAATAGGTCGACTATGGCAGACATGATTGTAAAAGCAACACAAAATTAAACTTGAATATTTATATTTACCCATTATTTTCAGACGTACCCTGTCTGACAAGAATTGAGGCCATTAGAAACAGTGAATTAAAACCACATACTGCTGATATTTCACTTTATGAGTGAGTTTTTCCACCTCAATAATGCTCATGTTAATAGTTTTTTTTTTTAATTGTATGTTTTAAGTTATTAAGATAAAGGCAATAGCTCCTGAAGATCTATGGTGAAAAACATAGTAGTCTTGACTTTGAAAAACAGATTAGACATAAGACAAGAGGAACAATTAAGAACAGCCAGACCTCTATTACCAAAGCTTACTTGCTTAGAAGATTTGGGTTTTTTCATGCTTCTACTTCTTTTTGTTGTGAATAGGGCAGCAGATGTCCTTATTGGACATTACGTAATTCTTACCTTTTTTAAAGTTAGTTACAGATTTAATAAATTAGGAAATAAGGTAACTGAGTAATATGTAAGTAGCTACAACATTATTATCATCAAAAATCCATTATGCATTTCAGGTAAAGAACGTTTCTCTGCATGGAAAGATAAAAAAAAGTTTATTTGTATGCCCAGCTTGAAGCAACTATTGAGCAATGCCTGTCCTGTTCTGGCAGTGCCTTGGACACTTGATGTTGCCTCCGTGCAAACATTTGTGTTCTATAATGTCTCAAGTCTCCTCACAGCTCTACCATATATCCTCTTTTTCTTTTCTTGTCTGCTGCATGTGTGTATATATCTTCATATTCATAGGGAACCATTCTTTCTAGAAATATCAAACCCGAAGAAGTGGCATCTCCTTTAAATGACGTCCTACTTAAAAGCATAAAGCAAGAGCAGGGAAACAGATATCATCTGTGTTCTTGAATGACTGAATGAAAAATGACTGAAAAGCAAAGTAATGTAAAGCTATCATCTTGCAAGGCAAGATATAATCCTCTAGTAAAGGGTGCATACTGTGATCAAAATGTGGCTTCAGAAGTAGTAGACCTAAATGCCTAAAAATGAGATTTACAGCAAGCAACACAGTGAATGAGGAAACAGTAAAGCCAGATTGTAAGAATCTTGACATTTGAAGTCCTACAAATTCTCTATTCCTGAAACCATGATTCAGGCAGGTGGCTACACTTCTTGAATGAGTACCCATCCACCTGAAAATCATCTAAGAGGTGGGAGGAACCACTGGCAATTACTATTTCTGGTTTGGGGTTTTTTATGTTGTTTTTGTTTGTTTATTTGTTTGTTTTAAAGTGAAGGCTGTACTTTTGGCCATGCTCACCCATGTCTTTGTGTCCTAAGCATGTGCAAACATCACCCAGTGCCTTTGGCCTTTGACACAATTTAGTGTGAGAAATACACTGAAATGCTCTGCTTGCAACAATTGAGTTATGTTTAACAGCAACTATTTGTGAGTGTCCTAGTAAGTATATTGTAAGTACTTTCAGCTGAAACAAACAGATTCATTTTTTGCTGGAGTTAGACACCTGTGTAAACATAGAAGTTTTACATAAAGCTTAGACATGTTGTGTAGGTCTTCTAAGTAAACATCATAACTAATTATTTGAAAACATAACCAGAGAAATATGGTTGCAGCTCATGCAAACATATCTGGAGATCGTCTAGTACAAGCTTCTGCTCAAAGCATGGGTTTGTATATGTCCAAGAACAGGCTCCACAACTTCTTTGAACAACCTGTTCCAGTTTTGAACACATTTTTATGTGTTTTCACTCATAAATATAATACTGAAGAATTGAGTCAAGGGTCCTTTGAAGACACTTTTGTTATATCTCCCATATATTCCATCTTCATTTGAGATAGAACTACACAACAGCAAGAACTAAAAGTCATATAATTTACGAGTCAATTCCATTTTTTTTCTTTCCCTTTCTCAGAAATTAATCCAGATTCTCTTATAGGAGATAGTATCAGGATATTTCACAATCAGCAATGCATTTATCTCCACAGTATTCTTGAGCCATAAAAGAAGAGGAAAATTACAGGGACTCCCCCAGACATTCAACAAGACTACGACAATGTAAGAAATGGATTAGCTCTCTGAGCTTTGACAAGGATCTGAACCGAATGATTGCTTTATTTTCTGCCTTTTCCACATTCCACATCTCAGCTGATTTCCCTATTCCTGTTAGAAAGAGAAAGAAAGGCAATCAGGAGTTCAATCAGAAAGGATGGATAGGAATGCATGGAAGAAAACACAAGGAAACAAGTGACTTGAAAGGACCTTAACTGAAAATAAAAATTTAATTTCCCTATCTTAAGGAAAAAGTCACCTGCAGCATCAGGTAAGGAAGACTACAAAACAAGACAGAGTGCTTATGGCTGTAGCTTTGTTTACTGAGAAACTACTTGCTGTGGTCTGTCTTGGCTTGCTATATGACTGAGGAAATGAAAATTATAATAAAGAGCATCTTAGTGGTGAGCCAGATATATGAGCTACTGTGGGGCAGTGCACTGGTTATCAGACAACATTATTCTTCACACTCTTAATCCTGGGCTTCTAAGAACTACAGGATAACTTCAGTGACAGCTATTGCTTCATATCTTTGCCTTGGTACGTGGAGTTTGCATAAAGACGTAACAATTTAATGATGGCTTGCCAGTCATCATTTCACATTCCCTGAAGTTCCTGACATATTTTCTGTTAGTCCTGCATTTTACTGAGATCATAGATTTCTGTCTCTGCAAAAAAAAACATTTTGTAGACAGTCATTTTGTACCCTACAATACCCAGAAATGTGAGTGAATTTATAGGCTAAGGAGTAATATTAAAACAATACAAAGTCATAATGAAAATAGGGCTTTTTTTTTTTTTTTATTAAAGGTTTTAACAGGATAGTGAAAGGTTGCTCTGTCTTTGACCTGTGACATCTGTATAATCATGCTTTTTCTCTTTACAAAGAAAGAAAGATCTGTAAAACAAATTTAGATTTTAGTGGAAGCTAAAATATGAATAATGTTAACAAAACCTTTATTAAATTCTGCATTGCATGTTTAATAAAATTATTTCAGAATATTAGGACATTATTGTATCAGTAGGATTTTTTATCCATTTATGCAAACATAAGAATTTATTTGGTAGCATTTCTTAGTAGTTTATTTTTAAAAAAACCCTCATTGCTTTTCTCTGGGTAACTTTAACAGGAATTTTGGATACAAGGGCTGTTTATTATTTATTTTAATTTAAGAAATCTCTCTCTCCAGGAATATTTCCTGAGGTTGGACTTCATTTTAGTATTCTTCAAAGTGACTATTCCCAATCTAACAGCTAATATTTATGTGTGGCACAGTATGAAATGATTTAACATTACAATACTAAACAACCTACACGAGCTACAACCAAGTAGCTGATGATGGAAGGAAGGAGCATCTCTGATGTGACTGGTTACTTTTCAGCCTAGGAAACATAGCTTCCAATTTTAATTTAGATTTTTCATTTTGAAGGATATTTCTTCTGCTTTCCTTGACCAAAGATGATCCAACAGCAGAAATGCGGAATACTACATACAATCTCCTTTCAGCAAAACGCCATGCTGCAATCAACATCTTCATGCTTCTGGTTTCTGCTTTTACTCTTTTAACTCCACTGCAAATGCATTTCTCACACAAACACTTACCAAAACCAGTCCAGACAGACTTGAAACAAAAGCACACTAGGTTTATCTAAACAGGTGTGTTATTCTAACTACCTACAGCTGCATGTATATGACAGAAGATGTAAATAAAAAAAGCCTGTTTGAATTCTTCTGCAGCTGCAGAGGATATGGAACCAGATTCTGACGGGGAAAAAAGTAAAAGTCAAAATTCAAGATGCACCAATTCAGGGGGATATTTCTGGTGATTCAGAGAGGCTATGGTACCCTTCTACCTCTTTTGCTTTGAAGTCTCTCTTGCTAGGATTCTAGCTATATAAAAGGCATTCCGAATCATCCGTTGGAGTAAATTCAACACAATTATTAGAAGTCTCACATTTTAGCTCCCTGACTAGTGGCATTATTCAGCAACAGTCATTTCTTACACCATGTAAACTCATCCAGATCCAAATCTCTAACTATTCCTTGTGAGTGGTCTGCCAGAGTGGGCTTCTCTCAAGGTTACAAGGAAAAGCTGTACTGCTCCAAGAACATTATGTGTGAAAAGCTATGCCTTAGAGCAGGCAATTGCTTCTGTGCTGTGAAGGAGCTACTTGGTTTTGCTGAACAGCCACACTGATACAGGAGATACAGCACAGCAAAGCACCATGAGAATGACATCCAACCTAGGAATATGGATCATTTAGTGGTACTGTTTACTGGTACTGAACAGACAACTACAGTTTTATACCATCTTGTGGTAAATAGAAGTTATTGCAGTGTTGAAGAGTATGGGTTTTTAAAATTGTTTAGAGCATCCATGTTTTGAGGCTGCTTATCCTCAGAACAGGTCCTTGACACTTCAGATCATTGAAGAAAAATCTGAAATATAAAAATCAATTAATATACTTCCACAGCTTTCTTCTTCACTCTGCCCTCTGCATACGGTGACATATACAAACGTACTATTAATAAAAACACTTGAAAGGTTTAGTAAGCCTAATCATACAAAAATATAGTTCTTCCTCAGAGGGAGTCTGAACATTTAATGTACTGGGACTATTATAATATCAGTTCTGAAATATACCTTTATTTTATTAACACTAGGGTAATCCCATGAGCTTCCCTTCTAGATTTTTTCTTGTTCTCTTTGACAATCAAAGTTAATATGCAGAAGTGTCTTTTTCCACTGTTTTTATTTATTTACTTACTCCAAACTCTACAGAATATTTCTAAGAAAGAAATGTTCTAGGTTGGCACATAAGACTGCAACATGTTTTCTCAGAAACCAAGTCTATAAAAAAACATTTAAAATCAGCTAATGACTTTTCCTTGAAAGGCCAAAAGAACAAAGAGAACAGTCAGTTTGGGTTTTTCTGGTTCCAGGTTCAGTGGTGGGAACTGAGCCCACAGGGAACTCTGAAGGCTGGGTACAATTAACTGTCCTTTGTAACACCGTGTTAGCAGTTGTTTCTGTACATGGTAATTTTGGTTTATGTTCATAAAGAGTAGGAAATATATTTAAAATGGTTACTTTGTTGTTTTGCTATCTGGGGTAAATTTTAAGTCAACCATAAAGCTATTGAGTACAAAGGGTTCTAACAGAAAGACTGAAACAAGTTTAATTATCATACTGCAGAACTATAAAGGAAATAATGTAGTATACCATATAGTAAGAAAAAGCTGAGCACTTCTGGGATGCATATGATTTAGATGGATGAGACTCCTTAATGTTTGCTTATTCTTTTCCCAGAATTGGTGTGTTGTGGAATGTACTAAAAAATATAGAAAATTAACAAAAGACAGTGCCAGAAGATCACTAACATTTAGACCACATTTTCCGGATGTTCGAAGCATTATAGGGTACCAAAACAGAACGAGACAAAATTTTTAGAAATCTCTAAACTAATTTAGCAATAATGTGCTGTGTTGTCTACTTGCAATGAAAATATTTTGTGGTTTTTTTAGAATAAACCTTTGATACACAGGAATAAGATTAGCCCTCCCAGGCCAACAATTTTTTTCTGTGTATGTTTGATTTTCTCAGTGCTAAAATTAATACTGAGCTGAGACTGAAAACATACTAGGTACATTCTGACTGTTTCTTCTCCTGAAAAACATACAAACTGAATACAAGTAATTGCAATGTAGCATTTCGGTTAATAGCTACCAACATACAAAAGCATTAATTTCATTTTCAATAATTCAGAGTAAATTTCTGTAGAATCTGATGATCACAGATAAAAATCTTCTCAATGTGTTAAGCAGATGAACTAGCCATGACTGGCCAGGGCAAAAGTTCATTTAGGCCACTGTCTAGACATAGATTCTTTAAAGAAAAGTCTAAGAAACAGGACAAGTAAGAGACTCCTTTCTTTAAAATAATATGGTGCCTTTGGGCATCAGCAGGTTAGGGCTTCTGGACTTTGCATTAGATCACTGTGTTTAAGAGCCCTAGATTTATCTACCTTCCTTTAAGTTGTAAAGTAGTCTTTGGAAACTTTTATTTCAGACATCTAGAGGAGCCTCTAGCAATGGGTTCTCCAGTTTAATTACATACTGTGATAGTTTCACTTGGCTAGCCCTTGGCCAGCAGCCAACACAGCCGTTCACCCACTTTCCCCCCACCCCCAGGGGTTAGGGGAGAGGATTGGGGGCAAGGATAAGGAGGCTTGTAGGGTGAGATAAGAACAGTTTAATAGTAGAGAGAAAACTTAAAATAATACTAATATTAAAATAGTAGTGATAATGATAACAGTAACAAAATATGCAAGTGAACGACACCCAAGTTTATAACTCTTCCCCCCACTGACCAAGCCCGGCCTGTTCCCAGATAATGATTCTGGAGGAGCGACAATCACAAACCGAAACCACAACCCCAGGATAGCAAGAGCCCGAGAGAAAGCCAGAAAGAGCTAAAGGAGGAAGAGCCCCTCACTAATATACTGGGCATGATATGATATGATATGGAACACCATATTGGCATATCTAATTGTCAATTAAGTTTATTAATTTAAATATTCTTCACCCCCCTTAAATCTTGTGCTTGTGGATTAACAAAACACTAAGTCCTTCACTTCCAGTGACAAAACTGTGGTTAGTAGGTCAAGAGAGGTTCTCCTTCCCCTCTACTCTGCCCTGGGGAGGCCACATCTGGAATATTGTGTCCAGTTCTGGGCCCCACAGTTCAAGAAGGACAGGGAACCCCTTGAGAGAGTCCAGCACAGAGCCACCAAGATGACTAAGGGAGCGGAGCATCTCCCTTATGAGGAAAGGCTGAGGGAGCTGGGCCTCTTTAGCTTGGAGAAGAGGAGGCTGAGGGGTGACCTTATTAATGTTTATAAATATTTGAAGGGTGAGTGTGAGGAGGATGGGGCCAGGCTCTTCACAGTGATGACCAATGGTAGGACAAGGGGCAATGGGTGTAAGCTGGAACACAGGAGGTTCCGCTTAAATTTGAGAAGGAACTTCTTTACTGTGAGGGTGACAGAGCACTGGAACAGGCTGCCCAGGGAGGTTGTGGAGTCTCCTTCTCTGGAGACATTCAAGACCCACCTGGATGCCTTCCTGTGTGAACTCATCTAGGTGTTCCTGCTCCGGCAGGGGGATTGGACTAGATGATCTTTCGAGGTCCCTTCCAATCCCTGACATTCTGTGATTCTGTGATTCTGTGATTCTGTGATCAGGGAGAGGGAGAGTGAGTGAGCACCTGTGTGGCGTTTGGCTGCCGGACAAGTTAAACCATGAGCGTTACAAAAAATAACGAATGTCTTTTCAATATTCAACTTTTTGGATGCCATCCATATTATTATGCCCCCACAGCTGCCACTTTTCCAAATTGAAGAGGCCCAACCTAGTATCTCACCAAACAAAAGCTACATCGTACCTGTAGCTGTTCTATTGTACCTCTGTACCTCTTCAGCTCACTTTTGAGTTTGGGTATTCGTTGCATTGTTTGGACTGTTCAAGGTGCATATTTAATATGCATTTGCATCATAAAAAAACAGTGTTTCTTTTTTATTTTCTGTTTTTTTTAGAATAGCTCCTAACACTTATTTATTTTTTTGACCCAATCAAGCAGATACTGTTTGCCAAAAATTACATGAAATTTTCTGAAGATTACTCATATACAAGTGCATTTAAAAATATTTAACACTTCTGTATGTTCCTGTAGCTTACTATTAATTATCTGGATTATTGTAGATCCTAGGAATCTTTGCAATATATTTCAGAGTTTGGCCGGTGTTTTTACATGTAGTCACTTTTGTAGTGTTTATCCTACTACAAATGTAAATATTAAATACTGCATTTGATGAAATCTAGTACTACTTTATGTTTCTTTTTCTGTCCCAAAATGTCTTCAAACACCAAACTGTCTTTCAAATACTAGTCTTTTTGTCTATGTGATGAGAACTCAAGCTTGTAAGAGCTGAAAAACATCTAAAATGTAACAGTCACAGGTGTCGATACAGTCAGTGTAATATAGGTAGCTATTAAATTTGAAAAGAAGCTTTCTTGATAGGCAAACTAATATAATTTTATAGGCTGAATTTACACAGAAGGAGTTGCAGTTGAGATTCACGCTGCCTGTTTTCTGCTGTCCTAATTATTTTATCTTTTCCACAGTATGGTTCCCTCTAGTGATTCTTGTAAGAAGAGAGGCTACCTGATCCCTTAATCCAGCTAACATTTTACAAAAGAAGATCCAAATTAGTTTTGCTTACACCAGATGCTTTATGTGCAATTGGGTATCAGACAATGGTGGCTGAAATATGAAACAGGTAAATTCAATGATCTCCTTTGAAAGAATCTCTTACCTGGGGGAACTAGTGTGAAATGAGTTGTTTGCATACTTGCTGCTACTCTGCGGTCCTGTCTCCTCCCCTTATGCAAACCAATGAATGTGTAAGCTGATTGCCAGATATCCCCAGTGTCAAACTCAGTAACAAGAACAGCAATGAGTATTTGATGGAAGAGAAGCAAAATCAGACTTAGCAGACTGGTTACAGCACGCAAATCTGTTAGAAAATGAACATATTATGCCTACAAGCTTGAATGTGCTACAGTAAGGGTGAAGTTTGTATGGGTAGCAGCTAACAGAAACAATAGAAAGTACAGTTAGAAAAATATTCCAATAATTAGCTATGCCACTGGCATGCTACATGTCCTTCTGCAAGTTATGCAACTTCTCACTGTGTTTCAGTTAAAAATGCTAGAATATTTGCCTATAGTACCACACAAAAGATTTGAATGTCTCATTGTTTGTAAAAGATCATGTATTTCTGTATTTAAAGAACACACACGTGAACATCTCCTGTGAATCAGAAAGTGTATGGTGATTAGATAAACTACAGTAGCCTGATCCCAGCTACAGTTATACTCCACAGGATCAGTTTCCTGCCGATCAAATCACTTCACCCTCATTTCCTATCTCACATGATCCCATTTGTTGGATACCCTCCAGCCTTCACAGTCTGTGATTATTTTCTCTGGTCAACAAGCTGCCCAATGGTAAGTTGTCCGATAGATGTGGACCCAGTCTTGGTGCTGTGACTGCTTCCCTGGAGAGCCTGTTCCATTGACTGACCACTCTCTCAGTGAAGAACCTTTTCCTAATGCCCAATCTGAACTTCCCCTGACACAGCTTCATGCCTCATGTCCTGTCACTCGTCACCAGAGAGAGGAGATCAGGATCAGACCTTCCCCTTGAGGAAGTTGTAGACTGCAATGAGGTCATCCTTCAGCTTTCTCTTCTCCAAGCTGAACAAGCCAAGTGAATTCAGCTGCTCCTCGTAAGTCTTGCCCTCAAAACTGTTCGTCATCTTAGTTGTACTCCTCTGGAAATACTATAATGGTTTGATGTCCTTCTTATGTTGAGGCACCCAAAACTGCACACAGTACTTGAGGTGGGATCACAGTAGTTTGAGTTTAGGTACAAAACAGTTCATAATACAGTGAAGTCCTTAACTGTTCTGGTCTCTTTCCTCACCAATTTCCCTTGCTATATACCATCAGTTCCTTTCTAACCTATGCGGCCAACTGCCTTACACTAATCTACTTCAAAGATACTGTGAAAAAATCTTTGTCATTATCTCCTGTCTTTCTTTACTCAGATTGTTCACTAAGTCAGCCCACATATATTTGGGGCTGCACTTGCACACAGATCACTGAGTGTCACTGATACTTTAAGATATTCTGCTCTGCCTTGTCACAGTCAGTTAATCAGGTAAAGCTAAAAGTACAAGATCATGGTAGGACTTTGACAACTGGAAAGCAGAATCTGCACTACGTGAGAGCTGGGCCCACATTAGATGTTTAAAATCTCAGGGTTGGGTATAATGGTGATGCAAGGGGAATATCTTAGAACTTCTAGGCATTTGGATGTAGTCACCAGATGTAGTACAGACAACAGGTAGGTGGCAGAAGCAAAAGTGAGAGCGAAAATGCGAGACAAATCACTGAAGTCTTACAGTTCAAGATTCCTAAATTAAGAGATGAATCTCAGTTTAATTGATCTAAGTGGTGAACTAATAACAGCACGGCACAGTGAGCAATACAGCACAGGAGTTACTGTTGTCAATGTAAAACACTGAGGATTACTGCTTTCATAGTTAGTCAATGTTTTTCAAGCATTTTCATAGAATTTTTTGTTATATATTTTGTGCCTGTCTATCAAATTCACTGACGTGTTGTTGCTTTTCCTTTGTAGTGTTGAACAGCCGCCATTGTCCTTCATAAAGATGAAAACATTTTTGTTGGGGATAAAGTGAGCCCTGTTTAATCTGTACCTGTCCTAGAGAGATTTTGTGAGGCTTAATTTTATGTTTGTAAAGTACTTCGAGATCCTAGGATGAAAGAGAGTCTAAATATAAACCATTGTGTTAATAATTATCTTATTTTAACATACCAAAACAATGTTACTCAATTGTAACACAGTAGAACCTGGAGACTCCGAGAAAAATCTTTGCTCCATGAAGTGTGACACTCTAACAAGACATAGTAAGACCATGTCCGCATATCTTAAGCACTTACAGTCTAAACAGAGTAAACAGACAAAGAGACAATAAACAGATAGTGCTATAAGCACATTGCATAAGTTAAGAATGCAGGTCAACAGAAAAACTGGAGACAGATTCCAGGCTTTTCATTCCACACCCACAGATCTCAGTAGAGAAATTCAATTCTCATTTATAGAGGCTTTAAAGATTCAGGTAGGTTTTTAGTACAATAGTACAATAATTATTTACAGAGGCCACAACAGAAAATATTTCAGTCAGGTTCCTCCTCGAAGTTCTTCTCTCCTGCAATTTATACTTTTTCTCCATATTCCACATAGTTATTACACAGTTATTTTTCTATGCTAGAAAAATAACTTCTTTCCAAGAGAAAAGCCCCAGAAATACTCTCAAATTCACAGAACATTTAATAGAATTGTTTCTTCATGCATGCAATACTTGTAATTAAATATACTCAATCTTCTTTAAACAATATTCAAAGTGCTTAGCTCCTCCAATGTACTCTCTCTATGTTACTCATATATGATAAACCTTGCAAACCTGGCTAGAGATATCTAAAGCTGAACATTTTTCTCCTGCCTACTACTGGAAAAAAGTTACCTCACTATGCCTATCGGACTGTCAGATACAATGACTAAAATGAGATCTTAAACAATCTCTGTTCAGAGAGTGGTGTCTCGATTCTTTATTATCGCACATCATCACTTTTTTGGGTAGCCCTCTGGCAGCTGTGAACAAAGCTTTCCAGCCTCTTATCTATTTCAGTCACAATAGGCTGAATCATCATCATCTCTAGCAGGAGTTTTAACTGTGCACATGATAGATAATACAAGAGATTGCTAGAAAAATGCAGATTTTCCATCACATTTTTTAAAAATTTTACAGCAAAGTGGAAAATAGCAAGTTTGCTTGGGATTTTGCAGTAAAAATATTCTCTTCTTTTTAATCGCTGGAATTTTTTTTTCTATAATTTCTCTAAATAGATGATAACAAGAAAGCCACTTCAATATTCATTTAAATTATTTGGAAATAAGAAAAGAACATGAGAAGACCACTTCTCATTAGGTTGTCCATGTTTCCAACAATAATTCAATGAATCTTAAGACAGAGCACAGTTAAATCTATTTCTGTTGTATTTTCAGCTATGTATTTCTTTAAGATACTGATGTCACTGTAGACATCACACAGGCAAGGACAAAGCATAAGATCCCCGACACTTGTGTTTTCTTGTACTTGGCTTGTATTTGATACATGCATCATTAAGGGATGTAAGATTTGATACATGCATCATTCTTCTCTCAACTCTTTGAGGAGTTGAGAGAAGAACCTCCTGTACTCAGATTGTTGAGGCCTTTGCACCAACTCATTCTGCAACAGAAATTCTGAAATTTAAGTAGAAGCAACAGCAAAATTTAAAGTATTTTATGCTTTACAGAATGAAATTGATGAGATACTTCAAAGACTTTGTAATCCTCCCAGGCTCCTTACTGCATAGCTGTCTACGAATCTTGGTAACCCTAAGTGTCTATATGCTACAAGGTGTGGCTGAAGTTTAAATTGGAATTCCAGGACACTTTCTTTGTGGTCATTGCTTGACAGGAGAAAGGGATCAGTGCTTGAAGAGATCTCCGAGAAGTTACTGTAGCAGTCCTACTGCAGTTTTGGTACTGACCAAATGTGTTTTCAGGTAATCTGGTATGTTTCGTTTTCACTTGACCCCATGGGAATCGGTAATAAAGACCGTGTCCTGCTCAATTCAGAGAATTTTTATTTAACGCAATGGTTTCTAATTACTTTTCCTCCATCTTGTCTTCAGCCTTATATATATCCTTACTCCGTTCAACCTGCTGTGAGTATACAAGGTGGAATGCCCTTACCAGTTTCTCTGTAGGAGGTTTCAAAATAGGCAGCAGAGAAACCAGCATTGGGGCTGCAAATGCAGTTATCCATCCTGAGTACCAGATGTCAATATGCCTGTATCAATAGGCAGAGGGCTTGATAAACACCAGAGTGGTCAGGGCTGGGAACCATTCAGCTGCTACCCTCTTTGCCACTTGGATTGTCTTCTCCAAAAATATTCTGATTACTTTATCTGAATTCACTTTTATCACAATCACTGCTATGAGGGCCAAATGTATGTGTTCAGAGTGTTCAGTAGGTATAGTTTGATCTGAAAAACCTTATACTTCTGATTTCTAATGAAAAAGAGTTGCACACAGAACTCCTAATTGCAGTGTGACTCCCTCCCAAGCAAAAGTTTATGTTATGCCTCTTCCTATTTGTTAATTTGTTGCTGGACAAAACAAAATTAACACCTGATATTCTATGATTATCAGTACAGTTCCTTGCTTGTTGTAGAAGTTGCAGATTTTTTCTTATTCCTTTTGTTTGAGAAAAAGAATAGGGAAGGTAAACATTCTTTAGCAGAAAAGTTGGAAAAGGACCACTTAGGATTTCTGAAGAGAAATGAGGCTCTGCCTTGCATAAAACCACAGAGAAGCAGAAGATGAACACGGGGCCTTAGCAGCCAAACCCATTCCACAGCATCAAGTATAGCACACAGATGTATGGATCCAAGCACTGTTTCAGAAGAAATAAGGATTTTATAGAAGTGCTTGTTGGCACAAAAAAAAACAGTTGCACCCCTAGTTCAACCCACCAAAACCTCACCTGGATAAGTCATAATATTGATACTTTAGTCTCCACACTAATTTTATTTTTAAATTAATTATTTAACACATCTGCCTTTTAAAAGAGGTTCTGTGGCCTCCACTTACTCATTTGTGCAGAGGAAAAAACATCACACTGAGATCTCAAGTGTTGCAGCAATTAGTAAAATGAGAAAGATGCTGTTCTACGATTTTCAGGGACATTGTACTTCACAATCTTCAATTTTACAATTAGGATAACTTCAAATGCATTTATAACATTAAGAATGTCAACATGTTTCCATTATCTACTGTGTACATATTATTTTGAACCTACTTCACAGAGTAGAATATATTAATGTATTTATTTAAATCCTGATAAAGTGGTCCTTCAGACACTGTTAAGGATTTAAAGCCCTCATAGAAGTCTTGTACTGATAAGTATTTTAAAATACTGCAAAATCATTAAATGTTAAATAAGAACTTGAATATATTTCTATTCGTTCATTAGCACTTTTGTGATCAAAAAAGACACGAAGAAAAAAGGTAAGACATGCAAAACTTATGAAGAGAACATTAAAAGGCTAATATTCTCTGGCACTTAACAGTTCACTGGGGCATATTTTTGTATATTTCTTTAAAATAAAAAGAACTAGAAGAATAGAAGGAAAATATGCTTAAAAGAAAAAGGGAGAATTTTTTTTTATTCTGCTATGAACATGATGGGCAGACATAATAGATGACAGCTCTTGTACATTCACTGTTTCTGTCTGATAGAAAGGTCAGCCTCAAAAAGTGACCCACTATGTAGGGATCTGAAAAATGGATCTCATGGGAGTCATGCCCTTTTACATTATTCTGAAAGTGTCCAACGACTAGTACGCAGTCTCTCTTCTCTCAGCTTTCAGATGACTTCAAAGTTGATATTGCTGGCCGCAGGCAGGCACACATTGGGCCATACCTGTAAAACTGCTTGAAGTACAACTGTCTTCTGAAAAGGAATTATGTAAAAATAACATCTTGCTTACTCCTCATCTGTTCTCTTTTTACACTTAGAACCACACTGTATAGTTCTGAAACAAAATTATTTTTTTTTTCCTTAATGGTTTTATCATTAGCACACAAAGTAAAAAATGCGATTATCTTGGACAGCAGCAGTGGTATTATGGCAGACAGTCACACATTGGCAATTAATTCCATTGCCATCTGTATTGGGTCTGACTGGGATGGAGTTAATTTTCCCCACAGCAGCCCTCATAGTTTTGTATTAGTAGCTAGAAAGGTGTTGATAACACTCCAGTGTTTTGGTTACTGCTGAGCAGTGCTTGCACACAAGCCTGGCTCTCCAACATTTCTTCCACAACTCCAGTAGGCTGAGGGTGGGGAAGGTCTTGGGAGGGGACACAGCTGGGACAGATGACCCAGACTGACCAAAGGGATATTCCACACCATATGGTATCTGCTCAGCAATAAAAGCTAGAAGAACTGAGGGGGAAAGGGAGGGTATAAGTTACTTTCATACCATAACACGTATGAAGCCCTACTTCACAGAATCACAGAATCACAGAATGTGAGGGATTGGAAGGGACCTCGAAAGATCATCTAGTCCAATCCCCCTGCTGGAGCAGGAACACCTACATGAGATCACACAGGAAGGCGTCCAGGCTGGTCTTGAATGTCTCCAGAGAAGGAGACTCCACAACCTCTCTGGGCAGCCTGTTCCAGTGCTCTGTTATCCTCACAGTAAAGAAGTTCCTTCTCAAATTTAAGCGGAACCTCCTGTGTTCCAGCTTACACCCATTGCCCCTTGTCCTACCATTGGTCATCACTGTGAAGAGCCTAGATCCACCCTCCTCACACTCACCCTTCATATATTTATAAACATTAATAAGGTCACCCCTCAGCCTCCTCTTCTCCAAGCTAAAGAGGCCCAGCTCCCTCAGTCTTTCCTCATAAGGAAGATGCTCCACTCCCTTAATCATCTTGGTGGCTCTTTGCTGGACTCTCTCAAGTAGCTCCCTGTACTTCTTGAACTCTGGGGCCCAGAACTGGACACAATATTCCAGATGTGGCCTCCCCAGGGCAGAGTAGAGGGGGAGGAGAACCTCTCTTGACCTACTAACCACACCCCTTCTAATGCACCCCAGGATGCCATTGGCCTTCCTGGCGACAAGGGCACACTGCTGGCTCATTGTCATCCTGCTGTCCACCAGGACTCCCAGATCCCTTTCCCCTACACTGCTTTCTAACAGTTTACTCCGCAAGTGGCCAGACATCGCCTGCTGATGGGAAGTAGAGAATAAATATTTTGTTCTTTTGCTTCTGTGCATGCAGCTTTACTTTGCTTCTGCCTTTGTCTCAACCCACAAGTTTGGGGGGTTTTTTTGTTCCATCTTATTTTCTCCCCTCCCCATCCTGCCGAAGATGGGAGTGATAGAGTGGGCTTTGGTGGGCATCTGGCATCCAGCCAGGGTCAACCCCCTACACGATCATAATGCAGAGATCAGATATGATGTAGCATGTGATATGACCTTTATAATTGTTTTAGTCATACGTTCTGTCTGCCTGTCCAAATTCAAATACTGGGATCCTGCCTGCATCCTTCCTTCCCAGGTCTGAAACAAATTTTAATCACATTGCCTTTCATCTGATATTTCAAAAGGAGGGGAAGGAAATCACAGTTTCATTGGGCCAATCTCTTTGCATCTTCCAAAAGGGATAAGACAGAGTCAAGATTACAAGCACTCACAAGAAAATAAAAACAAATCCAGCATCTTACTTGTAAGCTGAGGACATTGGACATGAGAATGAGAAAACATAGCACTACACAATAGCAAGCTTTTAAGTCTCATATCACAATATAGCTATGATATGACTTATATGTGTGATTTTAGACTCACAAATTCCCAATCATTGTCACAATTTTCTGTAATAAAGTACTATAAATGTAAAGTCAAGTAAATGTTCTACTAAGAATAAGTTATTAAATGTATTTCTTATTTTATTCAGAGAAATCTTAAGCCCTTCTTTTATCTTAAATTATTATCCAGATTTTTTTGCAAAGAATTTCCCCACTGTAGAGAACAAAAATCACACATTTTTGTGCATTTAGACAGAAATTTGTCAGATCCACATAAATAATAGCACTTGTCACTATTTGTCTATGTAGTAAGTAGCACAGTGGGAGGTGAAGAGAAACACAGTGGGAAATGAGGGTGCTCACCTGGTTCTTTTGGTATTAGCTTTTAGTTGGCAAAACCAACACCAGTTGTGAGCTCACACAGAATAAAGTTATTTGCAGAAAATTAAGTCATCCATAAAGTCAGTAGAAAATGTTTTTCCCCAATTCACTCAAGTGCCATAGATTTTAAAACTTCATTTCAAATACAGAAACATACCTGTGAAAACCCACAACTTGATGTTATGTAATATTTTGAAGGTGTTTTTTTCTGTTTCTTATTCATTTGAAATGAACTAGCAGCTTTCAAAGAATTGCTTTTACGCTGACAAAGCTCGAGTATCTACTGAAAATCTTAAAAAAAAAAAAGACAAATTATCTTTTGACCGTTTCACATATCTCTCTGTGTAGGCTATTATGGAGGATGATACTTGATTCATGTAAAACTTAAAGCCCATGAGTAATTCCACTCAGTGTATGATATTACTCATGCCCTTTAATGAAGATACCCATTTAAGTATCTTGACGGCTGTTAAGAATATACAGGGTCAATTAGAGAATTAGGGACTTTTCATGTGGGCTGATCACAACTTCCCCTGTCCTCCCCTCCCCCCAAAGTCAATTTTTGAGTCATGGAAACCTCTTAGAATTTGAATCAACTCATGGAGAAAAAAAATAGTAAAGACAAGAAAGGGAGTGAGTTTTAAAACCAAACCCTTGTATGTTGATGGACTATGTAGCAAACTATACAGAGCAGTATAACAGGAAAAGAAAGCAGACTGACTTACTTTTTCCTAAAAAATCTATTCTACCTTGCATCTGTGTGCTCAGGTCCCTCTGGAGTTTCAAGAATGTGATGCATAACTAATTTTAAAACTAAACAAAATTACCATGTCTTTTTATGAATGTAATTTGATTGCACAATTATGTAAGTTTGGGGCTGCTTATTTTAAAAGGCAAATGGAAGAAAGACCCATACTGACACCAAGAAACACCAAAGAAGTGCCCTGGGAAAGGCCCAACATAGGTCATTACAACCACTGTCCCTCCATCTGGCTAAACAGAAGCAATGAAGTTTTCTAGTCTGCCACCTAATTAATAAGAGCACAATTCCAGAATTCATTTGCAGCTCAGTACTAATGAGTATATATTGACAGCAAGAGTTTCTATTTTAGACATATTAGTGAATATAATTGTATTCCATTCTCAATGATTGGCATTTTGGATCACACATCATAAAAAAGGGTGGAGATAAAGTTTGCCTCTCTGAAGAAATTCAGTGTTGAATACCAGGGTTCCACAATAACAGCCAAATCAAATTGTTGAAACTTAACACTGTGAAGCACTTTTCTTTCAAATCATTTGATGATTTTGAAAACCTGAATCCATCTCTTACTATCTGCTTTTTAATCCATATGGAGCATCAGTCTAAACTAAGATCTAGAATTAAAACTACTAAAGAAAATTTAAAAGTCCTTGCACAAAAAGAATAGTCAAGAACTAAAGTTAATTCATTTTTAAAAAATAGCATAATTTTCCCTCTTTGTACTTATATGAATCCAGATGTATAGTCTGTATTTTCCCATAGATCTATTATTTTTTCAGTTTTTTATTAACCTGGGATGAATTTAGACCATGCAGTTTCTTAAGTTGCTTCTAAATCTATAATAACAGGCAGTTCTTGACAATAATTACATGCATTTCATATGAATAAATAAAGCAAAAATGCAAACATTTGGGTACTTTCAAATAAAGGTTCTTCACCAATTCCTGTGTAACAATAGCCCTTCTCTACTTTCGCATATTGTCTTCAGACATATCAACACCGAAGCACACGGAAATAGTATTGCAGCTTGTGTGATGCTTATCACAAGAATTTTAAATCATTTACTAAAGGTGCCATTCTAGAGAATTATATCACCTTACAGTGGAAAGAAATGTTAAATGCAAATATCAACACAACATCCAGAGGCCCATATAAACATCAGTAAGGGCAACATCAGGCATTTTGAAGGCAACTAATCCTTTCATACAAGTTTTCAGACTACCTTAAAACCCTAAGCCCTCTAATATGATGAAACTATTATCTGTTATGAAGCATATGTGTGTATAACTTCACAAGTGGTAAAGTTGGACAAAATCACATACAAGACAGCTGAATATCTTAAAGCATATTCATGAAGGAAAATTAGTTAGGGAAACAGAATATATATAAGTTATCAGTAATAACATCCCTCCTCCTGACAATTTAGAAATGTACATGTTAGTATACAGTGCTGGTCATTAATTTTTTTAAAATTGCCACTTAGAAGTACTGTAATTAAATATTACTATTACCACAGTATTTTCTCTATTTTTCTAAGGTTAATTACATATAAATGGCAAATGTGAAGTTGTACAGATGTCACCACTGTAATTGGAGATATGCAGCACAGTTCACAGAAGCACAGCTTTACTAGAAAGAAGTACATTAGTTAAAATTATTTGTTCTTACAGAGCATCCAGAGCCTGTGATTGAGATATGATAGCATTATATCCTTGATTGTACATGTGTGCAGCAAGAAAATTTTAAATGAATTTCCAATTCAACACAAAGGGTTTGAGAAAAATATCCTTTTCACTTATCATGGTGGCATAGACAGATAAATCAGCTTGTCCTAAGCACAGGAAAAACAAGGAGCTGATTAAAGCAGCAGACTTCCATGGGACAGCAAACACAGCACCAGAACCTACACTACCTACAGCAGAGCCTGACATCAGGCATCAGCATCAGTCTGCAGGTGATACACCTGTTGGGCACACTTACAGCAGGGTCTATATTTTAAGTTCAGCTACTAAATCAACGTATGGAACTGGTCCTTTGTAGCATGCCAAATTAGCTTGGCCTGCTCTCTTAAAGCTGGGATTTCCTGAAGCCAGTTCTACTGCTATACAGTATGTCACAACATGTGAAATCACAACAAGTAGAGTTACAAATAGATTTTTCATTAAGTTTAGGTCCTGATTCTGTCTTTTTGCTTACCTGTGTTCATACCAACCTGGAACTTTGTTCAGTGCACAGATCTCTACAGTCTCAACAAAACACTCCAATCAAACATGTTATTATTCCCCCTAAGCTAAGCTTTTTCATAATACCCTAATATATCCTATAAAAACACCAATACTTTCACATACAAGTATGAGCATATTGTGGTATTTGATGATTTCATGACACGTATGCCAGCATGAAAATACACTAATTTACATGCTAGGAAACATTATGGTAAAGATAATCAGGGGTATAGACATATGGATTCAACTAGCAATCCTGCTTCAATGCAGGTATTCTTTATCAATATGAAGGCACATTAGTACGTTAGAACTGATGTTCCCTTTACTGAAGAGAATTTCAATCTACATGGCTAAAGGACAAACCTTATTTAGGTTTGCTGGGTCCAGGATTTGCTACCAAAGGAAAAAATCAAATTTGTTTGACACAGCATGTCCATTTTGTCTTTAAAATAAAGAAAGAATTCTTGACAGTCGTTAAAAATATATATATTTATCTTTTGTAATTTATAGAGTAACTGCTCATGTTGATCCAAAATCTTAAAAATAAAGTATTCAAATTTTATTTGTATAGGAAAAATGAATCCTTATGAACTCAGTATTTTTTTTAAAAACCCATTTTATCTCACTGTAAAAACAGTAGAACATTTAGAAGAGAATACTGAAAGAAACAGCATTGGTGAAAGCTGCAGTTTGTAATTGCAAAGTTAATTATCTTTCCTAAACCATCAGTTGTCACTTAGATAGACCAGATTCTAGCAGGCTCTCAGGGGACTGACTTTATTTCATTCCTAATGGCTTGGGACCCACCATTTTGCTGTCTCTGAACATTTGGTCACTGAATGCACCATTTATGGAGTATTGTTTAATTAAGGACAAATTAAGAGAACTGTGCATAGAATTTAATTTCATATCCTGTGTAAATTCTTTTAAAGAGGGTACTAACTATAGGCATTATAACTTTTCATTATCCACTGCTTCTACAAGGTATTGACAATTTATTGTTTGCAACAGTTGAGAGTTTTGTTTACCCTTTGGGGAATTCTGCTGGCACTGCAGTTTTT
The DNA here is from genome assembly GCA_907165065.1 of Caprimulgus europaeus. The sequence continues at coordinate 20,127,882 of OU015530.1, forward strand.
TGCCTCATCATTCCCTTAACCCCCTGTATGCCACTTTCACTATTTTGTCATGAGCCATATATTTGAAAATGTACTTTTTTCACATATGTCCAAATATGTGAGCAACAAAACAAAACAAGGATAGAAGATAAGATGTACTATATACACGTGTGATCAGTGGGAAATCCTATGGGACTAATATAGGCTACATTGTAGACAGCCAAAATTCAGTGAAACTCCTTATGCCAAAGGCTCTGGACAGAAAGTGAGACTATACAGAGAGCTAGAGTATTCATTGCTGTGCAGAGCCTCCTAGCCTCTTCTTGGCAGAGACACTTGCACAGTTTGGATGTAGCTTCCATGAACTGGTTCTTCAGCTACTGCATGTGACCTGAGGAAGGTTGCTTTTCCTTTTCCCTCATGTTCACTCAGTCCTTCTTCTTGAACTTCAAATCAGTTTGGACTTTAATGCAGCACAATTTCTAGAATTTCACCAACATAAAGAAATTCACATTTGTTGAAATCAACTATACATTGTCTAGTTATATGTATATTTACTAATTATAAAATTATTACATCTGGAGTGAAGTACCAATTCTATTTTATAATCATAAAAGGCTATAGCTTGAAAGCAGACATTGCTAGTCTTGAAAGCAACAATCTGCCTCCAAAAAAAGCAAAAAATATTTTCAGAATATATTAGCAATCACAGAGATGTACACTCTGGAACAAAGGTATTGTAAACAGTACAAAACTCAGCTTATACTCTGCAAAGCTTATTCTAATCTCTAGAGCACAAGCATGGAGCACAAGTAACTGTCAAACACAGTTGGTGCATTTTACAGAATGAGTAGAAGCAAATACAAATGAAAGCTCCTCTCAGCAAAGAGCTCTTATATGTGAGGCAGAAACAGTTGTCGAAACTCAAAGACATCCACTGTCCTTACACCAAACCAATGGCAGTGCCTGATTTGATCAGGAAGATTGTATAAATGTAACCAGAGAGGTTAAGTCAGCAAAGGTAGTTACAGCTATGCACAAAGGAAGGCTGTGCTTTCATTCCACAGTAAGCAACCTTGCCGTCACTTCAGGTTACCTGCTCTCACTTCAGGCTGTGGCTGCTTTGGCTGAAGAATTTTATATTTACCCCATCTCTTTCCTCAAACTTCTGGTGCTTCCAAGAAGAGAACAGTGAATTTCAGGGGTTGCAAAGTGGCAACAGTTACAGGAAATACCAACTAGCCTCTCAAGTAAACAAGTATTCCAGGTTAAATTCCTATCATTACAATATTCCAAGAAAATGTCTTAACCACTGGTCTAGGATTTGGATGTGGTAGAGGACAGTAGAGAAGTCTGCTCTCTGTCTAATGTAATGAAACATGTCCTAATCTTCCAGACACTCCCTTACAGATATAAGATTCTTGATGTATACCAATACTGCAAGCAAATTAATATAGAATCCTAATAAAATTAATGCTGTTTACAAATCTTTACTTCCTAACTTATTTTTTATAATGGTGCCAAAGCTGATACTTTAAATCATTAGTATATATTTAAAAGCTCAGAGCACAAAGCATAGTTGTTGTTTTTTCTCTCCAGATATATTTGCCTATTTTTGAGGAAACTGGATCTTCAAAACATGTATTGGTGGAGAATGAAGCTTTTAATTTTTTTAAGGAAGCTCATTTGTCTGCTCAGAAAATGTATATGAAATTTCACCGCAAAAGCAATTATAAGACAAAATTAGCACTAAAAATGAAAGGACTATCTTAATGATGACAGTAGTATCACTGACGTGACATTGTAATACTGTAAGAATTATACAGCATCCAAAACCTGTCAAATGAGATTTAGGAATATAGTTCAGAAGTTATCCCCCATTGAGTTACTGTCCATAATCCTGATACAAATCCTGTAATGTGTTTGTGTAAGGTACTCCTTATGCTAAGGGTAGCATATCATTTCAAAGCTGTCAGTTTTTATTTCTGTTTTATTAATTTTCCCATAAGTCTACAGACATACATTTCAGAGGATATATATCAAGTAGATTGTAACCACACAAAGAAGCAATACAGTTATGGCTTATTCTGACATGCTTCACTCTGAAGAGTTCACATAGGTGAAGGAATAAGCATAAATGTTATGTTTTGAGTAACAAATGGAAAGATTTTTAAAACTTAGAAGACCAGAGATGAAGGACAAGGGTGTTGAAGCATGGATTCAAAAGGAAAACATGGATTTTTCTGAGCATGAAGAGGGAGAAGAGAGAGAAGTGTATTTGAATAACAGGTCTGCCTCTGCTCCAGTTTTTCAGTCTTACCATTACATTCTCTCCTGTAAAAAAAAAACAAAAAAAAACAAACAAACAAAAAAAAAACCAAAAAACAACTATGAGGAATCAGAATGGTTTCTCTTGGAAGGGACCTTAAAGATCATCTAGTTCCAACTCCCCTGCCATGAGCAGGGACACCTTCCACTAGACCAGGTTGCTCAAAGCGTCATCCAGCCTGGCCTTGAACACTTCCAGGGAGGGGGCATCCACAGCTTCTCTGGGCAACCTGTTCCAGTGTCTCACCACGCTCATAGGAAAATTTATTCCTAATATCTAACCCACATCTTCGTTCCTCATCCTATCACTACCAGTCCTTGTGAAAAGTCCCTCCCCAGCTTTCCTGTAGGCCCCTTCAGGTATTTGAAGGCTGCTGTAAGATTTCCCCTAAGCCTTCTCTTCTCCTGGCTGAACAGCCCCAACTCTCTCAGCCTGTCCCCATAGAAGTGCTCCAGCCCTCTGATCGTCTTTGTGGCCCTCCTCTGGACTCACTCCAGTAGATCCATGTCCTTCTTATGTTGGGGACCCCAGAACTGGGCACAGTGGGGTCTCATGAGAGTGGAGTAGAGGGGAGAATCATCTCTCTTGACCTGCTGGCCACGCTTCTTCTGATGTAGCCCAGGGTCCAGTTGGCTTTCTGGGCTGCAAGCACACATTCCCAGGTCATATTGAACTTCTCTTCAACCAACACTCCCAAGTCCTTCTCCTCAGGGTTGTTCTCAAAGCATTGACAGAGTTAGTTTAGCCCTTTGGCTAAAAAAGTAGTTATGACCACGCTATCTGGAAAAAGAGAATCCCTAGATATCTTGGTAAAAGAATGTCTGAGACTGACTGTGATTTGTTGAAAGGAATAATGTAGGAAAATATAAATTAAGAACTGGCCCAAACTTTGTCTTCCATTTTAAAGCAATACAGTAAATATAAAATTTAGCAGGAACCCATTGACAGTTGTTTTCCAGTATGATTGTTTGCAGAGGGTTGTCATCTGCTGCAGCAAGGCTGTAAATACCTGAACTAACCCATGTAAAGCAAAATCAGATTTTTTTCCACTACACTGCAATTTGCACTGTAAACACAACCTTAAACCTTATATCTAAAGGGCATCATTATGCAAACTTTCTGAACCCAGAATTTCCATATGTCCTTGGAGAAACAGTATGATAGGAAAGCTGGGTTGGTGGCTGATCCCATATATGCCGTCTTGACCTTTATCATACCTTTCCCATTTTTAATTCCCATGCTAAAGACAAGGGAACTCAGGCATAGGCTCACTGGTGCATCTACACTACCAAATAAAATAGGATGAGTGACTGAAAACAAGAAGCTTGATTGTTCACATTACTTGATTGCTCTCCCACCTTTGGCTGTGATTGACTTCTTCACCTAGCTCCAGATATTATCCTGGTCATAGTTCATTCTCAGGATAGCTTCCAAAAGAGATACGATGACACTACCAGGTGTGCTTCTTTGTGCCTTACACTATAAGCCACTTTTCCAAGTGTATTTTTTTCAGCAATTCCAAACACCTCCCAAAAAAAACCCAACCAAAAAGTCATGTATAAGGCCTGCTAACAGTGCAGGGTATTATAAATTACAAAGTCATAGGACCAGTCCCTACTCTGACTTAGATGTTCTTTTGTATTTGAACTAACTTGATAACACAAAAACTGAAGAAAGGAATTTTTTCCAATAACATCATTTGGCATCTTTTGAGAATTTCTGATATGAATTACTGGAATAGCTTAATGGTAGAATAAAATTCATTTTTAGATATCAGTGAATATAACAGAGACTATTAGATTATGTCTAATGTAAGATTGATTTTAAAATGTGCTGTCACCATAGGTTCAATTGACACAAATGTTTATATTTAGATTAATACTGTATGAACAATGCTGTATGTATAATATCATTGTAAAACAAATTAATGCATTGAAAATAATTATATTACAATGATAATGGGTCTTGATAATTTACTAAAAATAACTGAGATTGAATCTCTCTGTTTTTTCAAGAGCAATTCAAAGTCCAGTGTTCTTTAATCTTTTGTCTTTCATTCTCCCTCTGACAATTCTTCTTTAGAATAATTAAATAGTAGCTCTGTTTACATGTCAGCTCTCAGATTCCAAATGCTCCCTAGACCATCTTGTGACCACAAACATAAATCTCAAAACTTTCACCCAGTGATTTTGCTCTAGATCTTTAGAAACACTGAGTCACTGCTCAAGATCAAAGTGCTGGCTCTCCATAGGGTACCATCTGGACTCTGCAGCTAAGATTCAAACCTTGAACGTGGCATGATCATGTGAAACTCAATCACACAAATAGTTGCTGTCATCTTGTTTCTCCCACATACTAAGTTTGACTGCTTGCATACAGCATTTCCCTCTCACTGTCTTTGCATCTACCAAGGCAGACAGACACAATGAGTGCAAGTAATTGCAATTAACACAAATTTCTTTCAAAAAAATAAACATTCTCTGTTAATGTTCTTGAAAACTACTTTCTCTAAATCTTTATTATTTTGAAATAATTTGTACATATTTGATTTTTCCATCTTCTAAAAGACCATCAGAAAGACCCATCAGCAATTTACTGCAGGCGTAGAGAATTGGATTCTTAATATTAAAAATCATATGCCACAAAAATTTGGGTGCATGACCCCACAGTTCTGGTTCCATCACTTTAACAAAATACCTAAATAGATATAACCATTGTGAGCAAGAGTACATTTACAAAACAGTGATAAGGATACTTCACAAGCATGATGGAGATCTTTCTCTCAGGTTCTACAATCCATCTTTTCCAAGGTATAGGGTAGAATGCCAAACTTGTGAGGTGAAGAAAAAGACTGCTCTCTCATGACCTCCAGGAAAAAGATTACTTAAGGTCTAGACTTAAGACTCACAAGTGAGCATCCTGAGTAAAAGAAGTGCCATTCTGCTTCTAAGATATAACTCATATATCTCACCAAAGATTTAAGACTTGAAATTTCATTCTTTTATTAATGTTTCTTGCTTATAAACTGAGCAGGTTCTTCTTTCAGTACCAATGCTTCTACAGACCACTTTCTAGATCCCTGTCTCCTTCTTCAACAGAGGAAAATACATTCTCAAATCTGAGTGGAAAGGCACGTCAGTTTAGCCATGATGGTAAGAATCGTTCTGACACTGAAGACTTTCAATGTTATCTCAACCTAAGGACTCTAAAAAAAACCCCCCAAAACAAACAAAAAGGCTATTTTCTAATGTGATTTTTATACTGATAGTGTCTCTTTTACTGCAGAAAGAGTTATAGTACAGCATTCTTTGAAACAAGTAGAGGTATGGAGGATTTTTAATCCAACTGAAACAGCAGTTTACCTGACTCTCTTCTCAGCCACAAACCATGAGAATGATTCCCTACAGCTTGGCAGGTGTGATTTGGAGATAATTGCAGCAAATGGAGGGGGCCATCACAGGCTTGTAATTCTCCTACAGAGACTGCAGGTCTTTTTCCCTTCTGTGTAACCTTGTATGATAATTAGTCCAATTCCACCTGTCTGCTAAAGTAGCTCTTACAGTTGGGTGTCTGTGGTTAATTGATACTGTTCTGGATTAGTACAGGTTCTGTACTAGTCACAAGGAATAGGCAGAAATAACTTTTAATGTTGAAAATTAAATCTGGATTCACTAAAATATCAGGTTTTGCTTCAAAGATTTACTAAATGGTCAATCTGATCGCTATTCTTTTTAAGGAGTTCATATGCATTGGATGTTTTATACTGAAAACATCCTCTCATGAAGAAATATGGATATACATTCTGCAAAATTTAAAGTAGAACTGAAAAACGGAGTGAAAAAGAATTTTTCCCAGTAATCTCTTGACGGTCATAAAGATATGATAAAATAGTCAGTGTGACCTTGGCAGTTTAGTGCAAAAACTTGCTCTCAGCATTCCTTACATGGATTTGAAAGCAAATATCTGTCATCAATAGCCCTAAATGTGTCCACAGATTGAGAATGAAGTTGAATCTTAGACACAGATCCTGTAGTTAACCATCTGGATATTAGTCCCCCAGTTTTGCAAGAAATTTTATCAAGTTCCTAAATTAATATTTTAAGTATTCATGGACAAAAAGTTAAGAATGTTCATAGGAACCTTGGCTGAACTGCTGGTTGCATATCCAGACAATAAATCTATTTATAGACACATACATATATAGGCCATATGACACCAACAATCCATACTGTGTATGCTAACTCAGCTGAAGGCTTCTCAGCAGTGTAGGCAGAATCAGTTTTATGGAAGAAGCAATATGGGTCACACCAGATGGGAGAAAAAGGCTAAAAATTTCAGTAGAGGTTTCAGCGGACGGAACAGATGGGTTGTAGAGGAAGAGAATGGGGTCTCTGGAGTAAGGCTGGAGCTAGCAACTCAGAGGTCAATGAAGGTACATGATATTCTGGGTGCAAAGTGATTGAGAAAGCTAAAAAGGTTGTAGAAGCTAAGTGAGGCTGTGGACCAGGGTAGTGACAGCTATTCTCTTCCCTTCTGCTGTTCTGGAAGCTTTTCATGGGTAATATCCTTCCTCACCTTCCTGAAGCACAGGACTTGCACCTGCCACCCTTTGCTTGTCACCCATGAATGTATCTTCATCTACTACCCTTTCTCTGATAGGAAGGCCTAGCAGGCAAGGCCTGCTTCTACTGGGATAAGCAGCAGCAGAATATTGAAAAGGATGACTGTCAAAGAGGTTTTTGCTCCTACACCTTCCTGAAAGGAAAACAGAAAAGTTACTATCATTTCTTTAAGAAGCTGCACATCCCTAGGTTACATCCTGTTTGTTTACTCAGTGTCAGCAACAGCAGGAGGGGAAGATGACTGCATAAAGCATGAAACAAAGACCTGCTGTTCAGCCTCGAAAGCCAGGCCCTATCTTTGGCATAGATGAAGCATACAGTCTGCTGTCATAAGCTGCTGCCTACCTTGTCTTTTGGCTTAATACAACTCCGTATGTGAGTGTGAGTGTTGTGTATATATACATATGTGTCTATGTATATAGTTTAATCCAAGAAATAATGATAAAAACACAATAATGAGCTTCCAAGTATTATCAAGCCTATTAAGCTCCAAATAGTTCATTGAGGACCAATTTCTAAGTGCTAAATAGTACAGCTAGATTTTGCTTTTATGCAAAAATCAATGCAAACACATGAATCACTACGAAGCGTGCTGCAGCCTTCCAAAGTCAGTTTCTAATTAGCAATCCATTGATCCAAATAGTTAGTGTACAAATAACACAGGAGAAAAGTGTTCTACTAGGCGTATGGAAAAAAAGAGTCAATTTTTTTGCCCTTTACAATTAATTTCAATTCTTTCCAGAACTGAGGAAAATGACAAAGGTTTGCATACCTAACACTATTTTTTATGTTCAGTAAGGTTTCTCCTTTCATTCTGTCCCATCAGTTAGAAAACTTACTCAGATTGTGCATGAGAATAAACCTAATAAATAAAATACGTGAGGGAAAACTGGGCTTTGCAGGAATGTATTACTTACTACAAGAGTCCTTCTCCTCTTGGAAGAGGAGAATTGACCTGTTATCCCACTACAGTATTGTACATTTGTCCTGTTGTTTTGATTGGTATTTAGGATGGTGAAAAACTGACATCAGACTGGAATCAAAACTGACAAAGGCTTAAATTTTAAAAGGTTTTACTGATTTTGTGGAAATCCTTTACATACGACTGTCAGCAACTTGTAGAAAAGGTTAAGTACCTCTTACAAGAAGCTAGGACCCATTGCAGTTAAAAAGTCGTAGGAATGTCTTCTAAGAGTAAAGGAGATCACAGATTTCACCCTGGGTATTATCTCAATATGAGAAGGGAAATCCTAAGAAATTCTCTGTTTGAGATCCCCTCTTTAGATTTTCTGTCCTTTCTCGGAAAACAAGTGAGTTTTCTAAGACTGAACTGAATTTTACAAAATGGCTGAAGACAGTTGACACAAAGCTAAATATTGCATAGTAGCAGCTCTGTAAGTCTTGCACTTTTTCTGGTTAAAGAATGAGTGGTCCAGTATTAGTTAAAACTGAGGTCTGCTGCAAAAGAACCAGCATGTCTTCAGTGACCTAAGGGGTCACCATCAGTCTGCATTTGATATGTATTTTTTATTGTTCTACACATTACCTTTATGTACATTCAGATTTCAAATCATATAAAGGCTTAAAAGTAATTGCTATGTTTTGGGGCAAATTTAACTGTTTTTAAAATGTGTTAAAACTGTAATTTACATTCTGTAAAGAAAGCCAGTCTTAATTTCAATATTCACAGAAAAGCATATAATGGTGCTATCTGAAGAGCAGCATTAATATAAAAACTCAGTGAAACATCCCATTTAAATGAGAGCTTGAGATCTATTTTTAGTTCATTAATACATGCGGAAAAAACCTGGGATTTACCTCCTTATTGGTATCCAGGCATTCAATTATTTGTTTAGAAATAAATGGTTTATTTGAGAATCTTGGTGGAATATTTCCATCAAATTATTGAGCTTACTAGAACCAAAATCTTCATCATCAAACAATCTTTTCATCATCTCAAAATTATATGGCTTCTCAAGGAATTTGGAAAATTCTGTTAAAAATTTTAAATGTGAAATATATCTCATTTTTTTATGTGGCTCCATGTGTCCAGTCACAAATGAATCCCAAAGCTTAGCTGAACAGAATCTTGCATAGGATTGATTGTAACTCTGAGAAAACAGATGAACTAATTACCTCACAAGAATGTATAGTTGAAATTATGGAGAAGTCCTGGAGTTTAGCAGAAAATACTAGAAGTAATCCTGTCCTTGAATCTTTAGGTATAGTGTGGTTTTATCCTGAAACTAGGTATCATCACATAGATTGAAAATGGAGTCAATGTTTCACAGAAGAAGGTATAATATGACATAAGGAATCTTAGTTGTGCTGTAACTTGTCTGCTGTCAAGACTGCTTGCCATAAATATGTAGGAAGTCAGGGAAGGGAGCCAGGAGACCTGCTTGGTTAAGCAGGGAACTGCTGGCCAAACTTAAGTGGAAGAGGAGAGTTTACAAATCGTGGAAGGAGGGGCTGGCTACTTGGGAGGAATATAAGGATATTGTCAGAGGATGTAGGGAGGCAACTAGGAAAGCCAAGGCCTCCTTAGAATTAGATCTTGCCAGAGGGGTCAAGGACAACAGGAAGAGCTTCTTCAAATACATGGCAGATAAAGCCAACGTCAGAGGCAATGTAGGCCCACTGATAAATGAGGGGGGTACCCTGGTGACAGAGGATACAGAGAAGGCAGAGCTATTGAATGCCTTCTTTGCCTCTGTCTACTCTGCCGGAAGTTGTCTTGAGGAGCTCTGTACCCTGGAGACCCCAGATGGAGACAGGACAATGGAGAAGATTGCCTCAGTTGATGAGGATTGGGTCAGGGACCGATTAAGCAACCTGGACATCCATAAATCCATGGGTCCAGATGGGATGCATCCACGAGTGTTGAGGGAGCTGGCTGAGGTCATTGCTAGACCGCTCTCCATCATCTTTGCTAAGTCGTGGGGAACGGGTGAGGTGCCTGAGGACTGGAGGAAGGCAAATGTCACTCCAATCTTCAAAAAGGGCAAGAAGGAGGACCCGGGTAACTACAGACCGGTCAGCCTCACCTCCATCCCTGGAAAGGTGATGGAACGACTTATCCTAGGTGCCATCTCTAGGCATATCAAGGATAAGAGGGTCATTAGGGGCAGTCAGCACGGCTTCACCAAGGGGAAGTCGTGCTTGACCAACCTTCTAGACTTTTATGAAAACACGACGAGGTGGCTGGATGATGGTAGAGCAGTGGATGTGGTCTATCTTGATTTCAGCAAAGCATTTGACACGGTCACCCACAGCATCCTCGCTGATAAATTGAGGAAGTGCGGATTAGATGAGCAGGTAGTGAGATGGATTATTAACTGGCTGGTGGGAAGAAGCCAGAGAGTAGTGGTCAATGGGGCGGAGTCGAGTTGGAGACCTGTGTCTAGTGGAGTCCCTCAGGGGTCAGTACTAGGACCAGTATTATTCAATATATTCATAAATGACCTGGATGAGGGAACAGAGTGCACTGTCAGCAAGTTTGCTGATGATACCAAGCTGGGAGGAGTGGCTGACACTCCAGAAGGCTGTGCTGCCATCCAGAGAGACCTGGACAGGCTGGAGAGCTGGGCAGGGAAAAACTTGATGAAATATAATAAGGGCAAGTGTAGGGTGTTGCACCTGGGAAGGAACAATCCCAGGTTCCAGTATAGGTTAGGAAATGATCTCCTAGAGAGCAGTGAAGGGGAAAGGGATCTGGGAGTCCTGGTGGACAGCAGGATGACCATGAGCCAGCACTGTGCCCTTGTGGCCAGGAAGGCCAATGGCATCCTGGGGTGCATTAGAAGGGGTGTAGTCAGTAGGTCAAGAGAGGTTCTTCTTCCCCTTTACTCTGCCCTGGTGAGGCCACATCTGGAATATTGTGTCCAGTTCTGGGCCCCACAGTTCAAGAAGGACAGGGAGCTGCTTGAGAGAGTCCAGCGAAGAGCCACCAAAATGATTAAGGGAGTGGAACATCTCCCTTATGAGGAAAGGCTGAGGGAGCTGGGGCTCTTTAGCTTGGAGAAGAGGAGGCTGAGGGGGGACCTGATTAATGTTTATAAATATTTGAATGGTGAGTGTCAGGAGGATGGGGCCAGGCTCTTTGCAGTGATGACCAATGATAGGACAAGGGGCAATGGGTGTAAGCTGGAACACAGGAGGTTCCGCTTAAATTTGAGGAAGAACTTCTTTACAGTAAGGGTGACAGAGCACTGGAACAGGCTGCCCAGGGAGGTTGTGGAGTCTCCTTCTCTGGAGACATTCAAGACCCGCCTGGACGTCTTCCTGTGCGAACTCATCTAGGTGTTCCTGCTCCGGCAGGGGGATTGGACTAGATGATCTTTCGAGGTCCCTTCCAATCCCTAATATTCTGTGATTCTGTGATTCTGTGATTCTGTGATTCTGTGATTCTGTAAATTAAGTCAGATTCATCAAAAGCCATTGCTTTGTTTCTGTGCCAGTCTTGTAGCATAACTTTTAGACACTGAACACAGTATATAGGCTCCGCAAAGTTCTGTGTTGAAATTTGACAAAACTCTCAGAAATCCCTGGAAAAACATAATTTTCTATTACACTCCAAGATATTTAACACAGTGTCTGCACACCCTGGCATCCCTTTTTTGCTCTTTGTAACTTTTCTGATGATGAAACTAATAACTGTATGAAAACAATTTTTATCTGCTGTTGGTGAAAATATTATTTTAAACATTTATAACATATATTTTTAAAATTATTATTACTCTGAAAAAATCTTGTTTACATAGTAGGCAATAAAGGAAAAAGAAATTTGTGCCTCTACCTTCACTTCAATTTATACATCCTCAAAGACAGAAAAATTATGGACAATGAAAGAAAAAAAAGAGTGGTGTCACTGGCTCAAGAACAGGTAGGACACTAGAGAGATAATTAGTACATAGTCACTCAAATGTTCCATCAGTCTGATCTCAGCAGTGATAAAAACACAGCCTGTTTCTGTATTTAAGGATTATCAGAAAAATTATCAGACCTATTAATACATAAAATTCAGAATAACACTTGTAAGTTTTCTCTGTGTTGTTATAATCCAGGTATGTATGTAACATGTATTAATCTTCCACTCAATGACAACACAGAAAATGTTCTGTGTATCCTTGTTTTCTATAAAATCTATGAAGGCAATATACTTAAGTTTTAAGTTTACTTCTCTCAGTTATTTTTATATACTTCTGATATGCCTGCAGAATTAGTGTATTTTTTCTAGTATTCGGGAAGGCAAAGTAGAAACTATTTTAGGAAGCAGCCTGTTGATCAATTGAGCTACTTTGTGTTAGGATGCTTCCAGGCCAAACATTGGGTTGACATTTCTATTGAAACACATAATTTCTGTTTGGTTTCCTCAACTATGAATTCTAAGATTGAGGCACAAATGCAATTAAACCTGAAAATCTGCCCAGTGAGTAGAATTCCTATGAATTTTTTAGGAGCCAGCAGCATCTTCTGATAGTAGAATTGCAGTGGACACGTTTCAAAACTCAGCTTTTGCCCAGAATTGTGAAGCAACTATCTACAATCAAGTGATGAAAGCAATAGGAAACAAAAGGTTTTAATTTCTGAAAATGTAAAGGAAAACATTTCCAATCACTAAGCAAATGGCTATTCCTTGTTTTAAACACACAGAGAAATGTGAGAGTCTCAATTACTAAACAAATCGTCAGTGTAATCATGTTCAACAGTGTGTGGAAATATGCCCATTGTGCCTTTAAGTGTTGTGCGTGTCTCTCCTCTTTCAAGCTCACAAAAAAAACCCTCATACTGGGCAAGATTTTGACCTGAGCTTTAGATGTGGCAGCTGGAAGCCAGTGATAGTTGACCCATGTGAAGCCAAGTTAACCTGCTGTCTTAAATGTTATTTAAGCAGTAATCCAGAAAAGTAATCTGTAGTTTCTTCAGCTACATCTAAAACCTTTGTGTCATGGTTCTCTGGCAACAGTTCTAGTCCTGAGACTACAGTACAAAATGTAACTAACATTGCAGAAATATCTCAGAGTGTGTCACTGGCATTCATGTCCTGAACTTACATAGCTACATACTACAGCAGAGCAGGGAGAGGTTTCTCCAAGTTTGGTGTTGTTCCAGGCACCCTTATTCCCCGAAAACTCCTTTCACATTGGCTTAGCTGACTGTACTTTGGTGTGCCGAGTATTGTAATCCTACTTCTGGGTCAACTAAAACTCCATTTGCTGTAAAAAATTACACTGAATTCTGCTCCTGGATGCCTCAACTATATTCCATTTTCTAAATATCTTTGTGGATTGGGCCTTAATATTTATGAATGTTCTAAAGTCCCACTGGACTTAGGTGATATTATGCTTACATATCTATCTGTCTCTCCACTAAACATAAGAAATGAACAAGAAGAATCCACCTGGAGAATATGTCTCACAGGAAAAAGTTCTTTTTTCTTATTTAGAAAATAATAAATAAATAAATAAATTATATTAATAAATAATGCAAGGCTGAATAGATGCACATGTGCCTGATCCAAAACACATTAATTTTCTATTGAACATTTAACAGAAAAACAAAGACAATGATTTCAAGTGTAAATGAAAAAAAAAAAAAAAACCACAAACCAAAAAAACACCACAAAACAAAACAAAATAAATAAAGTTTTCTTCAGAGACGTTTAAACATTAAGATCAAAGAAACTGCCTGGTACTCTTACTAAATTACAGGGAACCAAGTCTGTTTTGCAAGCACAATATTCACAATGGAATTTCCAATACCTTTTTGCCCTGATTCAATGCTCTAAGAAGCTCATTATTTCAAGTCTTAGCTGCAGAAAAGTTATCCTAGAGTTAGGCTGGCATTGATAATACATTAAAAAGCTTAGAAGCACATTGCTACAGCACCTACTTATAGTAAGATGTTTGTAACATGAAACAAATAAAACTCTTAAAGTATTCCTGCCTTAGACATCTTTAGCCATCCAAAACTGAGAGGAAAAGACAAAAAGAAAATCTTGTCATAAAAAGAATATTTTAAAATGTCTCATGAAGAAGCAACTTAGCATTATACCTTCTCTTCTGCTGCTGCAGTCACAAAGGAGCCGAAGCAATCAGCTCGGAAGTGGGGAAATGCAAGTTGTAGTATATGATTTTTTTTCCCAAACCCAAGGAAGCATAATAGCAATTGTAGAGAAAGTTAATATTGCCTCTCCAGCTCTGGTAATGAATGAAGAAATAGTGTCATTCTTTAATAGAGACAATAGCCAAAAATCTTCAGTGTCAGTGTTTTTAATGATTGTGTGCTCTGCCCAGTACCACCTTTCTTAAATTTGTCTTGTTGATCTCTCCAAACAAACTATTTCCGTGCTTCTGATAAGTATATACATCTTCTAACATATACTTTTGGGATTACATGTTTGATTGAAGAGCAATACTCAGCAAGAGGTTGGGAATACACAGAAATAGAGAGATCCAAGAATTTTCCATAATTTAGTTCAACCTAAATAAAGTTTTTCAAAAGATTTAAATATCATCATAAAAAGACTTGAAGCCATTATGTATAAGACCCTCCCAAAATAGTAACATTGGATCAGTGAAACCGGGAGTAGTGGCAACGTTTTCTTTTGCTTTTGTTAAATTTCAGTGGACAAAACCTCTAGGACTCTGTAGAAGGCAAAGTTCTCTAGTCTCGTTTATTTTATGGTTTGACTAGGCAATTATCAATGTGTTTTACATTAGCCCAGTTAATAAAAAATAAAAGAGGACAGGAACATCCACAGTTCTTCTATGCTCATGTCTGCATCATGCTTGGCCTTCCATGGGTCTAGATTCAGCTACCCTTTGGAAGATGTTCTTTACAGCCATAAGAGCTAGAAGCATTTATCTGCAAATGCTATTTCTGTCAAAGGCTAGCAACAGTTGTCCTCAGACATGTTATTAGCATTAGTGTCAACAGTTACAGCTAAACTGTACTTTGGATGGGTAGTTGGTCAAGATTACAAGGAGGCTAGGACCACCATATGGTGTGCCACAGGATGTAAGTGTTCAGGAGTTTACATACAGCAGTTGTGATGCAGCCAAGAAAAGCTGAATGTAAAGTGGAGGTATTACAGTCAAGGTATTTCCAGAAGAGACAGGGAGGTGATTATATATTGGTAAGACCTCATCTGGAATACCATATACAGCTATGCCCACTAAGATAAAGAAGAAACTCAATCCACAAAAGATATAGAAAACAGCTGTGTAACAAGCAGAAAAACAAAGGCTGAGATAGAGTATATGCTGCCACCAGTAAATACAGCAGTGGTAAACACTAAGGGTGAATGTTAAAATTTATGTTGTCAGAATAATAAACTGGTATGTTTTGGCCAGAAGTTAAATTCTTTTTCTTTTTAAAATTTCACAGAGTTACATCAAGGAGCATTTGACACCATTCTTCAAATATAGCAATGACAGCAAAAATATATTTGATAGATCTCGATCCTTTTATTAAGGCAATATATGATGTGTTTCCTCTGATAGGAGGAGAGTGGTCCCATTGCCTCAACATTTCTTCCTTTCTGCATCTACCTTTCCTTCTTAATTTCATTCAGTTGAAATGTACACCAACAGCCCAAATAACAACTGAACAGCTGTGTTTGACACTGCTACTGCCTCCTCAGCAGTCTTGTATAGAGTGAAACAGAAATAGTGGAGAGAGTTATTACAACAAAAAGTTAAAATAAACTTAGTGTTGTTCTGTTATTAACAAACCTAACTAAGGAAACTCCAAAGCAAATGACACCTAAGAGGTACTATATTTTTTTAAGTGCATATATAAATATGCACATAAGATTTTAGTAAGGATCAGTTGGCATATCTATTTAGCTATTCAAATAGGGTTTATTTCACAATGTTGATTTCTCACATTTATTTCTACTCACTGTGCGTAGAATTGACTGCACTATGCCAATGTTTGCCATGTTAACTATTTCTAAAGGTTACCAAATACGTAATCATATATGACATAAAAAAGTATTTGCATTCCATTCCCCAAGAAACTGAGTTCTAAGTCACTGGTACCTCCTTCTGCTCTAAACTACAAGTTAAAAAAAACCAAAACAAAACAAACAAACAAAAAAAACCAAAGACAAACCAAAAAAACCAACAAACTCAAATGTATATGTTAGAGGAAAAAAAAAAAATCAACTAGATCTGCCATTCTTCTTCATTTGTATGTAGAGCTGTGAAGATGTTGCTCCCTTTTGGTTGCAAGACGGTGCTCCTATGCTCTTCTACAAAAACTTCACAGAAATATCCTGACCTCTTCAGATGCTTTTTGTTTTAAGGTTTTCAGTTGAATAATGAAAGCCAAAGGCTTATGATGCATCTCCTAATTAAGACAAATGGCATTCATTTCCATTTTTAAATGCTACATACTATTTTCCCTCCGTCTTTCTTCTTTTTTGCTTTTCACTATGTCTCAATCATCAAATGTAAGACTTCTGATTCTCCTACAAAAAAAGACCTGCACAGCTGTTACTTTGCAACAAGCACATTGTGGGGCCCATCCAAAACTCATTGAAGTCACAGTCTTTCAATTGACTTCAAAAGGCTTTGGATAGACTCCTTTTTTTAAGCTATATCTTAATGTGTGATGCATTTTTAAAGCAGAAAAACCTTTAATGCACTGACATTTCTGTAGTTTATTGTAAGAGGAGATACTAGAAAGATGTGCAAACAAAAAAAAAGAACAGAATTAACTTTGCACAAAGTGTTAATGAAATGCACTCTTACAATACTTCTGCCAACTACTTTTAATATCCCAATAATGTACTGTTACTCTATGACAATACAGAATAATTTTAAATCCCCATTCATAAGTACTCCAATTATAATCTAATTCCGTTCAGATTAACTATGCTTTTATGGCAATTTCCTTATACAAAAATAAAAAATAGCCTAAGATAATGTGCTGCAAATATAGTTTCAATGCTAATAAGAGGCAGTTTAACAGCCTAGAGAAGTTAATTCTGACTACATTTTCATTGCAGTGATAAACAGTACATAAAGCACCTCAATAATATATTTAATTTAAAAAATGAAGTTGTAACATACAATTTAGTCAAACTACTGTTAACTTCACTTTAGGTATCCTACTTTTTCAATAAGAAATATCATAATTTTGCTACTTCTACATAACTGTGACAGAGTTGAAATCAGTATCAGCAGTGTCACTACGGACGCATCTGCTTCGTATCATAATTTCATTGCTATGAAAAACTACAGTAGCTTTCATTGTTTAAAACTACAGCAGCTGTAAGTAGGACATTTTAATTCATTACCGCTTCATCCAAGCTTTGCACTGAAAATTATTCTGTAAACTTTCATGACAGTTTTTGATTTTTACTATATCTTACAACACTCTTTTATTGCCATAAGTTGTTTTCTTGCAATAAATGTAAAATGATATGGAGCTACATTGCTTATGCCATATGAAGATTTGATCCAAAAGCTGATTCTGACATCAAGGCCCTGGCAGAAGGGCAAATCATAAATCTAAACAAAAGAGCAGAATAAAGATATCTGTTGAAGGTTTTAATCTCAGTGAAATGAATCCCTTTCACTAGAGCACAAGGATTAGCATGCCTATAATCTTTAATATTAACTTCCAGTTAACGTATTTTTCATACATCTGAAAAATAGTAATTATATTCCAGACTTTCTCCTTTTTTTTTTTTTTTTAGCTTATTCAAGAGGAAACTCATCAATGAGTAAAATCTAATCTTCTAACTGATACACAGCAGTGACAACCAGAATTTCATTTAATGAAAAATTCTGACAGTTTAGATGTCATATTCCGGAGCAAACAAAAATGGGGTTAAAGGGAATTCCTCTGAAATGCTTTTATGCAAAAGAGTGACCAGAAAGTAGCCTAGTTATGACTGACAGCTGTGATTAAAGGGACCCACATGGAAGTTTGATCTGTTTTATATCAAGCACAGTCCAGTGCACTGGTCTCCCTTATCCCCAAGTAGTCTGGATAACTAACTGCAGGGACAAAATCTCCTCTAAGAAGCTTCTGTTAGTTTTCAGAAAGAAATACTGATTAAACCAGACTAACTCTATAACAGTTTTAAAGCAGGTCTGAAAATTCTCCAAGATACAGAAGACCTAGATCTGAATTCCCATTCAGAATTGGACGTGGAGTAGGATTTTCAACTTACATCTTCTCTGAAAAGCATCTTAGCCATTCCAGTTAAGACAAATTTGTTCTCTCAGACACCACAAACTCTGCCATTGACAGAGAAAATCTATTTAAACCTAAAGTACAATGTTTTTTGTTTTTTATGATCCAAACCAATCTAAACACAAACACAGCTCTGTTTCAGGTGAAAGACTTTCAGTTGTGTCTTGGAATGAGCCTATAGCATGGTCAAGATATGTTTATACATCTTTTCTTATTAATAGCTCTAGTGAATACCTTAATCTGTACAAATCATTCTATTGAAATTATGACATTTTGAATAAACATTGGGTTTCCTTAATCTTTCTGAATTGTTGATATCACTCTTACTTTTTGAACACTATTTTCTTAATGATTTTACTGAAATGACATGTTGCTATTTTCTCCAAATTTGAATAGAATCAGTGAATTTCATTGTTCTGTTTTGTTTTTTCAAAATGGTATAAATCTAGTCTATTTTGAAAGGAAAATAGAGATTCTAATAAACCAGATTTTTAAAAAAAAAATACCACAACAGAAAACCAAACCAAAACAAAACAACAAAAAACCCACAACACCAAAAAAACCAACAAAACCAAAACCCAAACAGAATAGAAGAGTTTATTTATCCTGTAAGCTATGGAGCATGTCCCTTTGGCTACTGTCATTTTCAAAGTCCTGTTAGTATCAGGAATGATATTTTGCAAATCCCACTGACAACAAAGAGAACAAAAGCCATCTGGGCTTTGGTTAGTACGCCCCAGCTCCCGGAAGGCAGAGGGTTATACCGCTGACCGGCAGATGGAGACACAGTATTCCTCTTGAAGATAGGTTGCCGCTTGAGGTCCAGGTTGTCTTAATGTTCTACTGATTGTGAGTTTGCAGTTAATCAATTTAACAGGTTAGCTCAGTCCAACCCAAATGCCTATTCTGGATTTTTCTCAACCGTACATTTTTCTGGATTGTCGATATTACTGCTTTAAATACTCTAATTGCTTGGAGAGTGGCAGTTTTTACTTTAAGTGTAAATTTGTAGATATATTGGTATGACAATGAACTAGATAAATGTTTAACTACTTTATCCTCTTTCTATGACTAAAAATTTCTCAAAAACAACAGAACTTTTAAAAAATGAATTCATCTACATGAGTTCCACACTAATAGAGTCGCATTTCCATGACTTTCACTTGCTCATGTTTTTGCATGTAAGTTTTATAAATTCAAATACTTGGGGTTTTTTGCCCAGCTGAATACTATCAAATATCTTATTTGCATATCCCTAATGAATATTTGGAACTACATTTAGTGTGAGAAAACCCACCCATTCCTGTTCAAAAGCAACTTCTCTCAATACTCCTTAACTTCAAAATGTTTTTCCACAAATATTCCCAG
Source organism: Caprimulgus europaeus (assembly GCA_907165065.1). The sequence goes on from OU015530.1 coordinate 20,147,394, forward strand.
CCATAAATTCAATAATTTTAATGTTCACTGAAAACATGAGTTTAAAAATTGATGAATTGAAACTTTGTTAAAAAAATTAATAGTGGAAAAATAGATCTTCCATTGGGTACAACCACAAAATGATTCACCAACAAGCTCTGAACCTTATGCCTCCAGATACTCAACACAGAGTTTTACTAGTTGTGTCAAATAGCATCAGCATTGTCTCTGATTCGCCCCTTGGCTCTAGGGAAGCACACAGGCTAGTCATTCTCTCAAAAGTGAGAAACTAACCTAAGCATATTCATTTCAAGTATAAGTTTTAAGTGGTACATCAACTATTCTAGACACTTGGGTGTCTACTGTCCAGAACACTAGAATATTATGCTCCTTTTTGTTAGAGTTGCCTTACAGAAATTCTGAGTTAACTTATATGCTAAATTCTGGAGAATAGTAAGGATGTTTTCTCAATCATAATACTAAGCCAGAGTAAATAACCAAGACCGAAGAGAAGGGGGAAAAAAAAGCATAGTTTACTGTTATGCAATGAATCTGCCATGACTGTTCCTCTTATGTTTGGAGCAAAACAGCTCAGACAGGAGGCTTGATAGAAGTTGGAAAACCCTGCAGGATCAATAACAAGAAAGGCTTTTCAAGGTGACTGGACTGAAATTCCATAATTCTGTATTCACAGAGGCTCAATTCAGCTTAGGGCACCAGAACTCAAACCACCCATTTCTACATAGGTCATACTGGTAGAAAGTACCAAGTATGAGAGCAGGGTTTGTGATTAGAGACATAAGGGGGAGAAAGCACACAGACCAGCATGCTTCTGAACATGTGGTAGAAACTATAACTTTCTCTTTTCTATATTACTTCATGGCACAATAAAAAAGGGAGCAAAAGTCAAATAGAAAAAGTAACATTTTTCCAAAACTGGCAAAATCAAGCTCTCATCAAGAAATGGCATGTGGGATCTAGTTGGGGATGGTTTTCCTAAAGTAGTACATATCATCTATCATGTTTCCAAGAGTTAGTACAATATCAAAGACAAATGGGATTTAACGTTGTTAACTCTTGCCGAGTCTCCCCATAGCACATTGTCTAAAACCAGACAATGTAGTCACCATAAGCCTGTGAGCCCTGGAGCCCACAGCAGGTCTAGAAGCTATGACAAATCCTGCAACACTAAAAGCCCAGTTGTCTTTGTTTCTTATGACTCTTCACAAAAGTATCTGCTTTATTCTAATAGGAGCGTTGAAAGAAAGGTGAAGCATGCAACACAAGTAAACATTTTTATTACCTTGCCACAGGCTCATGCACACAATTCCTCTCCCCACTCATATCTCAAAAGCCATAGGTTTTCTTATGAAAGGAAATTTTACCTTTTGGTCAACTCTTCTTGAAAACCATGGTTAATGCCCTATTTGCTACAGATTAGTGGCAGTTTAGAAATCTACTGGCTGTATTAAAAACATTAAGTGGTATGGCACAACAGGCTCAAAGATGCTCAGCCAAATACAGCTGGTGCTGAGGACCTGGCATTCACACCATATTAACTTCAGAAGAGCTTTTGGAATAGCTCTAGTCTGGTCCCATACACTGAATACCAATTAACAGTTGAAGTTTATTGGGTGTACTCCTAGGCATCATCTTCCAATTAAGTTTTACCCAAAAGGAACTCTGTTTATATACTCTGGGACACTTAGCAGTGTGAAACAAAGCAAGTTAAATTGAACAACAAGGAGATTCATTTCAGCACTGCTCTCCTAATCTAAACTGGGAAACTACAGGCCAGTCAGCCTCACCTCCATCCCTGGGAAGGTGATGGAACAGCTCATTCTGGAGGCTATCTCTAAGCATGTAAAGGAAAAGAAGGATATCTGGAATAGTCAACATGGATTCACTAAGGGGAAATCATGCTTGACCACTAATCTGATAGCTTTCTGTGATGGCATGGCTGGCTGGGTGGATGAGAGGAGAGCAGTGGATGTTGTCTGGCTTGACCTCAACAAGGCTTTTGACACTGTCTCCCACAGCATCCTCATAGGCAAGATTAGAAAGTGTGGGTTGGATGAGGGGACAGTGGGGTGGGTGAAGAACTGGCTCGATGGCAGAGCTCAGAGGGTTTTAATCAGCGGTGCAGAGTCTGGTTGGAGGCATGTGGATAGTGGTGTTCCCCAAGGGTCACTACTTGGTCCAGTCCTGTTCCATATATTCTTCAGTGACTTGAATGAAGGGGCTGAGTGTACCCCCAACAAGTTTGCTGATGAGCAAAGAAATTTGTATACATGTGGAGATGTATAATTTTCTAGCAAAGTCTCAGTTGAGGACATCTAGCACATCCATGATTTAAGGCAGAATACAGAACAATTTTTTTTTGTTGCTGTTATCAAAATCAATTGCAAGTTGAAATTTACATACATGTGTACTTTCCCTTAGTATAGTCTGGTGTGAAAGACAATACGGACCAGGGATGTGGAAATGGATTGTGAAAAGACTGCTAGGAAACATGCAGAAAATAGAATTGAAAGCTAGTGGGAATGAAAGGGTGAGAAAGAAGAAAGCAGGAGTTAAGAAAATAATACTGAGATTCACTGAACAAATAATCTGTGACTAGAAGCCATGAGAAGCCAATGGAAGAATAAAAGACAAGGCTGGAAAAGAGACAGACAGACTACAAAACACTCTTTGCCCCTCTCTTTTCTACCTAAGCTTATAATCCAGCTTTCCAAAGTTCAACTGAAGTGTTCCAGTGACACACAGCTATAGTCTTCTTGGATGGCAAATGATTCCATGCATGCATGTCTCCTAAAAGCACTGAAGATTCAGGAAGCAACTTATAGAGAATATTATTTTACATAGAATCTTAGTGTATGGCTTGCAGTTCCTAAATTTTTTTTTTTTAATTTCTCAGGAGATTGGAGATAACGAATAAGGTATTCTCTATCCTACTTGCATAGTTGTCTCTTTGAAAAAATTTAATGCTTCCCCTTCAGAATTAATGGTAACTTTGGGTAGTCCAAGCTGTTCTAGCTTTCAATGGGGAAATGACTTGTGCGTAGTACTTGCTTTATATTGGATAAAGGATTCAAAGTTGTATCCTTTTGTTATTTCATTGAAAATTTGCTAATAACAAAAATAACCATTTAAAAGTCCTTTCTAATTGGAAAAATAATGTTCATTAGTGGATACATTTGTTCACAAAATGAAGACAGGTAGAATTTCTTCTATTAATATTGAAAACATTATTTCATCCATGTCATTATCAGTCATCGAATGACTTCAGTTTATGTCCTGATTGACCATAAGAACAGACATTCCACTTTTACTACCATATTATTATTTTTATTGTTATCCTAATTGAAAAAAATGAGGACCATTGTCAATTACCACAGGGTTCTGGCTCTTCAATATATTCTGAGGAGTACTGAAGCATAATAGGAACTATGTTTTTTGTATCCTGCATATTTTCCTTTTAGCTTCAGTCCTTAAACTTCATCCGCTTTCTGACTTCAAATATCTACGCCAAAGATTGCTTTTCCATTGAATTCTCCACACATAAGAAGAGAAAAAAAGGCAATATTAGAGCTATGATGGTGTTCAGGTCATCCATGAATTCTCTAATGGTAAGGAAACTTCAAAAACTAGCTGTTGTTGGAGTGGAACAAATGAGACTTAAAGGGCTGGTGCACCTGATTTTATATTTGCTGCATTTTGCCTTCAGCAAATACTACTGAACAAATCCTTTTTCCCCCCAAAGGGATGGATAGAGTTGGTTTTGGTTTGAATCTATGTCAATATTTTTATTTCAGATTATGGTTTGGATAAGTTTTCCAAATCAGTCTTAAATAACAAAATGAGTTCTGAATTATTGAAGCAAATACATGAAAATAGAGATAGCAATAACTTCTCGCTTTCCTAAAATTTCAAGTATCTTTTTAGTTATTTTAAAAATATAAGGAAAATAAGTTTTTATGCAGCAGCTTCAGCATGGAGTACATATGTATTTATGCCTATATTTTAACTCTTTAGAGTTAGAAAGGGTTAAGGCTGAACATTAGGACCAGTGATATTTAAGAAAATGGTAGAAGTTAACCTTTGTCAACATAGAGGCATTCCTTGTTCTGTAGTGACACTTTAGTTACAATAAAACATGCTTATGGAACACATAGTCAAAACTTGTTGTCAATTATTTAGTATTCCCATAAACCATTAGATGGTCAAAAATATCTTTAATTGATTCCATCTCTACCTACACTACTTATTATTTATTAGTATAACAAACTTCTCCATGGGAACAGCTAATTGTACCTCCCCAGTGGCCACTTCAAGTGGAATAAGCATTGCACAGTGCTGCCTAAGATACTGCTGAAAGGTCTTCAGCATTTGGGATTTGATTAAAACTGTATTACATGTACACATCAGCAACCATTGCTAAAACAAAATACTAATTTAGAAAATCCTTCTGCTATACTGCTTAACACAATTGAAAAGCCTTGCATGCATGGAAAGAGCAGGGTGGGAGAGTCTGCTATCTTTTTTTTTCCCCCTTCAGACAATCATTTTGTGATAGAAATAATATAGCATTCTCTTGTATGAGAAAAGAAAGTGTGAACCCTACCAGCTGCACTGTGGGAGAGACCTTTTCCTCTGACATACATGTAGCACAGCTAGCTACTGCTGTCTAAGCTGCCTGTTTTTGTTTCCTGCTTTTTTTTTAAAGACATAATTGTTAATCTGTTCTATAGTAGAAAAGACAGATGTTATGGAAATAGTAAGCCACACTGTGTTCAGATTGTTCTGTGACATTCCATAGGCAATGCTTCACAAAGGAATATTTGGACAATAAAGCATCCATTTTGAGACATGCAGGTGAGTTGTAAACACTACTGAACAATATCAACATAATAGCACTGTAAGCATATTATAACATTTAATTAAAGTGTTCAAAACACTATATAAGAGGTAGAAAACAATTTCTACAGTGACTAATATAAACCAAGATTTTACAAATACGTATTAGGCTGATCATTGGGTTAAAATTTAACAAAATATGAGCAGGCATTCTTTTAACTTAAAAATGTGTGTTCTTTAATCACACTTAGAGATCCTTTGTTGAAATTAAAAATTTCTGAAAATTTCCAAATATGCAATTTAAAATATAGCTGGCTGATTCAGATTACTCTTACACAGTTAGGGTTTTTTGCTTGTTGGTTTGGATTTGGTTTAGGACAAATGGCATAGCTGGAAATTATCTTCAGGCAATTGTTAAGAGACATCTTTCAAAAACTACATTCTAACCCTGCAGAAAGGAGATCCACATTCATTTCTGATGCCCAAACTGCACATCTGAAAGTGGATTTACAGTATAAGTGCAGCATTGAGTTTAGGTCATAGGAAGAGCAGAACAAGGAAATCTTATCCAGAACAGCATCATGAATTTGTTCAGAATGGTCACAGATGACAAATGACCTCAAAAGCATAAGTAGAGTGCCAGTAGTCTTAAAGGTAAAAATAAACCCTGGCAAAATATTGATGAACCTGCAAGCAAAAACACCACCACTGTTTAGAGTTGCAGGTGCCATGCCCCAAGCCAGATGTCAACCACTGACCAAGGTACGTTACAGTCTATACAGTCCTTTAATTAAAATTGTCTTCCATTTAAAATTTCCTACTTAACAAAATTAGAATAACTTTTTGTTTTTCTTTCCTTATCTTTTCTTTTTGAAATCTTCAGGAGGAAAGGATAAAATACTGATTCATTTTGTTAATCTCCAAAAATAAAAACATTTATGAAAAATCTTTGAAAAATATTTTTCTTGCAAAATTAAGGATTTGGTAAAAAACCTTCTATTTTCCTTAAGTAGTAAACTAGAATTAAAATGCCCAAGATCTATCAGACATTAAAAGTAAGTAATGCAGAGCAAAGAAGAAATTAGAAATTAACAAAAATTCAAGCTAGAGGCACTAGCAGACAAAGCAGCTGAATTACCAGATGTGGTGGACAAACGTTACTGAAGAAAAAGTAAAAGCAGAACATTAAGTTTTAGACAGAGAGAAGAGGAAAACAAAAGCTATTTAACAATCATCAGCATGAAGTGACAGGAATAATTAAGTATTTTTGATAAAGAAATGTTTTAATTTCTGGAAACGCACTTAGATGCAGTATATTGGTGCAAACTTTTTTTCCATATTTTGGGTGAGTGGTCTGTATTTCAAATACGCAGTCAAGACCTGTAAAATTGGAGAGTTAGGTGCTGTTATAAGCTGACACAGCTTCACTGGAGTCCGTGGTGTTTCTCTGTTAGAGGGTGTGACTCTTAATATTCATGGCACAATGTCACCCACCAAGAGTGCGGTAGGTACCTGATGTGCCACTTGCCATTCAGCTGCGATTACATTTAACTGACTGTCATCTAAGTGCAGGAAGGATCATGGAGTAGCAGATGCTGAGACTGTGATGGTTTTCAGAGTAAGAGAGTCGGAATCTGATTTGTGTGGAATCATTGCTAACACCAGTGGAATAAAACTGAAATGAAATGTGCTGTTATCGATGGTTCTTGTAGCTCCTCTCTCTGACAGGGAAAGCTGGCATACCTGGGAAGTGATGATTGATGTTTCACACCACCTACACATCCAGAGTTTCTGTTTATGTGCAGGTCAGCCTCACTGGATGTACACTGTGCAGAGTTGCTCTGCACACGCATAAGGCTACTACACAGGACATTTGCATTAGGGCTCTCCATACATAGTATCAAATTTTCTACATTGGCTGTGGAGTATTCTTCAAATTAGGTGTCCCAGCCATATCAGATCACATCCTGAGTTGGCAGAGAGGCCTATGTCCACTGTAGCAAACAATTTTCAGAGGATATTACAAAGGGAGAAACTTCTTAGTATTGCTAACACAGCTTTAAATGCAATTTTAGGACTAAAATTCCACTTTATGCCTTTAACATTTTAAAAAGAGTATCAGGCATTTAGATGTTTCCATTAGCTTATTCTCTGCAAAATCTTCCAGCCTAATGTTGATTCAAATTTTTATTTTTTTTTCTGTGTATAACATTTACCAGAGTTTAAACATACCTCCATGTCCTAGTTCTCATACCTGTTGCTGTTCTCCTGATTTTTTCCATAGGAAGAGTGAATAGGAATGATGTATAAGACACATCTTAGTTTATTTTTACCCACTATAGTAGGTGAATAGCTTGCACAAATATAAACTTGAAATAATGTTCTGATGTGTTTGGATTCGCCAAGAATTAACAAATTAAGGTAAGCTTGGGATCACCCCTCCTTCTTAATTCTTATTCTTTGTGGGGTTTATCCACAGTAAATAATCCTTCTATTAGCTTCCAAAATTATGTGAGATATCTAAAAGCCTTTTAACAGAATCCTTTTTGAATGACAATCGGCGTTTTTCAACATTTTTAGTAATCACTTTTATGCAACACTTTCTTTCAAAATATGTTAAAATCTGCAGCTTTATTTCAATATTTTTTCTCTCAAGAGAAGGAGGAGCTAAAGCACAGGTTTGTAATTGATCCCACTATTTCCCCTAGGAAGGTTGTTTTGACAACAGCAGACTGGCTCCACCAATACTTATTGGATGATCTTTGCCATATCTTTTAGTTGCCATATGACTAAGGTAATAAAAGTAAGATATTAATATATGCCTCCACTATAGATGTTTTATGAGGTATAATTTTATTAGCTTGCTGTAAAAGTAGAACTAATAAAAAAGATCAGAATGTTTATCCTATAGAATTCCAACATCTAAATGTGTATTTTAAACCTGTTGATATGACAATAAACTACAAATACACAAACATTTTATGAAAAACACACAATTTATCAGATTCAAGATTCTCATAAACCAATGTGCTTTCCAGTGAGAATGGAACAAAAGAATCACTGAAAAGGCATCTCTGAAAGGAATGAGCTTTAGAACTAGGGAGAAAAAGTTGTCTTCATCTTGACAAGAAGTCTAAAAATAGAAATTCCTTTAGATTATTACTTAACTGAACAAACTTGTTTTCTTGACCTATCACTTAATTATAAACTTTCCCATGTAGACTGAAAACTGGAACTTTCCATGTTCTAAATACCTAATAATAGGGGAAAGTCTCTGTAAAACCCAGGCAAATCACTTGATTTTGTACAGATTAACATATCTGGCTCAATCATGATGGTAGAAATATGGAAACCCAGAGGGAATTGTTCTGCTGTTATTAGGACTTGCTATAAATAAAATATGAAGCATATATTCCAAGAACAAATCTCCATTATGATTACAAAGAGGTATCTAAATGAAGAGAGAATTCTCTTGCTTACAGGGTATACTGAAACAGAAAATCATTGTAAGCAAAAAGCTTTACCAATACAAATTTTTCTGAAAATGTTGATCAATTTTAGGATTGTTTTCAGTCTTGAAAGACCCACCTCCAATCAAGGTCCCATATAATAATTTACTCCAATATGTGTTTTAATATAAATCATAATACAAAAAAAAAGAAAATAAGAACTGATTAAAACAAAAACAAAAACAAAGGGAGAAAACCCCACCAGAAACACCCAACCCAGAAGCTAGCAAGACTAACTGGCAGAAAAGCAGGGAAATACAGATTTTTCAAAAGACACAAAAAGTCTACTTAAAAGCTGTAGCTGAAAATCCTTCTTAGGTTTAAAAGACTTGTTACTAACACAAAATATTAAAAAAAAACCCCAAGATATAAGCAATATGTTCACCAGTAACAAACCAGCTAAAGACAGAGTAAGTGTTATAAATTTAAATAAATAATCTCAAATACACTAATCAATGAAAAACTATTTTTTTAGTAAATATTATGGATATTTTATAAACAAAGATTGATTTCTTTATACATAGGAATACTTTTATCTCTACTTATTATATTGTACTATTAGTAATGTTAAACAAATTGAAAACAATCTTTTTTATATAACTTATCTATTCCTCAATAATAATACCAAAATCAAAAACTCAGTAAAACGGTCTAAAAAAAAAGAAACCAGTTTTCCCAAACTATGGCACTTTCTAAGATGCTTTTCAGCTTTCTCTGCCCAGTGGCTTGTTACATGTCAGCAATAAAATATCATGCCATGCCAAATTAGACACCTAGTTATGACCAAGACAAATCAGATATCCCTGCATGGAAAGCCTCTCGAAACAAAAGCAGCTACTTCTGCTATTCCTGTCTGTCTGTGGCAGCAAAGTCTCCAAGGACCTTCAACTCCTTACTAACATCCTTTCCCTTCTCTGGCAATTTCAGAGCAGCAAACACATTATTGTCCCTATTCTGAAAAACATAAGAAAGTGCTGAGTTTCCATTTTTTTCTAATCCAAAATTTCTCATTTAATTATTTTTTTTGCTTCTCAGCCTAGCCTGGGGTCAGATTATGCATCCATTTAATCCCTAAACCAGTTTTCATCTGCCAATCATTTGTTTGTTACTTTCACCTCATCATACCAGCACATCTCCATAGCTTCTTTTAGCACCTGGAAACTGGATACAGCAGGGCTTAAAATCTTCTCATTCACATGACAGAAGAAATCAACACAGTTTTTTCACATAAGTGCCCTTTCCTCAATCACACCTCAAAATTCCCTACAAAGAGAGAAAACAGAGATGAAGTGACCTTAGATGAAGAATTCCACGAATGAGATAGGAGCTATCTATTCTGTACATGGCACAGCACAGGGGCACATTCATCCTAAAGGGTATGTTGAACACTATCACTTCAAACACAAGAGAACAATAATACTTACCAATAGTAATTAAAGTAAGCAAGATACAGTGTGGGCTAGGTTGAAAAGTGCTCATCATTAAAATCAGAAAAAAAATTAATATCATCCCATTTCTTGTATATATATTAAATACACAAATAAGTTTATAAAGATGCAAAGATGACTCATACTAAGATAGGTTTTTTGTAACAACTTCAGAGTTCTGTTATCAGGTTCAAATGTTTAATGGAGAGTTTAGTGCTACTCAATTCTTAATTACTTTAAAATATTGCTATATTTTCCTTTGGGGAAAAAAAGTATGAGAGACGACCATTCTTTTGATTTAATTATACAAGTTCTCTAAAATGTCTTACATTTAGGCTTTGACACTATATTGTAAATGGAAAGAACAATCAGTGAAGTTCTGTTTGTGTTTGTGTTTCATTTGTTTTGGGAAGAAGTTATTCCTGGATGGTACACTGGTATTATAATGTCCATCACAGTCTTTGATATGACAAGGTTACAAAACACTGGCCAACAGAAAGCATTTCCCATTTTTTAGCCTTTAATTCTAGAAGATAACATCTAAAAGGGTTTCACAGATATGTCTCATATTTACCCAGAGGCAACAGTTCATATTTCAGAAATTATCTGCTTTAGAGAATTCAGTTATCCCACTGTTCTGCTGCAGAATGTAAAAAAGGAATATCCAAAATTTCCCATTTTGGGAAATATTACCCTTTTAAAACAATGATCAAAAAAAGAACATTAAAAATGTACTAATATAAAAATATTTATACATATGTATATACATATATAGCTGTATATACACATACACATATGTGTATTCCTCTCAAAGACTAAAGTTTACAGTCCATGTCTTCTCCTTAATTATGATCTACAATGAAAATATTTTCATTCTGAAAATGACCATGACTGTCTAACTTACAAGCAAGCACTTCAGTTGGCTCAATAGCTGCAGAGAAGCAAAGGGAGTATGAACATTTCACTGCCTGTTATTCCTTTGCAACTCAGCTGTGGGGAGTAACAAGAACAAATTTGCTCTCATTGAAAACAAGCCACATATCTGTAGATAACTTGTCTAACTGATGGATTCTAGAGGATATAAAAAAAATGCAATAAACAATTGAATGAAACTACAGGGAACACTGGAGAAACTGGGTACAGATCTACCCCTTGGCTGCAACAAATATTGCCTCCCATCCATCCATCCATCCATCTAGCCATTTGTCCACATCCACAGATGACATAGCTCACACATAATTTAGTTGATTCACCAGATTTCGGTAGATAGTATCATTGTTAGTCAGACTTGGAGCCACAAGGGCAAAATGCCTTCTCCATTTAAAGGAATGTTATCCAAACACAACATAACAATATTAACCAAATAATGTACAGTAATAATAAGAGAGCAAAACCTACCCTTTCATCTACTTGTGGACAAAGAATACTTAAGTTTCTTAGCTGCCCAAAATGTATCCAGGAATATGCCTGTGAAGACTTCTACACTAACCATGAAAGAGGTAAGTGTGTTATAAAATAATACTAGCAACATTTTGACTGTTCTGTACATGTGTTGACCTCTATGCCTGCCATGAAGAGGAGGAAGAATAAAACAAAAATTTAGAGGAGAAAATGTAAAAGGGTACAATAGCTCACTGGCAACAACTTCATACCTGCTTCTTTCAGAATACTTGTTAACTGCTAGAACCTGCCTGTACTGGAAGAGGGAATGATTATTATTCTTTAATGACTGTATTTTCTTTTAAAGGGTCTGAGATCAGTTGTTAGCCAGCTAAACATGTTTATTAACTAGTCTGCTGAGGTGGTTTTCTCTTTTTCCAAGCAGTAGTGGGGTCCAGCTACAGAAAGGCTGATGAGTCAATTATCGACTATCTTACCGACAGTATTCACCACTTACAGTTACTTACACTTTCTTCTGCTATATTTGAGCATATTTTCTAAAAACTGTGTTTTGACTCCAGGTTCATTGTTTGCTACCCATCTACCACCTTTATCGCAATGACAGGAACAGATCCAGCCATGCTGTGAATGGGAGCAGTGACACAGAAATATAGTTGCAATTGAGTTGGGTGACAGTGCATGAACTATACCACCGGTGCTAATGCAAGGGGCTGAGACAGGATTATCCACCCTAAGTTAATCTACACTTGGATAATCCTTTCTTCTGAGCCAGGTAAACAGGATACTGTACAATAACTTTTTACAGAGTCATGAGAGTGTGAGGTAGGTTTTGGGAAGATATTTTGTTGGTTTTATTATCACTGAGCAACACTTGCTCTCCTGACCCCACTGTGTTAGGAAGCACTTTTTATTGAGTAAGGTTGTACTCACTGTGAATAAAGGCAGCAGAATCTGATCCAAAGGGATTTAAGCAGACTTGTGGTTTTTCTTATTGTTTGAGTAATGTTTTTACTGCTTTCCCTTTTAACACTAGGTTTAAATTCTAGTGTCATTTCCAAAGAAATAGCTATGATAATCTGTGGTAAGCTGATTAATAGCACTTACGCAAATTTCAATGACCACAAAGTTGTGAATGTGTCTGTGTGAGTGATCTACTTCTTATAAAGTGAATGAGTCTTCTTTCACATGTTTAATAATACTCAGAATTCTCTTCTCCTCCTCCCCTCTGCATTCACTCTGAAGTCCTCTCCTTCTCTCATTTGTTGTTGTTGTGGCAAAGTTATTTTTTTCTTCACTATTTCCACTCACCCACAGTTAATCATTCACAGCCTTTTCCACTGCAAACATGTAGAAAACACGTAAAAAGGAAGCCTGTTATCACACAATCAGCAACTCCGACTATAGCTTGATCAGAACTGACATCACTGTGGTTTCATTAGTGATATTAGATAAGTGCAATCTATTTTCAATCTCTTTTTTTTTTCTTTTGCAATGTCAAAAAAGACACTTGCCCTGCCCCAACTGGTTCTGTTTGACAGTGGCAGGACTGCATAAAGGATTCCTTTCATTTATCATCTCACGACTATTTTACATGCCAAACAAATCAAATCTACACATCTCTCACCATCTTTATCAACCTGCCCAGACAAAGGGTCGGAAACATTACAACCTTTGACTTGTTAACTTATTTTTCTCTCTTTACAGCCTAAAGCAACTCTTAAAATGTAGAGGATGTACGTGCAAACAAGCGAGTTTTGCAATATAAGTACTGGGGCAGAGAAATTCTCCCACTGACAAGATCTGCCAATGCAGATAATGTTATCCCTCTTGTGTTTCATGTTACACGTTCTATCCTAGGTTTGGCAGATATCGTACATAAAGCAATCTTTGCAGAAAAAATAAAATAAGTACTTATCCCGGGAGGGTTTTATTTTATTCTTAATATTTTTATTTTGTTATCTCTACAGTTCCAATAAGTGAATGAGTCAAAGTGTTCTTAAGTGGGGAAACTGGGATCCCTTAGGAAAATAAATTTTTGCCTAGTGAAAATAGTATTATTAATTTTAAGTTATCTAATTTTCATTATATAGAGCTTCTACTGCACTATTAAAAAGAAATGGACCAGTCTCCAGCCACAAATATGATTCTCAAAGTTTTCCCTTTTTGTAAGAATTTTTTTCTCCTCTTGACTTTAATGAAGACTAATGCTGTCCTGAGTTTCAGTAAGAGTCTGTTTTTTCCTCAGATGTTTCCAGATAGACTGAATCAGGAGCATACTTTCACAGAATAACAAGAAGCAAGGCATTCTTCTTGAAAGGAACCTGAGAAAAATCCAGAGACCCTGGAAAAGCCAAGGGAGATAAGCTTCATGATATTCTTGGGACAGGACCCAGGAGAAGTTTTTTTAAGACTGTATGGGTACTTAGGAGTGCACCTACTAGAAAGTTTGGATAGTGAATGCAACAATTCAGTATTTCACGGTTAAATTAAGCTATTGTTTGCCATGAGCTGGAAAGATAGATCAGGATAATAAACATTCTGTATCTTGACTGGTTTCTCATCTCTCTTCCTGGGTACTTTCTACTGGTCCCTGTCAGAGACAGGATGCAGGATTAGATATAGCAGGTATAAGCTAGTGCAGTAGCTCTTCCAGGCTTAGTTCACTTGAACTCCTAAGTTCAACATCACAAGGAAGTATATTTGTAGCTGCTGCAAAATTTTACCTTGAAGTTATTTCTTAGAGACCCAGAATTAAAGAGTAGTGGATGTTCTTAAACCAAACTGGCTGGGAAGTGAGTGGGATCCCAAGATAAGTCCAATTTAAATATACAAGTGGTCATGCACTAGGCAGCCTCATCTATACTACTTATATCAATAATAATTACACTGTTGAGTGAAAAGGCTGGAAAAGAAGACGGACTGGATGAAAGGTAAAAGTAGGTTTTCATATGTATTATTTGGCGTGATATTCACAGTGAAGTGTATACTAAATCTTCCATAGAAGCTATATTTGTTCTACAAAGAAGAGAGGGGGGAGGGGTAAGTTCCTTCTTTCCACAGAAGGAAGGAAAGGAACCTAGAGAAGATGAAACATTGATTCTGGATGAATATAGAATTCAGTCACATATGCAAATGATGTAGAGATGGAGGAATATTCAGTTTGGGTAGGTAGCAGCATGCAGAAAAACAGCCCTCCTCCACAACAGCTCTAAAACAAAACAATGAAACACAGTTCATCTCCTCTTGCCTTGACAAGGAGAAAGGCCATCCTGAAATTTACTATAAGTAAATCTTTTTCTTCAAATTGAGGGACTTGAAATACCAGGAGAGACAAAGAAAGAAATTTTAGAATTCAAAAGGCAGTGTGAAATCTAGTAATGGCAAACACTGCAGCCCCTAATAAATACTGGTCAAAATCAAGACAGCAACACTGAGTTCTCTTGCATAGAGGCAAACCAAGAGCCCCTCTGTAGCCCCATTAACTTTAAAATGTCAGCTGGATATACCACCTGTGCAGACATTACATCTCTCTCTTACTCGTATATGTATCTTTCCATAATCACCTCCTTTCATTTACCTATAACCTCTATTCTCATACAGACACACCTATTCTTTGATCTTCATTCAGGTCTTTCCCCCACTCACATACATCTCTCATTAGCACAGACAAGATGCATCTGACTAGAGGAAGGGTTTCTGTCTGAAATGAGAAGGAAGTTCTTTTGTATATGTGAAGGAAGAGGCTTGGTCTCTAGGAGAGGAGGAGATTAAGATTTTTTTAACAATAGCATTGGGAAACAGATACATGTCTGAGTTGGGGAGGAGGTGGGAACAGTTAAGTGGGGAGAACTGCAACGATATTTTCATACAGGTGAAGATAAACACAGTAAAACCATTAAAGTCTAATTTTGGAAAAACTTCTTAGAAGCCATTCCCGGCTAATTATTCCCCAGTAATAAATTAATAGAATAGTAAATGTTATTAGAATAATTTACTATTCATCAAGAATAATAAATGAATAGAATAATTCATTATTCCCACATCCTTGTTCTTTGCAAGCTCTGGCAAGCTAACTAAGGCACCAGGAGGAGTGTCTTAGGAAAAACAGGGAAACAATGAGCACAAAACTTGGAAAAGAGGCTTTAATTTTAGGTGAAAAGTTCACGTACCCAATAGCATTTTGTAACTGCACTACTGACATGAGCTACTATTTGAGCCATGTGCATCTCACCATACTCTGTAAAACCTATTTGGCCTGTCACTGCACAGAAATCCAAAATTATGGACTATGACTGTGATCTTTTCATACAGGTAGTATTTTTTTCAAAATGATTCATTATTTCCTGGTCACATGTTTGTTAACAAAAACAGGTTAAGCAAACTGATATGGTATTGACACAAGGAACAGAAATCAAAATTAATATAGCCTACACTTGATTATTTTGCTCAATTTCCTGACTCCTCATATTTTATACACGTATATAATGTATATATTTTGTGTTTTCATATATATAATACACCAAAAGACTTTCTTCCACCAAACAACATACAAACCCTTTCTTCTCTCACATGCTCCCTAGACAGCTTTCTCTACATCACAGGCACAGCTATCTTCATAGACTCACCATGTGCTGTCTCCCTGAGCTCCATTTGCTTCATGCTCCATTTGCTAAGCATGCTACTCTCCACCAGCAGCCAAAGGTCACAGTATAATCATATCAACTGAACTTGACTAGAACATTTACAGATGTAATGGGGATTCACAACAGTAAGTATAAGTTTCTAGATCTTTCCATTCAGACAACATTTACTAATAAGAGCCATGAAATGGCTCTTATTACGGCCTATATTCTGCTTTTGGTAGATTCTAAGGCTTTTGTATAAGCAGACGCTTCTTCTGTCAGACCCAGTTTATTAGATGAGATCTAGGCTTCTCAGGTTTCTCAAGGGGTCACAGTAAATCCATTAAAAAAAAAAATAGCCTTTACAGTGAAAGGATTTTTTTTTCCTCCAGATGTGGGAAAAAAGTCGTATTTCATACTAGGTTAATATTGTATATTATGGAAGGGTAAAATAATAAACTGATGGTTGATCAGCTTAGGGTAGGGCACTAAGCATCCCTATAATCTCGGGCAAACTATTTAATCTTTCTACAACAGCTTCTAAGATGTAAAATAGAAAAAAATCTTTCCTTATCTTACTGCCTATCTTCCTTTTTTGCCCTCAGTTTAAACTTCAAGTTCAGTGGGTTCAGGAATGTCTCTTAACATGCATCTTGTAAATGGACAGTCTTGCAGGGGTTCTGCAGTGAGCATAGCTCACCTCTGTCCTGGGATGTATCTGTGTTTTGTGATTTGTTTTACATAGCAGGTAAGCATCAGTCTTTCTCCATTTTCAGACCTCTCTAGATTATGGAAAGAGATAATAAGCAAGCCTAAAATAATCCATATGCATGGATGGTTTAAAAGAAGATGATTAACTCATGTTTATAACACACATTGACCATTTAAAAAAAAAAAATTAAAAAAGGTTGGAACTCAGAGAGAAAACTTCCATCAAAATTCTGCTGTAACCATATATGTTAGGTGATATGTTCTAAGGTCCTATCTCACTTTTAGCTGTGCATATGTTTTTGTAACTCTGCTGAATATTTAGACAACAGAAATCTCATGTCCTATCTGAAAACTTAACACAAAATAGTGATTCAAATAAAATCTTTGAGATGCTGTGGCATAGACCAATATTTTTTTTACTATCCTAGTCAAGCCAGGCATCTGGCTATTGCAATTTAAAAATAAGAGACAGTAGAAAGATGTAAAGAGGGGGCTGACATTATCAAAGAGGATTTCCAAAGCAATACTTGAAATGCATGTGAGAGGGAACAATATTTTTGCAGTGATCGTGAGATGAGAACCTATTGAAGAGCTTTAGGAAGGACTGTTTATTATAAATGTTATACACATATTCTGAAATCTAGAGATTAACACATGAGCTCAGTTTGTCTCAGCTATAAAAATGGGGTCTTTTTGGAGTGGGGTGTATATTTTTACTGGGTTTTGCAAAGAAAGTGGCACACCAAACTTACAGAGTTCTTCCAATTTTGAGAAATCTTCCTATCCTAAACTAGGACAAAAAAAATTGTTTCGTTAACATTTTAATAGCCTGAGACACCAAAAACATTTCATATTAATCAAAATATTCTGCTTAGCCTCCTAATTTAAAAGAAAAAAAAAAGTAATTAACATTTTCTAAAATATCATTTTATCTCAGTCTCCTTAATAACGTTGTGTTTTTAAAATGTAAATATGGGATATTTCAGTATTTTATTCTTTAAAACTTTTAAATCGGGAAAGTATCTTATCAGACTATTTTGTAGTTTGTTCTCGTGAATCATCACCTTTTGATGAAGTTGGTAAAAAAATTTCCTATGAATTGAACTGTTTAGCTAACTTCCCTTATCTTTTCTGCACCCTGTGACCCATATTTTTATCCTGTGCTTCACAGAGATTTCTGCTTAAGAGTAGGCTGATAATCTGCTTGATGCTATCCCTAATTTTCTCAGTACAGGGATCTAAAATTTGATGATGCTTCCTCTTATTTTAGTCGTAGTTAAAAACCTTCTGAAATAAAGGGAGGGGGCACAGAGGCTGAGGAGAAACTTCTTGCACAAGAACTTCCATAATGGTTTCGATTACACTCCTAAATACTTGAAAATAGTCAGGAATACAAAATAAGGGGGAAAACTAAGAAACATCTCATGTACTTAAGTTGATCTCATCTAGATCAAGATTCTCCCAGCTAAAAAAAGAACTGCTGATATGAACATAATAATTAACCAACACCAGTAATTATGAGAAAATGAAAGTCTCTCATACTGTCCTTGAAGGGAGGCAAACTTAAAAGTAATAGATAAAAAGAATCAAGGTATGAAGTACACCATCAGTGTGGAATGCTTGCAGGTGCACTTCATACAGCCATTATATCTGGGAAGGGAATTCTTATCATTTTCTTCTTGGAATGGGTCTCAACAAATTCATGACAAAAAGTACCCACAAACTGTATGGAAGAGAGCTGGAAATTCCAGGTTTGGCAGCTGATGGTCAGTTACTACAAACTCACTATATTGCACATCCATATTTTGGCTTCATGAGCATCTGAAGTCTGAATCAAGAAACTGAGGCTTGGAGCTGACTCCTGGTTCTGTTAACTCAAGTTCCAGTACCATAAATGACACCACTTACTGTGTTATGAGTTTGGTTCTGAACATGTAGGGAGGAAGCATACTTTTTCTGTTGTTTAAGTAGAACATGCCATTTCTACTTCTCTTTTTTTTTCCTCTTGTTTTAATAGAGATGTGTTTTGCAGTCCTCAAGTCTGCGAGCAGTAGAAAAATAAGCACTACACCAACTTGTTTATCACAGTTATCAGTGCACTTGTTTGTGTGAGATTTCCTGTGTTAACAGAAAGGAAACATACTAATAATAGATAGCAAATGCATGTTTTTGAATTTGTGCAACTGGGCTTACTATTTATATTTTGTACAAATTAAGTTACTGTGCATTTGGAAAGAAAACACTGAGAAATCCAAATCTAAAGTGAAACAATGTGCCTGTCAATACAGCCATCTTTTCACCAACAACTAAATTTTATTAAAGACAAAGAGAACACATTTAGACACCTGCAGCTACAAGATAAAAATCCATTAGTTTTGAGTAAAGGTCAAAGATGTACTTCAGTGACTTCAGAGGAAAATGTCTCAAAATAAACTTCTGGTTTAACAGCACAATGCCAAAATCAGGTAAACTAACTTTAGGAATTATTTAGAGCTGCTGTTTGGTAATACATCATCAAGCAGACTTTTCTCTTCTCTAATATCTCTGTACATTAACAAACAAAACCAGTTTATTTCGCAAATTCTCCCTAATAAATAGTCATAATAAATATTTATTTCTTAAGTGCCATAAGTTTATTTATCTTTAAGTTATTATAAACATTTTTCAAGTCAATGTTCTGTAAAATGCTCAAGTCTAATCACTTGTATAAGGTTACATTTTGACATTTAACCTTAAATTTGGCCACATGAAAAGTTTATCATCACATCTATATTGCTTTCCTTACATAGCAGAAGAACACTTTCCACTTGAAAGTCCCCTTGATCTGAATGCTAGCAGCCTTCTGCTCCACACCTCATATTATTTAACAATGCTTCCACTATCCTTTGCCACTTAGATTTTGCTTCCATTCTCAAATTCCCTTATGATTACTTCTCTTCCCTTTAGGCTTAGCTGGACATGTTTGTTCTTCCACACATAGAAAAGATGACCCCAATACAGGCTGAAAAGGTACTGTTATTCACCTGCATTTGGCCATCCAAGGATTTTTTTATGTTCAAGGGAGAATCAGGGAGTAAAGTAGCATTCTTAACTGATTTCTTCTAACTAAATACTTCCTAAACTAAATCAATGACAGCTAGGTCAAAAGTCATTGTAAGATTCTATGCTAATTATCTGATAAATAAATAAATAAATAAATAAATAAAATTTTCTCAGACTGGAAAAATACCTTGAGCCAGATTTTCTATTTTAGACATGAATGCCTCATACATTTTTGCAAATATATGATATATGCATGCAAATCAGATCTTTACATCTGCCTACTTCAGGGTGTAGATATTTGTCTATATATGAGCAAATCAGCAAGTATCCATGAATAAAACTGCAAAACAAGTAAATTAAAAAGACATCCATGTCCTTATATCTGAAATGAATTATTTTATACATGTATCTATCTGCTGTATTTTGGGTAGTATTAAAAGCTGACTTGAGGATTTTAACCTGGAACTGAGGATTGATTGTGGGAAATACCTAAATCTGGGTTTGTTGTTGAGACTCTAGATCATGTGACCAAGGTGTATCTTGACTGCCTTGTGCAAGACAGAATTCAAATCCGTGGGACCAGACTAAAAACCAAATGCACTAACAAGCAAATAAATAAAAGCAGACAGCAGACTCCCTTTGTGTGAATTGTATCAAATACTCTTCTGGCTGGAATGATTATCTGAAAAGCCTGGGAAATATATGTAGCCACCATAAAAAATGGTCAGTAGGACTACTCAGAAAATAGAATTTAATTTTTCATAAATATTCATGTTTTCAGAATTTTTTGAGAGAAGACAAGACTTCTCGCAAAATTTTAATGAAAAGTCTGAGAAAAACTAATCCCTAAAACTGCCTAAAACAGGAATAGAAAAAGCATCCAGACATGACAGGTGACTGGACAGACTTACACACAAAGCTATGGAATCAGTCTTTCATTTTCCCCAACAATTTTTTATAGCAAGTATTTCACCTCCTAATTCCAAGTAAACTGCTGCCCAGTAAAAATCTCTCTGTAGGGTATTTTCAAAGGACCACTTCTGCTTCCTTTAAGGTTTTCCCAGCCAGTCAGAACATCACCAATGGGGACTAAGTCCTCCTGTTGTATTTCTGAGGAAAAGGAAGAAGACCCTTTTTCCCTTTAAAACTGGAATCTGGACAGTGGAAATAACAAAAGTTATTCCTGGAGAACTCAGTAACCTTTCGTGTCAAGATAAGTCTTCTCCTATTGCTGTCTGCTTCTGCTCTCCTCTTAGTAGTCCCTTAGCCCAGAAGAAATGACAGTGAAAAGGTAATGAAAATTAAAATCAATTCTCAAAACATTTGAATAGTAAAAATGGCATTTGAACAGCAATATAGAGAGAAAGAATGCTTCTGAGATCTATCTAATTGTGGTAAAGGCTTTTTAATGAGAAATGGTGTGTCTCTGCGCTGCTTCATAATTTACTGTGATATTCTAGATGCTTCTAGAGCTTAAGTACAATAAAATTTTAGGATTTTGAACACTCCCTAAGTTATCAGGTAAGTCAATTTAATGCCATAAAAAGAGATGTAACTCTAGAGATTTTAAATAATTTAATCAGGTGTAACCATTTCTTCTAAAGTTCTGTGATATTTTCTATCATGCTAAAAAACACTACAGCATATCCAAATGCCTGGCTACAGGCAGCAGCAGTGACTGATTTCATTCCACGTGCTTGTTGCTGAGCAGTAATGTCATTCTGCACAAGTCAACACAGGCTTTGGGAAACTACAGAAACCTCTGCAATGACCAAAAACTGCTCAGATCTGGCTTTTGTGAATCTACTATAGCAAACCATATAATTTTGATGGGAAAGGGAATAGATTTTCTTTTTTGGTATAACTTTTTATACTTCTCCTAGGCTAAAACTGTAAATTTGCTTATTCTCTCATGCCTATGGCTGACAGTTTGCCATTGATTTTAACTAGAGATCACAGATTTTTCACAGTCTCTTATGGGTACCTTGGGACCAACCTGAATGTCCAGGAAAAAAAATACCCATTAATCCCTTGATTTGTAGGGAAAAAAAAACAGATCAGATTCACCCTGTCCCTCTTTGATTGAATGACCATAAGCTCCTTTAGCAGTTGCCTGCCTTTGGTGGTGGACAATAAATAAATAAGTCTCTGAGACTATTTTTCCATTTGCCCTGCAATATGTTTTGCAGTAGGCAAGAGTTATCACCAGTGCTGCTCTAGTCCTTAGGCCGTACTCATTGTTCAAGTCTCACTAAACACAGATCAGATTAGGGCTTTTTTTCCCTTGAATAAAATTAGTTTGCATTTATTTTGTACTCTATTGTGCACCCTCCTACATGCCCACCCACTATTTACCCCATGTGGTAACACAGCAGAAAAACAAGTTTGCTGTTGTCCTGGGAGTTTATGTTATTGCTAGTTTGCATTTTATTAACTGGGGCCCAGGGGAGACATGACACTGCCAATATTTGTGATTTTGTTATAAGTTTTACAATATTTAGCCCTCTCATTTTGTGAAGAAAAAAAAAAAAAGAGCCTGGGAATGATAAAATCTCACATATTAGAAGGTTAGTCTAAAAGAATACACATGTATACTTACACAGAAACAGATGCATTGCTTTTAAAAATAATGTCATTTTTTAGCTGATCTCATTATTTAAAAGCTTGATTTGTTATTTTGAACACTTGTGGTTGGCAATACAGGATAGTTTAGCAGAAATTGCCTGGGTTTTATTTCCTTCAAGGGGGGATAAAATAGAGTAGGATCAATCATTTGCATAAAATGGGAACATGCAGTAAAGTTAATCAAAATCCTTTTAGAAATATAAATTTTCTTTCCTTATTTTCCTCATTATTCATTGTTTACATATGTACTAATAGATTCTTGCCTTTTATTTGCAGCCTAAATGAAGACAGGATATTAATCTTCCCAGAAACCAAATCCTTGAAAAAAATTTACTGCTTGCTTTGAGTTGCTCCAACTTTCCTATTTTTATTCAGGCTCAGAACTCCAAAGTCTTCTAGGTTTACAGAGCACTAAAACCTCATTATCTATACTGAATTAGAGTTTACCTTGTCTTCTGAAAGGTTACTGTACATTGAACAGAATGGTGGATAGCTTTACTTTATTCATATTGTTACCCCTTCTGTTTCACATTTAGTGTTTTCTGCCTTTACCTCAACATGTTATCTTAATTACTTTTGATGAAACAATTTTCCAGCTGCAGTTGTTTTGCTTCTTTAAAGAAAGGGGGTTTGATTGGCATTTGTAAAGGAAGGTAGATTTAAAAAAATATTTATAACAGAGGAATGTCTGTTATGTAACTAAAAAAAAAATCTAAAAATGGAAACAGTTTTTAGTTATTAATATGGACTTTTTAGAGCATGAAACAAATGGATCCTATCATGCATGAATCAGTATGAACTACGGAACATACCTTTTTATTCGTTGTTGCATAAATATTCTGTGACTGATTATGATTTGTAGTGAATTAAAGAAAAAATCAAATGCCTATTGAAATAAAAAAGGATTTCTGGACCTACTAGTAAATTTTATGTATATTCTCCTTAAATGCCTTGATTACAATGAGATGGGAGGAAGGGACATTGATGCTGATTTAGCTGTACTGTGGCTTGGTGGAAAATGACAAATTTTACAACACCTAGAAAGTACCATCTGTACCTTCTAAAAGACTTTCTTGTGTCTGTTTGAGTGCTGTTTACTCATACGCACATTTGTAAGTTTTGTCCTGACCACTGAAGTAATGAGAAAGTAAATCTATAAGGGTGAGCCAAACGCACCCATAACAGATGCACGGAGCATAAACGTAATACATCCGCTGAGTGTGTCTATGAGACCTCTCTGCACTGTTCTGTGAGCTTTCTCTTGAGAGCTGTGATCACCCTTAGACATAAGCAAAGTAAAAGCGCCCCAAGGTGAAGGACTCTTGTCTGTATCTCTGCTGCTTGACCTAGGCACGAGTTGCTTCAGACATGCTGATTATGCCACCAGCCTTTCTAGCACCCCTGAGAAATCTCAGGTAGCCCTTGAGTTGTGCCCCACTTGTGATCCCTCAGGCTGTTTGCTATAAGGAATTCTGTCTGCCTCTCATCATTATCTACCAGCTCTTCTGATTATCAGGAAAATGTGGGAAGGAGGGAGAGAACATGAATCCAGACCCCTGGGCTATCAGCCTATTCCAGTTTCCAAAGAGCTGTCTATACCTGTATCTGGCAGCATAGAATAAAACAGCATAACAAGTACCTGCCTCACAGGCTTAGCCTGCCTGGATCCTTGATGGAACACAATGGCCTTTCCCACTGGAGATGAGACAACCAACATATCCCACAGTCATCCCCCACCATTCCCTACCTGAATATCCTCTTGAAGAAAGCTTTGCAGCTTGGCCTTAGAATAGCGGAGCCCAGGAGAGTCCTCAGCAGGGCTCGGAGAGATGGAAAACCCTCATGGAGCTTTTCTGTGGAGGAAAAAAGTGTGAATTTGGAGACAAGGTACCTGCAAGAGCACCAGGTCAGGAGACAAGCTGCGAGTTGTGGGAAATATTATGCCAGCATGGCAACCTGGAGCTGTACAAGAGGGAGGAATAGGGAAGCAGTCTGGATGATAAGATGACAAGCAGGGACCATTTGGCACTGTATCCCAACTATACATAACTGCTCTCCTCTCTCAACACTTCCCTGCTTTCAGATGCAGGCTGCAAGCAGGCCTCTTACCCGTTCAGAAATGATGCACCTGAGCACACCACTGCTGGGTTTTAGGAAAGGTCGGGTGTCAAGCCCAGACTGACCCCCCACACCAACAGGCCTGCCGTCAGCCATCAAGAGACAAAATGTCCGCCAGCCCAGGGAGGGGCCTGGCGCTGCTGAGCGGAGATCTGCTGTGGCTGGTGGCAGGGGAGGTGTTGCTGGGCAGAACAGGGCCATATGGCAACGCAGGGCAGTGGGGCAGGCAAGGGTGAGAAGGCTGAGGAGAGCCCACCACCCTTAGAGGCTGAAGGAAAGGGAGTGAATCCACTACAACTTTGCAGGTCTGTCTGCATGGAGGTCCCCTCCTGGCTCTGGCTGTGGTCAGTCACACTCACAGACTGTCCCCGTCTGGGGGGACTCCCAGGAGAGTTTCCCAGCAGTGTGGGTGGAGGCCATCCTGCCCAGCACATAGAGTGGCAATACCAACAGCCAAATAAATTTCCAATGTAGGCATTTTTATGTGGCACTGTATGCTCTCAGGGGTTACTCCAGCGCCATGGAGTAACCCACACTGCTCTGTGGGGCAGGTGGTGGCAGCCTCAGGCAGAGTTCTGGCCAGGGAAAGGGGGAGGTCACAGCACCTCAGCCACACGGCTCTGAAAATGTCCCTAAGGACCACCCAAGACTGAAGGGAAGGACACTAGAGACCAAGGGGAGATGGCAGGCAGCTTGGCATCAACAGGCTGGCTGTGAGGTGATCTTGCAAGACAATACAGAGGCAACTGCAGAAATCAAGCTATTAAGACTAGCAATCTAGAGGTGTCCATTTTTTTGTGAGTACACACAGACATTGTGCGTACATGAAGGGAAAAGGTTTTCTCTTTCCATGGTATGTAAAAAGCAAAGTAGCAGGTATACAGGACAGTATACAAAGTTTCCTTATTCCTTTACCCACCAAAAACTTTACATATGTAACATAGTATGGTGTATATGCTTGCAAAACACATATTTACATCATTAGTCATTCACAGAATAATGAATTAATTTAAATAAGAATATTTCTGATTTCAAGATGAAGCCGTCCCGTTTGCGTTTTTTGTTTAAAGGGAAATGCAGAGGTCAGACATCATATCTGGGATTAACACTAGTCTCTTAGTTTCACACATAGATTAAAATCTTAATACTTTGTGGCTACATTTCACTACATCCAAAAAAAAAAAAAAAAAAAAAAGGATAGAAACCCCCCCCTTTGTCCAGTCTCATTTGTCCTACACTGGTTTTGATTAATATCCTACAGTCATCTGCAGAGTACCTAGCATCACCAGCAAAATTTAGACCTGGGACTTTCTATCATTATAGCTGTTAAAAAATATAAAAGCAGAAGAGAAAAAGATGTTGAAGAGCAGCAAAGAGAACTTGCCACTGGTAGTTCCATTAAACACTCCTATGAAAAGTTATGTCAGGCTCAAAAGTAAATGTCAATACTTTTCTACTACTATGAGTAAAAGGAAGCACCCATCATCTATATATTCCTACAGTAAGAAAAGTGTGGCACATGGACAAATCCACACTGCTCCACACAAAAACCCTTACACTGTCAACCACTCCAGCTGTGACACCATGCCACTGTTTTTCTCAAAGCTTCTGTAGAGAAAGAGTTTTCTCTAGTGTAGCATATTAATATAGGTACAGGAGCCACCATTTCTTCTGTATCAGCTGAACTCCTGCAAATGAGCAACTCATGAAAACAAAACCCTGCCAAACAAAGAAATCTGGCACCATACTAAATAAAATGTAGTATAGAAATCAAATAAATGCAATTGCTAATAAAGCCCTAAAAGGAAGGCTTTTCTAGTAGTAGGCAGATTAAGCCTAGACAAGGAAAAAGATATATAGGAAATGAGCAGAAGACTTGGTTTCTCTTGGCTTATGATCAGGGTATTTAAAGAAATGTTTTCTTTCCTGAAAGTCAAGAAGAAAAAAGATGGTGCCAAACTGTAGCCAATTTAGGCAAGACTTTTATAGCACTTTTGCTCTGAAAGCACATGATACATTAGGCGTTGCTGTCTTGAAAGATTTAGATGAACCCAACACTTTTTTCCCCTCTACCTAGTGGTTATTTCAGCTGGATACTCAAATAAAATATCCTCCCTCTTCTAGCATTTTGCTGTGAGGTAACCAAATTATTGTTGCCACTTCGGGGTTTTAGGGTTTTTTTTGGTAAAGACAACATAGCCCAATATTTTACGTGTGAATGGTATGAGTCTTCATATCTGTATCTAGGTGGATTCAATGCATTAGTAGTAAGTTAAGTACTAGGTTAGGAAAAATAAGCTGGTTTGCTTCCAAAATACATGCTTAATTACCCGTTTCTGAAATGAACTTTATTTTATTAACTGATTCAAATAAAATCAAAGTTTTAAATTCTCACTGGGAGCTAAATGTTAAAGACTTCCCAAAATTGAATTATTTTAAGTGTTCATATGTGGAATTAGTTGGAAGACTTAAGAAGAGATATAGTATGCTACATCTTTTTGTTAGAAGTCATTTAGCCAATAAAAAAGAGATATTCTTATCCAGTATGAAAGATGATGCTGCCTTATATCATATTTTCCTGTGACTTCCATGTATTTATCTTGTCCTTCAAATTCTAATCTGAATTTATTAATACTATCAAGGAAAATTTTACAGATGTATTTATTTCCCTGGATCAGCTTTTTTACCATTCTTAAGTATACGTATTGCATTTGTCATGCTGTCATCACTGCTACTAAGGGTCTTTGTTATCACACCTACAATTGTATATATATTTCTCATTTTATTTTTTCCCCAGAATCAAGGGATAGGCATTACGTGCTTCTCTCAACTGGAGTTCACTAATCTCCTGAAGTTCCCAGTTCTAATTTCCCTATCTTTATTCTATTAGTCTTGCCTTTAGTCCTGATAGTTAAAGTCAACATCCTAACTTAAAAAAAAAATCATTCCTTGCATTACTGTAGCCAAATCTAGATGATGTCCTGTCTATGACCACAATTCCTGACCTTGCATCCCACCTTTCCTTTACCTGCTCTCTTCTGCTTTGTATAAACTGAAGAACTTTTTTTGCCTGAAGATTCTGCCTTTGAGACCGATAAAGATCCAAACCACCACAGAAAGCTTTGTAATGAATGCCAACACCTTGAAGTACACTCAGGAACTAATTAGCAGTTGATGTAGCAACAAGTCAAGAAGCTGTTAATTCACACTAAAAAAAAGTCAAGTCTACCTGAGTAATTCATTACCAACACACTCATTTAGGTAGATGTTTACAATTGGCACGCACATATAGTATGTACATACAGACACGTCTGTCATGGACTCTACATACACATGCTTAAGTTTACGAGTGATGCTATCTCACTAAAGTACAACAAAGTATAATTTCTTGAGCAGAACTTTCCCTGGTTTAAGAAAACAGCACTTATTTTACTAGGAAAGATGTACACACAATGGACCCATTCATTGTTAGGATCCTGCAGGGATGACTGCTTGTATGTTGCTGAGGAACACACTAACTACTGTAGGTAACAGATCCAGTTTACATCCTTATTTCCAGCAACCAAAAGGAGTCAGTCTTCCCTTATGTCTCTTTGAGAAGAGTTCCTTTCCCTGAGCAATGCATATCAAATGATATGGAGATAATACATAACAGGATTTGCTGCATTAGTATAAAAAATTGAGATTGGTTATGTCTTCTCATGACACTTTCAGTAGGTTATGCAGGTTTGCCGTGCTGTAGGGTTTCACTTATAGCAATGTACTGCTTATAACTTCAGTTAGAACACAGCAATACCTTTTAACAGGTCCTGTGCACTGTAGTTGGGCACCCCAAGGTGTCCTGCTCTGCTGCCATGCTCCCTGCTGCTCCATGGACCCTGGGAGTTTCTGTGTACTGTACTCTGAATTCCTCTCAGAAAGTAATGCAATTGTGTGGTTTAGGATCAAGATAGATATTTCCCATGATTCTTTTGACTTCATCTGTGTTAGCACTGTTTTCAAAGAGCTGCTAACTAGCATGGAGAGAACACCAGTAAATGTTGCAGTCTCCCTGAACGAATATAAAGAGGTTGCCACCAGTAAAGCTGTAGTCAAATGATGACGTGTACCTCAGGGCCCAGAGGGTTTACAAGATCACTGAAAACACATTATTCCTCCTTCTACATATTTTCTTCAAGCAAATGTATGATATGTTATATTGCTTTCAGGCTCAGCCAGCAAAATCTGACTAGTGCTGCAGGTAATCAGTCTCAGATCTTCAGGATGTCAAAAGCCAATTTCCTAGAAGTGTGCTGAGCTCCTCTTGGAGTGGTAGCGAAAGAAATCTGCAGATGAGTTACCCTCAGCATGAAGAATCACATGGAAACCTCTCCAAAAATATTTTCCTATTTATCAGTAGCTAGTCTGGTGCTTAGTTTGGTGCAGGCAGATATCACATGTTTTTAGTGACAATGAGCACAGTTCTGAAGAAGATACTATCCTCCTACATCGTAAAACACAACACAGACAGACACAGGTCCACACATAAGTAATTATGAAAGTGTTTATATAGTTAGGATTATATAATTTTGCTGTAACCACAGATGCAACGTAGACTTTTTCTTTAACTTCCATCCCTTGTAATTCACAGATACATAAAGGTGACGATCCATGATACTATAAGGCTTGATTAATTAGTACTAGGTTACCATTGGTGTGGAGGTTCTAGAAAGGTTCTAGATAAAGGATCTCTATAAGGTCAATTTTTTTTACTTGATTTGAGAAATCAATTTTCTGCTCTGATGGCAGTAACACTAAGGCATTGTTCTTTCCCCCAGTCATCCTGAAGATCCAAATTGTCTTTTGCAGCCTTGGTTCATGAAGCCTTTGCTGGACACTTGTACAGGTAAGAACATAAGAACATCTGTATCAGGGCAAACACCCTGTTTCTGACAAGTCTAGGTGCAGACACACTGGAAAAAGTATAAAAACAAGACAAAACTGCAGTACTACTTGCCACAGCTCAGGAATGTCTTAATGCTAGAAAAAACTTCAGTTGAGTCTTATTTTGTGCATTTGTCCAGTTGCGTTTTGAATTCATGTAAAGTTTTAACATCCACAGTGTTCTGTGCCAAGGAGTGTCACAATTTAAATATACACCGTGTGAAAAAGTATGTCCTCTTAATTTGATTTCAATCTGTTATCTGCACAGAAATAAAGAAGGTCTTTACACCCCAAGTGGCTGTAGAATAAAAATAGTGTATTTGGAAGACTTAGGAATAGAAGGAAGATACTGAAGCTAGAAGTGGCAAAAAAGTATTTTTCTGTTTTGATATGAAGTTGCTTTTCTTTTAACTACTGTGATAGGATGAAAGGAGAAATGTTTTTGCATAGATCGGAGTAATGAATAAGCATCTGCTAAGCATTTCCCCTAGATGCATTATTTGGCATATTATAGTCCAGCTGGAGGTAGTCTGCTTTCTGGAGAATGACCTGGTGTAGGATTTACGTATGGCATCATGATGGCAACACATTTTTAGGCATGACCATTGTACAAACAAGAATAGTATAGCTGGGTAAGCACCCTACACTGGAATCATGTAAGGAACATCTGGCTCAGGTCTAGCATTTAAGCAAGGTGACTTGATAGACGAGGTTAGAATATTCTGAGAGCAGTATGACACTCAGGTAAGCAAATTGCTGACCCCAGTAGCAAGAAAATAATGTGAATAACATGGGAGGACTTAGACACCTATTAGTTGTTCTATGATAAGTATACATCCCTCTGTACTTTGCAGCAGGTCAGTCTAGCCCAGGTCTCAGTAAACCTATTTGCAAACTTGTTTCAGTATCTTGCATTAAAATGCCATAAGATTTGCAACAAGTACGTATCCAATGTGAAGAGAAAGCACTTTAACACAAGAGGACTCAAGCTAACTTGCCACAAAGATGAAGCATATTGTGGACGTTGCAAGACAGGACTTAATTTTTTTGTTTTGTTCCCATTGAGAACCTGACACACAGATTTTTGTAAAAGCAAGTAGGAAGGTCTGTGGCTTTCATGCTTGCTAAGGAGTAGCTCCCTGTTTCACTCCAAAAATTAAAAATATAAAGGAGTACATGTAGAACAGTATGTTTGTCTGTATGGCTACCTGTGTACTGGGTCAATACAATATTCCCTTTGTAAGTGTTAGCATCGTTTGTTTTCTTTGTTGATACAGTGATTTTGTTACTGTTGCTGTCAGTAGCAAGGGGGATAATGGATTTGTTATTCATGGAATTATCTATCTATGACTGGGAAGCAGACCTGACTGTAGCACTCGTATTTCTATAATATATCTGTAATTATGCATTCGGGAAATTTGACAGCAAAATGTCAAAACAAAAGCAGATTTGCTCTGTTGAAGATACTTGCAGATAAACAGCGTTACATCAGAAGCTCGTATCTGGTTCAAACAGGCTATTTACTGCAAAAAAAAAAATAGCCTTTTGAATTATTTTCAGGCTTTCATACGTCATTTTAAAAGGCTACTGTGGTGCCCTTTTACTTACTTATCAGCAGAGTAGGGGTCAAAGATGAACAGGAGTCACCAAAAGAGTTAAAGGAAATGATCTCTTCAAAAGACTGATTTCCTGTAGCTTTGAAAAGTGAGGGTTTCCTTCAGTAGCATTTAATAGTTCTAGCTGAGTACATCTCCTACTTTTCATGCATTGTTCATACCCGTGTGAGGCATTATTGATTTTCCCACAAGAGAACGTCTGCTTGCTTGTTGGAGCTACAGTACTGCTCGCAGGAAGCTGTACCAAGTTCCAAAAAGAAGCAGTGATAAATTCCCTCAGTCTATGTGAGGGACAATATTTTCCTTTCCTTCACTATTCACTACCTACAGTCTGACAGCTTCATACATCGCTCTTTATGAAACACTGAGCAAGCAGTGGAAATTAATTCTACAAAAAAATTAGAAGGTGATACATTTCAGATTGCAGTTGGAAGTGGGGTTTAATTGTTTACCTAAGAGGAAGTTAACACCAAAAGAGTTTTGATCACCGAAAGACTTCAGGTTTAATTCATTATTTTTTTTTAAAAACCCCATAATTTCAATACTGTTATTTGCAATAAGTATAACAAAACTGCAATTAGCACTAACATCAGGTTGAATCTTTTGCTACCATCTTTTACATAGATGGTAAGACAGGGAAATTAGGGTTTCTTGCAACAGATATAGATGTCACTTCTCTACCTGCATAGAAGCTTTCCAGCAGACTCATGTGTAAAGAGACATCTGAGCATTCAGTCTGAAAAATCCATGGTGGCTGTCACACTGCACTCTCTCTCTTCACCTTCTTAATTCTTATTTTGCTTTTGACAGTTGGTAAGTCATCTTTTTAATGGCTCACCACAGTTTTAATGCACAACTTCAGACCAAATTGTTTGAAACCATGACTTAATTCATGGAATCTATTAAAAAATGTGTTGACAGCCTTCATTCCAGGAAGAAAATGTTAATTACTTGTATCACAGTAGCACTCAAGATTCAGGCCATATTGCCCTAGATTATAGATATGCATAGTTCTTGTATCTGACTGTTTTTTCTCAAAATTGAATTGACTGATATGAAGTACTGCCACACTTACTTTGCACACTACAGAGGTAGCTGTTATTATTTTATGAGTGAGGAATGGTGCCAAAGGCGTGTTAAGTGAACTGTCTGAGGTTGCAGAGAGGTCTGTGGCAGAGCAAACAATTGCTTACGGCCATGTCTCCTGAGTCTTTCTCTAGTACAATAAGCAAGAATCCCCTTTTCTGAGGACATAACGTCCATACGATAGCAGAGAAAGTATATGATGGAGAAACATGACTTTTAAAAACTGGCTGTTCTTACCTGATGTTTGGTATTCTGAAGCTAAATTTTGAGATATCCTTGGGTTTGTGTCTCAGAAAAAAGTACTCTGTAAGTCCACCAAACCCAAACTGCTTCCAACTGGGTGTTTAAAATCTGGGGTACACAGATAAGTGGCTGTGAACATTTGCTCTTACAACTGTGATTTGACCTATATAAGAGAGTGATTCAGAAAATGTCTGGAGTCTTATTTTGTTCAACAGATCTGTAACTGATACGGGCTAATGAAATATCATTCACCATAGTTCCTAGCCAGATTCACAACAACTTTCTTGGTCCATCTGTTCACTGAAGACACAGCATTTTACATATCTTTTTGTACGCATATTTGTAAAGTCTGTATTTAACTTCCTCCACTATATTTATGGTTATTTCTTAATCAAAAAGACAGAAACAAGTGGATTCAAGAAACAGAAAATCATATAGATTTGGTACAATAAGAACATAAACCCCTCTCTCAAAAAAATAAAAACAAAAACTTAAAAAAATCCAAACAAAAAACCAACATCCTTGAACCTTTACTGAATAATCTTTTGCTATCCAAAAATACATCTTTATGTGAATTCACTTCAGAGTTCTTGCTCATCTACCAATAACGAACCACAAATAGCTAAAGTGAACAGCACATGAATAACAAATAGGCTAAATATTAATCATTCAAAATATTCACTAAGTACTTAGAATTTTTAACTACTTTAAAAGAAGGAAAACTTTGTCTGCTAATAAGTCGTGTTTCTGTTTACAAGATATAGATAAAGGCAAGGGCTCTTTAAAATATTTTTTCTTCAACAATACCATTTAGTGTATATGTAAATGAAGCTATAACTTTTAAGAAAATGTGCCAACTCATAAACATTAAAGTCTTTTATTGGTTGAAAGGATCTGCATGAAAGGGTTAAATTTGTCTCCAGCACTGTGGCTGTTTTCTTTTATTGTCTTAACTGCCAGGAAATGAAGCCTGATTATAAAGACTGATGGAAAAAATAAGTTAAAGAAGCCCATGTTTCATTTATGAACTTTTAAAGAGAGATATGCACAGGTAACTCTCTTGTTTATACCTAGTCAATTTTTACAGAAATTGCGTAAATATATTTCTTTACAATAAACAAAAAAAATTTGAATCCTCAAAGTTGTAGCATCCCACTGATTTACTTTTCTTTCTTTTTTGAGTACTAGGCTGTTGGTGAAAAGGGGTTAAATACAGTTTCTAAATGAAAAAGTGTTTTATTGTGTCAAGTGTCAGGAAGTGAGTGGAGGTGCAAAGGAAAGAGAGAACGAGAGAATAAGATCGTTAGAGCTGATACCATGAAGTATAACATAAATTCAGAGATGACAGAGCAGGTGAGGTCTTTGAAATGCAGCCATCACAATAATGTTACCTACAGCTGAGAATCCACAGAAGAATAAAAAGAAAGAAGAAAGAAGAAAGAAAAAAAAATGAAAGAAAAACAGGGGAAAAAGAGAAGAAAAAGAAAGAAAAAACATAACCGCATTCCAAATGTAATCCAAATACAGAGCAACAGACTTTATTATATGGAACCTACTGAAACAATTTTTCAAAAAATCCTTTCTAGTAAGCATTCAGTAAAATAGTAAGGATATCACGCAGACCTTCCATAGGAAGTATGTCATTTCTCTTTAGCAAGTAACTTTCTTGCAGTGCCAGGATCTGTCTTATAGAATCAAATTAGAAACATAAATTGCATGAACATTTGGCCCTACACATACTGTTACTTTGACTGTTCCTTTTATCTTGTCAGATACCACAAACTTTGACAAGTTTATCTGTGCTCGCTGTGACAAATTCTCTAGTAGTGCACATAAGTATACATATTTGCCCCAATAATGTTATCTTATACCAGACACACTTTTGTTTTCATGTAAATCTTCTTCAGGGCTATCCAAGGAAATGATCACAGGAAATTTTCCTTCTATTCTTTTCTCCCAGTGCCACCGTATTTCACCTGAGAGGCAATAAGTTACTACTGTTCTTAACTGTCTCAGCTACATGCACCCCATTGGTTTTGCTGCCTGAGGGCAAAATCCTTCAGTCAGGATTACTAAAACAAAGCTCACATTGAAATGAATAGGAGTGTTACTCACATAAGGCTAAAAGCCCCTCACCTAGTTGTGCAAAGAACTGATATATAAGGTGGGTCAAGTTTTCAGCCAGTATAAATCAGTCTAGCTCCACTGCAATGGAACAGAATTAGCATGCTTCAGCCAAGGAAGTGGTGCTACATGTGCTACACTTCCATACTATAAAGCAGATATTTGTTACATCAGGAAACAGAGTTGGTGCTACTGTGGCCTTGTCTATTTAAAAAAATAGAAAAAAACCCCATACCTCACAACGTTAGCACTCCTTCAGTCCAAAGGCTGCATCTAGTTATGATGAGAGAACATACAACAAACCATATTTCATCAAAGAGCAAACTTTGCAGGGCTCATACAAGATTCATTCCTGTTTACATTACATGTCAGATTCTTAGCAATTTCTTTTGCTGTTAATGTACTGAGTTGTGTTGCATCTTATGAAATCTATTTAAGTTTCAGAGTTGGGAAGAGGAGGACTATGAACTTTTTGAGAAAAAAATTAGAAAAAAAGGCACCAGAAGTCGGTGTGAAAAATGAGCACTATCTAGAATAACAGAGAGCATGTCAGACTGGTAAAAAAGAGAAGCAAGACATGCTGACAAAATCAAAAAAGAAAAAAACACTTTTCAAATTCAAACATCTATGTGCTACCAAGTATTCTGAAACTAAAACAGTTTTAAAAGTTTGCCAAAATAGGAAGCTACTTGTCAAGCTTCAGCAATTTATATGCCATTTGCTTAGATGAGAAAGTCAACATGGGATGATGCTCTAATAATTAACATTTAACTTGTCACGCATAAGAAATTATTTCAGTATCACCTTTTTCAATGCCACAAGCATATGTCTTACGCTTACCTTTAATGGAAAACAAGGACAAAGGGCTAAAGAGAAGTTTATAAAATATAGACATTTTCCAGAGTGAAGAATTTCTACCCAACTGACTGTTTTTTAAACAGACATGATGAAAAAAAAGAGTCTGTTTAATTATCCTGTAAGACCAAATTGAAGCTGACTACTGCAGATATTGGTGTAAGGCTTCAAGAAGTGCAGTGCAGTAAGTTCTGGTTTGTTTTCATTGATGGCTACTACCACCAAAGTATCCTAGTTTGGGAAAGTTATTTTGGGGAATGAAATCTTTGTCCTGAAATCTGTGAATCCCAATGATCCAGTTGGTCATGTAACATGTTTCCAAAGAGTTTTTAAAAGTAGATATGCCAGCTGATTATATTTTAGACTATCTCTCTACACAGTACTCACCCAATATTTATGACACAGTTGTTTTCACAGCTATTAACAGATAAATTTGACTGCTTTGAGCAGGAGAGGCTGGACTAAACAATTTGTAGAAGTCTCTTCCAACTTCAACAACTCTGTAATTCTGTGATCTTTTCAAAGGAATAGCTCTGTTCTTTTTAGTATATTTTATTTCAGGAAAAGGTTAATCTCAGATTTAAATGGTCTAAACTCCACTTTTGCTCTTACACACACTGTTTTTTAATAGTGAGATGTCTTTGACAGCCTAGTTACCTTGTGAGCTTTTTGTATCTGTAGTACTTGAACTACTGCATCTGGCTTGGCAGGGGAGAACTTGGCAGAATAACTGAGAGGGATTCTTGTACTTGAAATCCAGGCCCTGATTCTTTTATTTCTGTAGTTCTAAATTGTATTTCTATTGTATTCTATTTCTACCTGTATTCTTACTTGTATCTTGCTATTTTTTAGTCTGTGTGACTTCTACAGTAAATAACAAATAGCAAAAATGGTTCCCAGTCTTCCTTAATTACCTGGCTAAATCTGTCTGCCTAGCTTATCACCAGGTTGCATCTTTTTCACTGCTCTTACCTGTGACAGCTTTTTCTAATATACAGCTTTTAGATCCGATGTATGGAAGGAGTGGCCATATTGGTTCTCTAGTGGCAGGGGTCTACTTAGATGCACACAGAGAAAGCAAAGGCTTGATCCCAGATTAAAAGGATAACAAGATAGTTTAGTTTAAGAAGTTTTATTTCATAGACAGAGTGCTGGACTTACTGCAGGCTATAAAGCACATCTCACAGCAAGGAGAGACTACCCTACATAACAGATTTGCCCTCAGTACTGAGGTCTCTTCTGTGGACTTTGTGTGAAAAGAAGCTCAGCAGGAAGACAATACAGCTCTTGCTGTTTTGTGATTTCTCACCAAAATTGGAGCAACGATGCTTATTTCCTAGTGTTCACTGAACTCATCACCTGCCTGCCCCCTCTCCATGACCTCATTTGTAGCAAATCTCAGATAAATCAGAGAGCATTCTTATGCAGCCCAGGGAGCATCTCGGAGCAGGATGTTATATAGGCAATAGCATTCTTGGCTACTTGCAAGCACATCTTCCTCTTTACAAAGTTGCTGGATGCCACAGTGCTGGGTACCACTGTCAGGCTTCAGCTTGAACCACATAGATTAAAGCAAGGGATCACAAAATCAGTTAAATATTTTCAGTAATGACAGAAATGGATAAAATAGTGAATGAGAAGGAAATAGATATAGTCCTCTAGAGTGTTTTATAACTTGACTAAAGGTATCATGGGTAGCAGGGACTTTGCAGGCTGTCAGCATTAACATTAGCAGTTTTTAACCATGACCTGAGCTCTGACAAGCTGTTTCCACACTGTCAGTCTCTCTGCTTGAGCTGGCAAGTCATATATAGTAAAACTGTCCAGACTTTATCTGTGCAGTTACTTAAAAAGCCTATCTGGTGCATTTGCCTGTCCCTCCAGTATGAAGAGAGCCTGGAAAAGTCTGAGTGACCTGTTAATCTGAGCAATCTTATTGGATAGTTAAAAACAAAACATCAACATGCATTGCCAGGTTGGCTTGAGAATCCTCACTGACTTTCTATTTCAGCAGATTTTTCAGAAAATACCTCCCAGCTGCTTAGTGCAGACTTTGATTAAAATACTATTTACTAAAGAGTTAAATAAGAGGAATTTTCCCATCTAACCACTAAAAAGTTAATTTAAAAAAAAAATTGTTGAGTAGAAGGCACTAATGATTTACAGGTATGTATGCTCTTGATTTTCAGTATCAACTGTCCTTTTTGCTATGCCTATGAATTCAGCAGCACTTTTCAAATTCTAGCTGTGGGCATGCTACTGTCCACTTGGAATTGCACAGGAAGGAGATCTGAGTATGTAGGATCACAAGTGAGTCGCAGCCTGGCAACCTTGCCAGGTCCCCAATCTGGACAGCAGACTAGACAACAGAGAACTTAGCAGCTCCTCAGTCTAGATACAGCAAATAACACTTAAATACTTTTAAAAATCCTGCACTCACTCTACTGTGCCAGGTTATATCTGAGTAAATTCCTTCCTTCTTTAATCAAAAGTGGTACTGCACTTCCTAAAAGATACTAGATTTTCTCTAAGAATAAAAGGATATTTACCAATTTCTAGCAGCACAAACCTCTGTCTGAACAGCATGAACAAAGTTTATTATTTCATATGTAAAACCTGGAAGGGCCAGACTATAAAGTGAAGATTCTAAGTTATGAATAAAACAAAATGCCTGCTTAAGATAATATCAAAATAATCAACACTAAGTATTTACATTTTCCTCTCAATAGCTAGACCTTAGAAGACCCAACCTAGGAACCTGACATTTTCTTTCTAAGTACATGTGATACAATCATTCTCAAGTAGAGTTCTTACTATTGTGTATACAAACCATTCCCTATGCATACAAGTACACATCCCTTTATCCAGTCACTCCTTAATTCCTCAGCATGCAGCCCCTCTATCCACTTGCAGAACTGATGCATTAGGCCACCTACAAAGTCATTATCCACTCTGACAGGTTAGTGGTAAAGAAGAACAACAAGGTACTTGTTGATGAGATAGGGATGGTTTTCTCTCCTTCCCCATTTAAATAAACAAATCCAATACATATGATTAAGTAGACTGTTCATTCTCGTAGAGCACTGAAGGGAATCCTGAAGCTCTTAGATCAGTAGGCAACAATAATGAGAGGCTTAGTTTCTCAGAATCTGCAAACTAAATAGATGTGTGATTGTAAACTTAATGCTAAGAAACATGTATATGAACTTCTTCATTATGATTACTAAATACATACATTGATTAGTAGAGAGGAAACTTTGGAGCACAGAATTTTAAAAGCAGAAGTAATAACTTACGTACTAAAGTCACAGTGTTCTTTTAAATTAAATGCTTTAAGCAGAACTTGCTTTCTCTAAATAGAAAAACTGTTGCTCTCTCATACAATGGCTTTACTTTAAGTCTCCACTACAGTAAAAAAAGAATGAGAAATCAGAAGCAGTAGCTTATAGAGGGGAAAAGTTATACAAATATATGTTTGTGGGGAGGGTGTCTGTAAAATTCTATTGTCTGCAATACCAGTTTAGCACTGCTAGAGACCTTCATCTGCCCAAATACACTTATAAGAAGGAAATGTCAGATAACCCTCAGTGTTGGTAAAATTTTGAATATTAGGTCAACTGCACAGCAAGTTCCTTCCCCTGTGATCTTGGTGTGAGAATATGAGGTCACATGTGCTGTGGTTGTACATACTTTCATGTCTTTGTAGGTGCAAAAGATATTTTGCTTTCTATACCTCCTCAATACAAGTCCTGTTCCATCTCACTATGGAAGACTCGGAAGCTTTCTTTTTTTTGAGGCTTGATGAAACAAAATCATCTTGGAAGTGTCATTTTCTAAGCTCTAAGGTTCTTTTGCTACAATCCAAATCTG
Source organism: Caprimulgus europaeus (assembly GCA_907165065.1). Next base: position 20,186,402 of record OU015530.1, read on the forward strand.
TCCAAAGAAATCTAAAATAAAAGCCAAAAAAGTTGCTAGTGACTTTTCAATTTTAGATATAAAAAGGCAGGATCTGATCCTCCCTTTATAAAAACCTGAATGGTCCTTATTGAATTTAATTGAAGTGATGGATTCAATGTAATTTTTTAAATTATAAAAGGTTTCTCTCATTCTTGTTTCAATAATGTTATTGAGTTGCAAATCTGAAAGTGACTTCTTTCCTCTCATAGCTACTGGATTCATGGCATTATTCAGTAAGTTGTTTTTTGTTTTGTCCAAATGATCAATGAGCACCATGAAATCCTAAGCCCAGATCGTCTAATGGACCTTATATGCTGAGGCACAAGTTACTAACTGTTCTCATATCCGAATTTCCTGTATAAAACAGGTAAACTCTGATTATTATACTTGGACAACATTGTTTTAAATGTAATGCTTTGAAAACCATTTTAAATGTATAAATGGAAACTATCAAAGAATTACCAAATTACAAACCACTAATTACTATCTAATAGTGAAGAGTCACAACAATGTCACTGGATCTAAAAGCAAAATATTGGATCTTGATCTTCAGTTCCTAAATCTAAACAGAAGTTAACAGCTAGAAAGTATCTATCTATGGACTGGAAGGCCAAAACAAATCATTCACGAAAGAAAACCTCCTGAAAAGCAATTCCATCTTTGAATTCAGGGTCCCTTTTAACTTGAAAATCTGATGTTGAACTCTGTATGTACAGTGGAATGCAACAAAAGAAATGACAAATGAACCATGTAAAACAACCACGCAGAAACTGGCTAGGGCAGATATTCAGACTTGTCTTGAAGAACATCCATAGGTATGTGTGCTGTTACCTCTGAAAGGTAAGCTACTAATTATCATAAAGGTCTTTGTGTCCTCAGACACCCAAACAGCAGAACAAACAACTGATAAATCAACTAAGCCCATGTCTCTTCACATGGAGAATTATCGGTAGGGGAATGCAAGACATGCAAGTTTTGGGTTTTTTTTTTATGTTTTGTATAGTTCATGGGTAAACCTAGTCAGATTCAAGAAGCAATTTTTCATTAGTTTTACTCTGCTTTTAATTAAACTTTTTTTTTTTTTTTTGCTAGTATGTGCATTTTTTACTGTGCATCTTCAAGGAAAAGAAAAGCCAGTGGCCTTGAAAGCAAAGCACTGGAGAGAGGAGGTTTTTGGATCCCAGAGTTCTATCTCAGTGTCATTCCAGAGTTAGTACAAAGGTCCCTTTTTGGAGCTGGTTGTTCAGCCATCAGACTGCTGAGACAGTGAAGCCAAAAGATCACAGATTAAAAAGAGGTGACACTGGAACTGGTCCCAGCAAACTTCGTGCAGGGGAAGTAATTGTTCTGAAGAGTGTCACCTGGCAAAACATTTGAAATCTGTATTTGCTGCTTTGCAAGAAATTTCTTCACAAAATGTCCTTTGCCAGACTTTAGGGAAAGGAGATGGACAAAACTCCTATTACAGGTCAGCTTCATCAACTTGTAAATAGAAGGGTAGCAACAGACCAGCAAACTTCTGTGCCCTGGATACTGCTTTCCAAGTGAAGGACATTAATTAGTTGAAAAATATAAGGTTGCTGAGCTGTTCTTTAACATTTCTGAATTTATTTATAGTGAAGAAGAGTGTGTTCTAAATCTCAGCGGTGGCTTATATTAATGAGAGTTCCTCTAATCTTTTCCATGCTGGAAATAAGGTGTTAATAGTTCCAAAATGAAATAGTATCTAAAACACAACTGAGTCATTTTCTTCGTAGATCAGTTATTTGCATAAGATATATCACCCTTTTGCAAATATTTACTTTGCTATAGCCAAAGACACTGCAAATTATATGTGATGGGTTTGAACTCCTGTCTTTCACACTTGTCTTTGAGTCTGTGTCTTTCACTCTTGCTGGGTTTCAGAAAGATGAAGAGAAAAATAATTTATTTCTTGAATAAGATACAACGTGGACTTCAAAGTGAAAGACCTGAATTCTACCTACAAAATTTGATTACAGTCTGATTAAAAAGATGGGGAGAAAAAAGGAGCTGTATTCATGGGCTCATTACAGGCACAAAAAGGGGATGCTCATACAGACCATAGAGAATTTAAAAGATTTATTTATGATGTATTACTGTAATTTTTAATTTAGACATGCAAATTTTTTAATTTGCACTGACTGCTTTGCCTTAATGGTTTTGATTAATACTTGGAGGTAGTGTTTGTGAAAGAGATTTATACTGTGATTCATCTGCAAAATAATCAAATCATTACCAGCTAATGACAAAGCTGTGAAAAATGATATAGATATTGTGTAACTCCCAGCTATTGCAGTGCACGTGAAGGTACCCAGTACTTCCAGCAAATGTGGACTTGTGTTAATAACTGCTCAGAAGTTTGCTCTAGGTCCCTTCTAATTTGGTAACAAAAAACATCGATCTTAATAAAGCTGTCTGGTAAAAGTAGCAGTGATTAACATCCCTGAACCCTACATTCTAGAGAGCATGCCGATGTTGGAGACACCCCTTCTCTTGACCCAGAAAGGGAACTCCATGGAAATTTTTACCTACTTCTGCACCTTACTTCAGCATTCTCATACCATAAGGTCTTGTGATAGATAGGACAGTCCTCAACAACAAGAGCAGATAATATCTGTGTCTTTCATTATTAAAAAAAAAAATATGCCTGTAGCTTTCTAAGCATTTTGCAATTATATCTTTTTTGCTTCCTATCACAGAATTCTCCCTTCATTTTCTTTCCTGGGAAACATTTTACTGTAAAACTAATGAACCACTGGGATGCTAATTTACAATATTTTTGAAACACAAGTGCATATACACAGATGTACATGCATAAACACACATGCACACAAAGTGCAGAGTCTTAGAATTGTCTTTGGCTGGAGACAATTTCAAAATAACCCCATAAAATTAGCTAGCAAAATATTCTTTTGCTTGACTTCAAGCTGCTTTTTATGGATTTATGACAAATTTTCCTCTTTTTTTTTCACTATTATTTTCCTAAAGAGCAGATAAATTAGAACTTTCTGATGAAAAACTGGAAGAAAACAGGAAGAGGAACTAGTTGCTTACCAGCTTGTGAATTTACACCTCTAAACCAATCTAGATCAACAAATGTAAACTAGAGTAGATCTATTTAAAACAGTAAAGCTATATGGCTTTAAACCGGCTGCTAATCTGGTCCCATTGGTTCCATGGATCTAAGGATGTATTTTCACCTCAGCACTTAAATACAATTTAACTGCATGTTGCTGCCTCTCTCCTTCCCCTTGCCAAACCATACCTGACTGATATTTCACTTGTATTCAGTACTGATTCAGTTCAATTCACTGATCTGACAGAAAACTAACACATTAAAAAAAAACATACAGTTAGTTTACTGATGTGACTCACTCTTCAGCTGCGCAATTGCTGTAGTTGGGGCAAGGGAAGCAAGGGGAGCATGTGGACAGCAACCTTGTTGTTAAATCAGGTCAAGCAAAAAAGTCCCCTTTATTACTCAATGGCGTACGGTGAGATCTCAAGCCAAGTGCAAGTCCCACAGAACACATCCACATTCTCTAAGCTCTCATTTTCTAAGCAGAGCCACTGTCAGACCTCTTCTTTATCATAAATCTATCCTCTGAATTTTCTGACTGCGTGATTCATGCTTTCTATCTATGTTTCCACAACAGCCTCTAAAACTTCAACAGCCGGCTTATGGATTAACAGTAACATCTCCTTTTCTGCCAAACCCTCCTATAAAAATGCTTGGTTGTCTGATACAGTGATTCAGCTATTATCACTTGAATATCAAAACCTAGCCAACTCCCTGCTTTGGAGGAACGCCAGTCTGTGGTGTATACACCCAGTTTTTGAATCCCAGGAGTTTGTAAAACCTGTGTACACTTTTCTGAGCACAAGTTTGAAGTGCCTGAGTTCACATATAAACTTAAACAACTGACAGATGAGCAAACTCAAGCCTGACCTACTGCCAGTCAAATAAATTTTTTTTTCACAGGCAGGGTTCAAACCAAAGCCAGTCCTACTCCATGGTCCTTTTCCCATCTGGAGAAGCAATCTAGAGGGTGAGCCAAATTCTAACTATGAGCAGTCAGGAAATTTGAGCTTAAATGTGAGCTTAAATCTAAGTTAAAGTGATAGAATAAAGTATCTACTGAGTCTCTAAATCCCTTCTGTTGAACTAGAGCTATGTCATTTTCAAGAGGACTTCTCTCTAACGCACGGTCTCAATTGTGAACAGCAAGTCTGGGTGCTTTAGCACTGATCTTAAGACTCCACAGCTCTGTTTTTCTCAGAGCCCTTTGCAGTCCCCCAGCTGGTTATGAATTCTGCCTCGGCTTTTGCATTACCGTGGTTGCTCCTACTCTGTCACTGTTCTAAATAAGTAAAATTCTACAGAAACAGAGACTTGCAAGTAAAGCGGGGTAAATGAAAGCAGGAGGCAACCTGAGGTTTAAAAAACATCTACGCAAACATGTCAAGGGAAAATATGTTTGTTCTACATAGACATGCAGTGACACAATGTGAGTTACCTTAGGAACTGCCTAGATGGTGCTGTGTGGTGGCTAGCTGGCCGTGGTTTGCTTCACCTGCTCAACTCTTTTTCCTTAGAATGCCTTGGAGTGGAAAGCTGTTAGTAAAATTGTGTCACTTCTCATTCTACATTACTTATCTGTGCTACCAAACAATTAATTAGGTCTAATTTTAAGTATCCCTCACATTGTTGACTGACACTTTTATTGAAATCAGTGTAAGGTCCTGCAATTACTAAAAAAGCATTCATTTTCTCTCCTGAAAAAAGTGCTAGCCTAAAATTACTGCTCTGTGACTTCATGAAACCCACCCGTTTCAATACCTAGCACTGATTCGGTCCAGAGGGCTGTCTGCATTGATTTTTTAGCCCAGTCGACCTGCAATAAAAAAGAATATTGTCAGGCAGATTCATATAGAGCTGGGCCTAGATCTGCAAAGTGATTTGACAAATGCTAAATGTTGCAAATATTCCAATAGCTAACTTTTAGACACTGTGTTACAAAGTTAAGCAGCCTGGCTTGTCTTGTTTGTATAGAGAGAATTTGGCACCTATGAATAGGATTCGCAGAAGCCAACAAGCTAAGAACAGAGCTGCTGAAACAAATGCTGACAGAAAGAAGGATTTGAGCTGCACCACTTAAACCCCAGGTAACTCTATCTGTTCTGGTTTCCTCACCCTTCTGTAGACAAAGATCTAAGCAAGGTGTGTTTATACACTTACGAATGGCATAAAATTTAGGTGCAATTATAAATTCAGTAGCTTAAAGTTACGTGCCTAGTAAATCCAGCACCTGAGCTTAAGTTTTAAGGATCTCAGACTACATCCCTTTCTAGTTATTCTCAATTACATCCGCAAAAAATCTCTAGCAATCTGCCCTAATTCAATACCCAGAGTAAAGAGTGGAGTTCTTTAAATCCAACTGCTACTTCACTATTCAAGTAAAAATAGTACTTAAAATATATAACTTAATATACACATTTTAATAATTAATAATGTGCATTTGTAGTTTCTTTAGCCAAATTTTTGACGGCATTTGTGTATGTAGACATTTCTTGGGAGATTTCTCTACTGGTAAATCTTGAAGTGAATCATTTTCACCTTTACCTCAGTGGTCTCTACCATGTACCCGGCATTAAAATTAAAGATAAATCATCCCAGTAGTATTTTGTTAGGGTATGACCTCAGGTTAAGACATGTGTGTAGTTTTTAAGAGGGTATAAGATTATTGATTTCAAGTGGTCAAATTCAGTGAATCTTGGAAGCTTTTTTTCTGGAAAAAAGTATTTTTAACCTCCAAACAGCTGCTTTCTTTAGCCTCTTCTTGCACAACAATTTGACTTGTCATTACTGATTTATTATTTACAAGATTTATGTTTTGTTTCCTTATCTCTAGTCGTGGCCACAGCTGGACACACACACACATGCACACACATATACATACGTAAAAAAACAGTTATTATCCTTGATAGAGGTTAATTTGACACATTAAATGAGGCTTCTAGGGTTCTAAAATTATTTTATATGCATCTAGTGTGCTTTATATATTAAAAACCCCCAACAATTAAGAAACACAACCCTCAGTGTTTAGAAACCCTACTATTTAGAACCAGTAAAATATTGAAATTGTATAAGACTTGAAGACAGCTATACAGGAATACTTAAGAGATGATAACTACTAAAGCCAGTAAGAGTTGCAAGTGTCTAATGGGCTTCTTTAGGCGAGACACTTACAAGACAAGGATGTAGCATTTATGAGGCAAGGAGATAATAGCAAGGGACCAGAAATGAATTGTGTCTGCTTCAAAATAATCTTATAGGTATGAACAATTCATTCCACATTGTTGCAAGTGGATGGAGCTTCAGGCCATCTAAAATCTCTGTATTTGTTAACATTATGTCATTTAACAATTTGAATAAGAGTTTTCAAACATTTCTGCTAAATACAACCAGGTAGATCATAACGAGTTTATACCATTGATACGCAAAATCCACTGGTTTCAGTCTACATGCGGATGAGTGAATCTGTGTGGCAGATTTGCTTCTCATAGTTCACCAATCTCTCTTTGAGTCTGTGAGAAGCCAAAATTCAGTTTGAAACTTAGACTTTTCTCAGATCCATTGTAAAACCACTAATTTACAAATTATTCACTCTGAGAATGGCCAGTTCTGAATTGTGAAAGTCTAACTGTCTTCTGGTAAAAATTGTGTTGGAAATCAGAGACAGAAAAAAAATACCATGAAAATTTTGCATATATCTTTAGTGGTTTTTCCAACATGTGTGAAACCCCAATCAGTTTAGTTTTGGTTTTCACTATCAAAACAAAACAAAACCAAAAAAAAAAAAGGTATCATACAATTTAACTTTAAAACTGAAAGAAAATGTTTATAATAAATTAACAAATGCTTTATAAAGCTTTTCTTTTTTTTTTTCCAGTAATACATTTCCCATATTATTGTAGCTGCTTTGAATCTGTCCAGAGAAGCAACTGTATATTGTTGCTATATTGATATAAAAGTTCTGAAGGAAATTTCAACACAGCAGGTCACTGTACCAGCCCAACTGCGACACCACAGCACTAAGATATTAGCAAGGAATTGCTTCCTGGTCCCTCTGAGAGACCCATAGAAACCCTGAAATATGGTATATCTGCATTAGGATGCAGAGGCACACAAACTGCAGATCAGTCTTACGTCAGTCTCCCTTGGTTACAACACCACACTGGATATCCAAAAATTTGTATTGCAATTTCTTTGTTCCAGAAATTCATCTGTTCAAGACAAGAACTTCTCCATAAGTTATCATATTAATGCAATTTCAGTTCTTTGCATTGCTCTTATACAAACCAAACCAAACCCAAAAGTAGTTATAAAACTTTTGCTAATAGCCACTCTATATTTATTCATTATAATTTTAGAACCATTGTTATTGTGCCACTACTACCTTTTCAGTTAAATAGCTGTTCTTTGTCTTTAACACTTACTCCTGAATATATTTCAGAATTATCCTATCCCCTATCAACCTTTGTTTGCCTAGGCTTAACAAACCATTTCATTTAATCTCTCTTCATGAGATTGGTTCTCCTTTCTATAAGCACACTAGTAGCCTTTCTCTGCTTTTGATTTAAGGTCATCTTCCATGAACACAAGTGACCAGAACTTTATATAAATTAAAAGAGAGCTTTTCAATGCTTTGAACAATGACATAACATGAAAATGTCTTAGATGTTAGTACATTTTACAATTATAATAGACTTTACAAATTTGCTTTGCATGGAAACTGATAGTAATGATCCAGGAAAACTAGCATGTCCATATTGTTTTTTCACCCACTATCTTCAATTGGTAAATAGATATTATATTTCTCTCATCTCATCACTTGCATCAACACAATAATCTGTTTCTCTTTCGCTGATAACCCAATCCTTTGTTAAGGTGATGCTTACCAATTTTGTTACCTGTACGTCTCACAGAAACACATGTATTTCTTACTCCTGTATCTCCTATATCACTAATCAATATGTTGAATGGGATCATTCCCAAGACCAACCATGAAAACATTTGTGACAGTAACTCCTTTTGGCAGTTCCTTATTCTTCTGACAGTTCTCCTGAAAAATAATCACTATCTTGAAGAATAAAGTTTAATCCATTTGGCATTGTCTAAGAAATTAATTATCTAATTTAAAAAGATACTGGGTTTATCTAAGATGTTCTCCCTTTGTGAAACCAATGTTGTAACTAACTTGTATTCAATTTCTGTTCATGTTCTTTCCTTTAAAATTTATTCTAAGTGTGTATATCTCTGAAATCCTGTTCACAAGTCTGTAGTTGCCTAGATCACCTTTTTGCTTCATTTTTTGGATATAGATACTATACTGGCTGCTCTCAATCTTTTCATAGGACTTGTAAATGCACATATTAACAATTCTTGGTACTAGGCTTGTAGATACTCTCAGTACAAAGACTGGATGTTGTCCAAATTCTCTGATTCTGAAGTATAGAAACCTAATTTTTGCTTTTGCTTGGATATAATATCTATTGCTCTATCCTCAGTTTCTTTAGATACCTTTTGTTGTTGTGGATTGAACAATCATGTAGCTCTGTAAACTCTTCAACTTCAGAAGGCTTTTGGAATGTAGCATTCAGTTTGTTATTTTTAATATAGCAATGAAAAAAAACTTAATGTCACTAAAATTCATGCTAGTCTTGCAGAAAGAGACAAAGAAACTTGGAAACCTTAGAGCCATTGCTTAAGAAGGCAAGAAAAAAATTAATCTCCAGAATTGTGTATATTGTAATACAAAAACTTACAAACATGAAAAAATTCAAATAATGGAACACCTCCTGATCTAAGGAATGACCTTAGAGGATCCATAAAATGACAAGTATCTAGGCAGGGCAGCAGCTTGAACCTGTGACTGAATTTGGAAAGAAAGAACAGTTGTGGTGGATAGGCATGGAGAAGAGATGTGGTCTATTGCTATCCTCTTTAGTCACCACCTTTACTGAAAAGTGATACAAAACATTTATTCAATACTTGATCCAGTCCTTGGTTAGCCTTACCTCCTGCCTTGACAGCCCACCATCAGTGTATGGAAGAACCATTTCCTCCCAGTTTTTGTTTAATTTTCTGCACTAATTCAGAAAGACTTGAGAAAAATTTAATTAGATTTCTATGGAGCCTGATATTTTGAAGATGAATATCTTAGAGAGTAAACTGTTTATAAATGCTAAATTGTTTGTTCATACCAAGAACCCTACACTGTTCTCTCTAGTTTTTCCACTTATCTTTAACATCACTGCCACTTTGAATTAAAATAATTCCATGTCTGATAATGATCCTCAGTATTCAAATTCTCAAGCCCCAAATCCAACTCCTCAATCTATTAACTAACCTTCCTATGTAAGCCAAACTTGCCTTTCTAAAATCCCAAGCTTTGATTAGGGCCTTTATTATTGTAGCAGTTAAGCCTCTCACAACCAGTGACAAATCTACCCTTTGAACTCCTCCGTAACAGAGGAAAATACTATCACTGTTTTACAGGAAGAAGGTAAGGTAAGGTAAGTGGTTTGCCTACAGGATCCATGGCTGAAGTAAGAACCAAACCCCATTTCTAAAATCATCACATTCAAATTTGATGTTAATATAGGATAAAGGTATGCACTGGGCATAACAGTAGTCACCTAAATACAAAATATAAACCTTAACCTACTAAGTTTCTCCTAATTGTACCCCACCCATTAGTTGAAGGTCCTTTTTTTTTTCTTGATTCTCTGTGCCTTTTAACAAATATCATTTTTACCTGCTTACGCAATTTGGAGCAACTTGAGACTTCAGGGTGTATGCTAAGTGCTTCAAAAAGCACGTATGTTCAAATCAGAATGGGGTATAAATGGAAGCATGCTGATACAGTTGCTGATGTATTTTGTTTCTGTCTCCATTTCTTGCATAATATCAGTGCTTGGGCTCCCCTCAGTTCTTTGGAAGGTATAGTCGCTTGAGGCCATAGAGATAACAACAGTAAACCCAAACCACCTGGATACAGTATTTAGTAGATGATTAACCCAATGGTGAATCAGAATGTTTGAAACAGAAACAAGAAAACAGCAGGAAAAAACTTGCACTGTATGGCTGGGAAACTGGACTGAAATCCTGGCCACATCAAAGTTAATGCTTAATGCAGAAATTCATTCTTGATATTTATGATCATTCCTGAATAGTTCTAATGTCATTTATTTCATTTATGACAAAGTTTGAGATGAGAAAATGATATGGGACAATGTATCAGTTAACATAATAGTCATGCACATGCCTGTTTGCTTCTGTGAACTTTTGTTGGTTGGAAATTTATGAAGATTCTTTTTTGTGATAATAGGAATAAGAGACTTGTAGAAACTTACCTCTTCATCCTTTAATGCTGACTCGATTTCTTTTTTTTTTTTTCTTGGAATAGCTGCACAATCTGAACAACTAAGGTAGGAGAACAATAAAATTACTCATTGTGGCTTTATTTATCACAAGAGCACCAAACAAGAAACCAGTGTCAATCAAGTCTTAATATCTGTTGCTAGGAGAATAAATTAGGAGAAGCTTACAGCAGTCAAACTCCGAGGATGTTACCCTGGTGTGGACACAGAGAGCATTCTCAGTGGAATCCACCTGGCTTCATCAGAGCTGGCAATCTTCCCTATCATCATCAGGGAGTCATTTGGATCTGAGTTTCTGCTGTTTGAGCTGAGGAGGGGACAGAGATGGGGTGGAAGGTTCGAGTCTGAGTAGGCTCATGAATCATGGCTAAATATCCTCGATGGTGACAACTTTTAAAAGGCCTGAAGAGCCTCCATGCACAACAGCCATGGAGCTTGAGTCTCCACTGAGCAGGGCTCCAGATAATTTTTGGATTTTGTGTTTGCAATATTTTCTTATTTGTGTTTGATCTTATTCACACTAGCAAAGTTATGTATTTAAAGGAGAATTGAGATTTCAGGAGGGAAGGAGGGTAAATACATAACATTGATAGGGAGAGGCCTATGTGGGGGAGGAGAGCAAGAGCAAGTAATATAGGAACTTTTAGTTTTCTCCATTGTCATCTTGATGACATGGGCTTTGTCAAGCCTGAAGTCAAGAACCCATCAGGCTCCCTCTGAGCACAGCCTTAAATTGAAGCGCAATTGTGCTTCACTGTAAAGTCTTTGGGACTACTCATGATGATCCACATAAATTAGACATGTGTCTAAATGCAATGTGGGACTATGAAAATTCCATTTAGAAAATACCAGGAGGTTTTGTAGGACATTAATAAGCGAAATCTTTGCTTTTTTTTTTTTTTACTTCTTAATTTTTTTAAATGAAGTCACAGTACTACTTTTGTAACATTATAAAGCCTTCTGGATTGGAGGCCTCTGGCAAAACTCTGGGGGAAAAAAATCCTTCAAGGCAGCAGCATACTAGGTAATGTAAAATTAAAAATAAACAAACAAAAACCTCCAGTAAAAAAAAAAAAAACAAAAAAAACAGACCAAACCACATTTCTCTCCATTTCAAGGGAGAGTTTTTTCTTTTTTTTTTTCACTTAAAGTATTAAATAAATATGCTCATATTTTACAAGTGTGCTTGCTGCAAAAAGTGCAATCTATTTGTACAGCAAAGAGAATGAAGGACTTACTGCTTAAAGGCACAAAAAGGGTGTGTAATAGGATTCTGGCATCTTCCCAGACAGCTTGCAGACAAATTCAGAGATGAACAGAGAAGTATCCTTTTTGAAGTATATTTGGCCAAGGTCTCATTCACAAACAGATAAAACCAACACATTTCTTCATGATAAGGGTCAACAGAATAGCGTATTAGTTTGAGAAGAGAACCCATCTGCAATTTTCTTATATAAAAATATACGAGGACACAACAGGAAAGCTGTCAGCATGACAGTTGGAGGATTCTGCCAAGGAGCCAGATGCTAGTGTCAGAAGAACATGTTCCACAGCTTGGCATCTGGGTTCTCTCATTGCCCTCCAAGAAGGAAGAAAAGGAGGAGTGATAAGATATGCCTAAATGAATAAAACTACAAGCAATTCCACCACCACCCCCAGCATGCTCAAATCACTACTTCTTTTAGAAAATCCTCAGCTACATGTTCTCCTACATCTTTTAAATTAAAATGGAAGGTGATAAATTTAACCTACTTATGTTTTAGTATGTTTAAAAAGCATTTGCAGTTCTGAAAATGTCTCACATGATTTTAACTGCTCATGTGTGTAGCTGTGCAATTTAATTTATTATTTTTTGCTACAGAATAGATTTCAAGCTTAATCTTTAGCCCATGTCATTCTTGGGGAGGATATAATATTGCATTTACAGCTGAGAGCTAAGAATAATTACAACATTATTCTTTCTCTGAACAGTTACTGACTGAGAAAAGCTCAGGAATATCTAGGGCAAAATGTTAAGGGTCAGTTTAAGAACCAATTAGTTCATGAAGCACCATAGGGAGTCACCTCATTATGGAATGTGTGTAGGAAGAAAAAAACATCCTTAAGATAGCTTTGAGAAAGCCATAGTTGCCGCACAGCCCCTTTAATGATTCTGGTCATAGAGTAGCCAGGCTAAGGGTGTGTTCATAGTCCCAGGTTCTCTAGTCATATCCTCTAGCCATGGGCAATTAAGTAAGCCTTTGCTTTATATCCATGTTCCTTTCCTGAGTCTACCACCATGATGCCTGAAAGTGCCAGCCTTGACTTGATTGTCAGGTGCTGCTGGATCTCTGCTTTTCTTCTGCTGATGAACTCTGATTAGGGAGGATGGGGTAATCCTCTCCAGTAAGCTGATTGGATCCCATGTGTAAAGCTTTAAAATGAAGACCACACTTCTGCTGGTTTTAAGATATCTTTGAAAAGAGACCAGAAGACAAGGATCATGTACTTAACCTGTCTTGCAAAATAAACTGGCTGCCCTCCTCTGAGCTGACAGAAGCTTTTAAGGTTAGACATTTCAGAATTCCAAGTAGCATTCACCCCCATACTTTACTCTGGCTAGACGTGTTGTAGCCACCACTTGCACTGATCTTCTAAAGGGCATGGAGTGGATTCCACCTAGGACTGTTCCTAATTCAGACCAAACAGCAGATGATTGATATCTCTCTCTGCACTTACTTAAAAGCACTAAAAGACACCTCCAGTAACAATCCATCCCCAGAATGTTGAGGCAGATGGAATGAGGCAGAAATGCTGCAATTTACAAGAAGTAATTCCCTCTTCATGCAATAATGTCTGGCATAGTTGCTGGAATTTGTTTTCAAAAGCAATGACTGGGCCCTTTCAGGTATCATTCTTCCTACCTCTCTTTCAACACAGCACCTACAAAAATGATGACTGTAAATACTTTTTCAAGTAACAGAGGGGAATTCAGAAAATAATATTGCAAGCCCCATCCCAAGTTGTCTTGTTGTTAACAAACTGCCAGAAAAGTCTGTTATAATTCACTGTAGGGACAGAAGGAGAAGGAAAGCAAACTATCACTGCTACTGTATTACCTGCTCCTTAGATGCAGGATAAAATATGCACCTAGAATAAAATATAGGATATTTTAGGATAAAATATACACTTAGGATAAAAGTGTATGGTACTTGATCCCCAAATTAAGAAAGTGCTATCCATACAAACATAGTCAAACAATTCTTTAAAATTGATGCCTATATCTGAAAAGCGAAATCTCCATATTCATTCTGCCTAAGTCACTTCAGGAACATATTTGCCCAGCTCAGAAATCAAAAGGTGATTTTAGTCACTCTCTATACTTTAAAATCCTTTTGGGATCTGAAAATCAAACTGTTCTTGCTGCCTCTTCCAACAGCACTGGCAATAAAGCGTCTGCTCTTAGAACTGCTCTGACAATGGGATGTGGGACATGAGGTGAAAGAAATCTTGGCTCAGTCTTCTAGGGCTGCCATTGCCTCAGCAAAGCTCACAACACAACAGGAAAACTTACTTGCAATCTAGTCAGTGGATATGGTGCAAAGGCACATATGGGAAATCATTGAGGAAAAGGTCCATTTCTGCAACAACACTTTCCTGTTTTAATTTAATTTTCTGGGCCAAACTTGTGCTACATTACAATCTGATCCAAAAAGGAGGAAAATCTTGGCTACTCATTGCTTCCATTGTCATGTTTGAAGGAATGACATATATTCAAAAGATGTTATCAAGTCCATTTTTTATTTTAATCTCCTTTTTCATTTTATGAAGTGAAAAAATACCTGACCTTGTCAAGCCAGAGCTGTTTAATTCTATTTTAGTTTACTGCGAGGACAGGACAAGTGCTGATCTTGACACCTCTTGGAAAGACATCAATAAGAAAATATCTAGATCCATCAACTTTTATTATTACATAGCCACTAGAACAACCTCATGAAAGAAAACTGGTTTACTCAGAATATGCAGAGGATAGATCTGTGCAAATGACAAAACAGACAGAGGTTTGAAATGCATAAGAAGTAGTGTTCTGATCAAGGTTTGGGGATATTTGTCATCAAAACACTCAGATCCTTATAGGATCGATCTGACATGGAGAACTCTGCATGGCCTGAAACATTAACAGCCTCAAACCAAAGCAGACCAAAGCAGGGATGGGATGGCCTAGAGGAAATGAGTAACCAGGTATAGTTTTGTTTTTAACAAACTATTAGGCCTATGTTTCTTGATTCCCTGCTACAGGATTCCAAAAACTTATTATCAAAAATCCCTGGAAAAAAATTACCTGGAGCCTGAGCAGGACTGAGGGACTGTGCAAGCATCATGATGGTGCTGCTGGACATGAATTCTGCTCTGGGGAATTAGGTAGCTGGACTGTGGAGTCCAGACACACTCAAGGGCAGAGACAAGAGATCTGATTCCAGGGTAAAGTGCTAGATTCGCAGACTAGAAATCTGCTCTCCACAGAAATCCAGACCCAGTGAGCAAAGAGGTCCTGAGATACTGAGCGGTGCCTGTAAAGGGATATAGTATCCCTAAGCTGGGATATTTTGTACTCCGAGGTCTGATCCAGGAATGAAGGCACAATGAAACAGCCTGAAATTACATTTTTCTCAAGACCTGTTGTGCTTAATCAAAAGTCAGAAGGGCCAAAAGTCTCATAAGACTTCCAAACCATCCAATAGTGCCAGAGTTCTGCTGACACACACTGTAGTTTGCAGCAGCAGACCACGCTGGCCTTTCCAGTGCTTCACTCAAATTTCAAAATCCTCCCAAGGTCTGTCCTTGACATCCATGATGTATTTGTTTCTACCTGCAGCAGCATTGTACATTTTATGTGATAAGTTATGAGGAAATCCATTCCAAAAGAAAAGTTTTAAATTCCAGTGCAGAGTTTCTTTGTTAGTTTCAAATTGCCAAGAAATGAGCAAGGAGAAAGAGGGAGTAGGAGTGCTGTGCCTGCTTCATGCTTTTTATGCCACTTTGATTCATGAGAGGCAAACTTCAGTGTATGTTTAAAGTCTTTAAAGATTTATACTATTAACAAAACAAGGATTTTTACAATCAGTGAACATTTGTTTAGTTTCCCCCTCGCCTCCTCCCTCCCTACCCGACCCCCCAGCCAGCACACACAATTTTAGGAGAATATTTTGTTGGCTATAATTAAACTATGTGTGTTAATTAGGATTAGATTTTAAATGCACTGCTTGGGAAGTAGAAAAAATACAGAATCTGAATGAGTCCAAATTGAGATGACACTTGAATTTTCACAGATGTTTCCATAATCCTAATTTCAAATTGATTGTACTTCCTGAACAGTACGAAGCCATTTTCAGTTATTTATTCAGATATGAACTACTTTTTCAGTGGGTAGAAAATATGCACTCCCATAGTTAACTCCTTAAAATAAATGGATACCAAAGAAGATATTGACTAGCAACAAGTAAAGCGGTTCCACAAAACTGAAGAGTATCCACATTGGAAAGAAGACATCTTTAAGGATGTGCAGAATCTTTGGTTCCATAGGGATTGTTGCCGTTGCAGGACCCAGTAGGTTGATCCATTGCACCAGTATGTGCCACCATACGTTTACACTCCTATGCTCACAGTAGCGATCTGTAGAATCTATCATACAAAGCCAATGCAATCTGGCTCTGCACCAAGAAAACCTGAATTATTCATCATGAAACCAAGTAGAGCCTGAGGGCTACTTTGACTTAATGGCAGCTGGCAATGGCCCCAGGGGACTAAAACAGCAGCCATTAACCCATGTGTTCCATTGGTATTTTTTCCTTCTCTTTTATCACAATCTATAAACCAATGTCAAGGAAGGTTGGCATCTCATTCTCTGCAGACACTATCTCCTCTTGCCTGGCAGCTGCTAGAGTCTACTGGAGGAATGGCATGGCACAAGAATGGCATGCTACAGGCCTAAATTCAGCATAGTAACTTTATTCACAACAGTACTATTGGCCTGGTAACATTGGACCCAGATTTACAAACTGGCTGCAGAAAGGGGCTTGACACTATTATTAATATATGTCCTTCTGGTCTGACCAAGCCTTAGAATTCTTGCTGAAGGAATGACTGTAATTTAGAGCCCAGTCCAACCTGATTTGGGAATAGTCCTAAATGATGTAACTCATAGTTTGTTCCTGGCCACATCTGTGGTACAGAATGTTCCAAAAACATCAAAAAGGATATGTCTGAGCAGGTTATTCATTTTCTTTCTAAAAAATTCTAAAATAATTAATAAGGATTGAGTTGGGCTGGGCTTGTGCAGACAGTTTTCATACAAGCTTCTCCACACTGCTGGGCCAGTGATCTGTAACATAACACTAAGTAACTGAAAATTAATCTGCCTTTTCACACAAGAAAAAAAAAATCTATTCCCTTTTTCCTGTTGAAATTTTTATTCCAATTTTATTCTCCCACTTTGTCACCTATTATACAGCAATAGTGGATCTAATGTGAATAACTGTGACTAATCCCATCAATTTGTGAATATGGAACATGATAATGGAATAGCATGACTTTGACCCTGGCACAACTACTTACTCTTATATGTATGTATACATGTGGTGTATGCATGTTTCTATATCATACTAACTATGAGCATTTTCTTGCAAATTTAAGTCATGCCATTCTGATTTTATACTCAGGGTATGTAAACATAGACCAGGAAAGCTTTGACTATGACATGAGCCAAAGATGAGGCACTGGAAGCATGTTCTACAAATAGCATACTGCACAAAAATACCAACTATTTTAAAGAAGAAAGACATAAGGAAAGTCTTGTATCAGCTGGGCCTTAAGAAAACTATTTTACTAGTGGAGCAAAACCAAGGGAACCTAATATGAGTCATAGATCCCTTCTGCCTTTGGGCTTGCATTTCCACAGCAAAGCTGCTTGAGTCAGTTGCATCCCTACTGCTTTCAAGGCAAACCATCCCTAATTCTCTACCTGAATTGCCTGGGGAACTTCTGCCTCGCTCACGACTCACATCAGACTGTGAGGCAAAAGTAGACACTGGGCATAGGCAATTAATTCAGCATCAAGTCTGAGTCTGAACCCCAGCTTGAAGTAAAGCCAAACTGCAGCACCTGTTGTAGGACTGCAAAGCAGGACCCTGTAAAATAGGCATGCACCTAGTCATAGCAAGTAGCTGCAATAAAAAATAACGTGGATATATTTTTTGTCAATCTCATAGCTTCTTCTTATCATTAAGAACACAGGCAGCTTATCTGAGTTTGCCAAGCAGCAATCATTCAACCTAGAATAATGAAGACAAGAAACTCTTTAGCAAATGCCATCATCCCCTGTTCACCACCAGCAGCAGAAATGACACCTTTGACTCCCATACAATTGATTAAAGTTTAAGTCTATAAAAGCTGCCCTCATGTCACATTTAGTGTTCCTTATTTCATTAAATGTCAGATTAACTGGTAATTAGTTCAATAGAATTACTTAATATTACTACTTCATATAAAATGCTCCATAACTTTTCTACACATCAAAGCATGTGATTTACACCAAAATCATTACATGTCAATACTTTGGCGCATCAGTATAAAATCAAGATGCCATACAGTCTACTCAGCTAAAATGAAATCCCTTTCGTTCATTCCTCCTCTTCTGTTTTTCTGTGTACATGTTTCAGTATTTCTGAGAATTTTAGGCTAACCATGTCTGTGGTCTGAATACTGCCTAAAATAGACATCTTCAGTTCTAGCAATGCAAGCAGGAATAACAACAAAATAGATTTTAGTGCTCTTAGAATTGTAAACAGAAAGGCTCTATCCTGCCTTACACAGCCAGCCTGTACTGACTGCAGTGGGAGTTACATGAAACCGAGGTCAGAATTTGGCCTACAGTTAAGGAAGTAGTGCCAGCAAACTGTTTCCACTGAAAAGTCAAAACAAGTTTATTAACTAAACAAAGTGGATTTCCTGAAAATGACAACAGGTATAGGTGTAATATCAAGAGTAACTTGAGGGTTTCACCAGGTCTCTCGTTTTTCTTTCTTTGTCTTTTGAGAAACAACTCATTTTATCAGAAACTGCATGTGTGTGCTTGTATGTGTGAACACACAGTCACTACAAAAGTGAAGTGGTAACCAACCTGAGGTTCTTCTCTTTTGCTTCCTGGATATGTAAACCTTTTTTTTTTCTTTTATTACTGTAATTATGAAATTATGGAGGGAGTGGTATGTTGACCATCATATGCAGGATTGTTACCACAAAACTTTATTAGTAAGTTTTCACATGCATGAGCATATACAACTATAAATGCTCAGTACACATATGCACACACAGATTACCGTGCTGTGGTGTATCTGCATGCACATGCACACACAGAGACACACACACAGAGCAATACACACACGTATAAATATATTGTGGTACAGCCATGGTAACTGCAAACAGCCTGACGTATCTGTACGGCTCTTTGAGTTAGGCTGTATTCAATAATATTCTATAAACACACGGTGAAAGCAAAAAAGAAAATAAATTTGCACACATGAGTCTTAGTGGCTTTATCAGAAAATACAGTCCTGTGTTTGATAGGTAAAGGCTGTAAATACTCTAAAAATGCAAACTGTATAAAGCATTTTTAAACCTTTAGCTGAAAGGTGGTCTATACTGTGAAGCATTGGTATCACTTCTAACCTCTTCACTTACTGAGCCACTTCTGAGGCTCAAAAATACTCATCCCTTAAAAAACAAGTTCATATCTGTTATTGCTTAAAAACACAGTAAAACACATACTTTGATTGCAGATTAACCTAACAGATTGATACCTCAAAGGAAGGTTTTTGGTCGGTCTGTCATGTCTATATCTGCCTGACAAACAGTTCCAGGAAGGTTACGTGCATTTGACAGACTTTACTGAGAAGTTGTTCTTGGTGCCATAAATTTCTTCTTTTAGAAAAAGCAGATATTTTTTTTTCTTCTAGAATTAACAAATCAGGAAGTTGCTTACTTTCTGGAAACTTCAGTTGAAATGAATAAATCCACAAAAACTAGTTCAGTTTGAAAAAAAGTCTGGTTTCACAGAAAAGGGAGTTTTGGCAGACATTGCACTTTTGAAAGGTAAAGTCACAGTCTAACACCTGACCTAAACACCTTGCTTATATATTAAATAAGTGTCTTGGAGGAACACGTCTCATGGTAGCTTGCATAATTTCGCAAGATGGAAGAATCCGTGCCCTGGTGAGGCCACATCTGGAATATTGTGTCCAGTTCTGGGCCCCACAGTTCAAGAAGGACAGGGAGCTGCTTGAGAGAGTCCAGCGCAGAGCCACCAAAATGATTAAGGGAGTGGAACATCTCCCTTATGAGGAAAGGCTGAGGGAGCTGGGCCTCTTTAGCTTGGAGAAGAGGAGGCTGAGGGGGGACCTTATTAATGTTTATAAATATTAGAAGGGTGAGTGTGAGGAGGATGGGGCCAGGCTCTTCACAGTGATGACCAATGATAGGACAAGGGGTAATGGGTGTAAGCTGGAACACAGGAGGTTCCGCTTAAACTTAAAAAGAAACTTCTTTACTGTGATGGTGATGGAGCACTGGAACAGGCTGCCCAGGGAGGTTGTGGAGTCTCCTTCTCTGGAGACATTCAAGACCCACCTGGATGCCTTCCTGTGTGAACTCATCTAGGTGTTCCTGCACCGGCAGAGGGACTGGACTAGATGATCTTTCGAGGTCCCTTCCAATCCCTGACATTCTGTGATTCTGTGAAGAATATGAATCTGAATCCTTCTCGTTGGCTTTTTGGAGCACCAGCAAAAATATTCTTCGGCACCCAGCTCTGCTCCTCCTCCTGTCCTCTGGTCCAGCCTTTGCTTCCCAGCCCGTTCTTCCCCATCCACCCTTCCTTTCAGGAAAGCTGAACAGCATCTGCTCTCTAAAGTTGCTCAACACAAAAAGAACCATGCTGCCAAATCTACCAAATAAAACTGCTGTTTGGCTTTATCCAGGAAAATCAGGGAGTGATGAACCTTTGCCTTTGTGTCTCTGTTTTCTCTGAAGCCACGCTATGCATGAGCATTGTAGGTGTGTTAGTGACTGTCATGTGGCATCCTCGCTTGCTCAGAGTCCTCTTCATTTGTTGGTCACAACGTTGTGGGATGATAGTTAAGTTTGCAGCATGCACTTTTAATTGCCTGGCTTTGGTCAGCTGAAGTCAGATTCTTAAAGTCAATCATGGTTTACTGGAAAAATGAAGCATTAATTTTAAATGCAAATTATTGAAATGTACATATAGTAATTCATATTATCTAATTAATAAATATTCTGTGCATGATTCCTTAGTAATGCTATTAAATATTCATCTATAGATGGAGATACTGTGAATTATAATAAACTGTAAAAGGATTCTATTAGCTTTTTTTTAAAGATAAATAAAATTGAAATTGGGATCAATATAATGAAAATATGATGTTAAAATTCCTCTTGCCTCACAAAACCATATCTGTTGATGTGTTTTATGAACAAATCTCATAAAAATATTAGCAATATTTAAAAACAAAATATGTTAAATAAAAATAAAAGCTCATATGAAAAGTAAATTTAAATATTTAATGATATAATTAAGTCTTATTAATGTAATGTTCTTTATTTTTTCAGATTAAAAATTCACAAGAATTGTCATACTCTTTCATCTTAATCAGATGGTATGTTTGTCATAATTATTTGTTATGTATTTTCATTAACATTTGATTAATATTAACTTTGCAAAATAGAACAATCTTGTTCCTGAACAAATCAGCTGGAGCAATGTAAGGCCAAGCACACTGTGCCTTTGCTGCAGCACCGCTGAGGAGGCAGCAGAACAGCAGGATTCCCACCAGCTTCGAGGACTTTTGCATCCAGTCCTTTGCCAGGTGTTTCTGCATGCGTGAAGATGAGCATGGTAAGTTTGGGTCCTCAAGTCCGATTTGCATTTCTGGTCATCTGTGTCAGACTCTCAGCTATGGCAGATGGATGTAACTTCATAATTACCCCAGTTTAGAGAGGGTGAAACTCCACAAAGTTTCTCCTCAGTCACCCTCTCCAATTGCTGCCTCTCCTGGTGTGCCTCTTCAGAGTCCAGCCCACCATCTAGCCTGTAGTTACAGTTCTAACAAGCCCAGGACAGGCTCAGCAGAGCTACATGGGACCTTCAAAAAGGCTTCAGGCCTAACTTTCCCCTGCTTCCCAAGTCTGCTAAGCATTACCCCCCTGGAAAATGACTACATAGAGCCAGCCTTCAGGCCCTGAGCTGCCTACACTCCCCGTGTAGTAGTGGAGATGACCACAGATGGTAAAGGCAGTGGAAAATGGATCCTCTCTCTTGAGGGCTCTAATTACCTTGTGGGTCTTTTATCTTGTGCCACTCATGTCATTGGAACCCCATGTCCAGTAACACACTACTCACCACGGGAAGCCTTTTGATGAAACAGTGGCCTTTTGCATTATTTCAGTATGTTACTTTTCACATAGTTCTGAAACATTTACAGATGTGCACACAAGCTTGTTACTTACCTCAGCAAAACTATTCCTATATCACCTCTTTACAGTAAACAGGCATATGACAGCATAAAAATATTTTGAATTGAATACAGAGAAAGCTAAAATACTATCAGAGACTGGGAACATAGACAGCCAGTCCTACATTCCTTCAATACTGTTTACACAAAATAGTGGCATCAGATTATTTTTAAAGTCTTGGTTTTGTCTCCTTTTTAATTATGAAGATAAAATAAAATTGAGTGACTGAAAGGAATAAATAGATAATGAAGTATTAGGATTTTTTTACATAGAAACTTCTTATTAAAATGACTGTTTCCTTCAACTGCTTAATTTAATTCCTCTATAGCAGGTTTTTACTTGTTCTGCTCATACTAATGTGCAGGTATCAGATGTGTTAATATGACACCTCATGGGTCACACCCTGAGCTTGAAGAACCACTTTAACCTCTTCATTGCCCTGTGTAAATAGCCTGTGTCTCCTCCGATGAGGCTGCTCACCCTGACCTACAGAGGTGTGACTTGCTGTAAAAGGATGCATCAGCAGTCAGGAGGCATCACAGGGTTCCTCTGTCCTCCTTTCCCTCTGTATCATTCCATGGGATACTTCATCACAGCTCTGACCGCTGTCACAAGCAAGGGAGGTGATCATGGTTATCTTTGTCAGGCTAAAACTAAAGCATGACTTCATTATCTGTTGCCATTGGCTTGTGCAGTGGAGCTAATGGAGATTAGGCATTGCACAAGAACTTTTTAAAGATGGAGAAAATGCTCATTTCCCCTTCAACAAATCTCTCCCTGACAGACACAGACACTATGCAAGTATTCACAATATTTTCAAGAACTCAACAAGCACCAAAATTATTTGTATCCTAGTGAAAGAGTCAATTATCTGAGGACTTGTTTTCTAGTATGATTAGGGCTGGAAACAAGTTTTATCTGAAGACTTGAAAAACCAGAGACAGAGGCAACAGGGAGTCAGAGACAGGGGCGTGACTGAGGTCACAGAGGGAACAGCTATTAGAAGAACAGCAGAGAGGAAGCAGGTGGGAGACCACGACAGGGTGCATAATGTTGCAGAAGCAGATGATTATGAAAGGGACAGAGGCAGGGGAGTTAGAGCCAGAGAAGGGGTGCTCATGTAAACTTTTTGTATTATCTACACTTGCCCACAGTGTAGCTGACTCACAGGACAAAGGGAAGCAGTGATTTACAGGTAAACTTCAGGAGAAAACATTAATACCCTTGTTATCTTAACAATCACTGTAAGGTAAAAAAAATATGCAAAATGCAGTCACTGCTTGACTTTGTTTCCCTTTACATTTATTTGGAGACATCTATCCACAGTGTACTGTTCAGAGCAAGCAGGTAAGGGTCGAGGGACTAGAGTTCAACTCCAAGTTTAAGTCACTGGCTCACTATGTGACCTAGAAAAAAAAAACAAACAGGGAGGCATCAAACTCGCCTCACTTCCCCAGCATTACCTTGTTGTGCCTCAGTGGCTCTTGCTCTTTAATGGGAACAGGAAGCATTTGGTGGGACGCTCTCTGAGCAAGGAGGGAAAGCTACTTAAACTACAAAGGGTTAATTGTCTTTCTCTTTGTTATATGTAGGTGTAATGACTTCCCAGGCAAGTTTGAGCATTTTTGCAATTAGGTTCAGAAACCGTCTTGTGACTCAGCAGACCTCTGAAGATAGAAGCTGGTAATTTCATGTGGACAGAGTGTGCACCTGCCAGGGGTGTGATCACAGATCTCTCCTTGTAGTTGTTGAATTTAATCAGTAATTGTCTTTTCCATTTCACCTTCCCTTTCAAAACTTGCAGGTTTTATTAACATAAAAAAGCTTTAGGAAATTTTATGGGTTGTATTTTATGGAGAATTCTGATGCAAGATAAGGATTTCTTCCAGCAGCTAACACCTTCTCAGAGACTGTTGAGACACATTCATGAACAAAAGAGGCAATCCTCACAATGGCTGAATCCCTGATAATCACTTTAACCCAAAACAGTAAAACAAGTCCATAGGTAACCAAATGCTTGGAATTCTGTGGACTTTAGTTAAAGACTCTTTGTGCTTTCATCAAAACCTTATGCTCAGACAAACATGTCAACTTTCCAATATATTGCTTTAAGCCTTCAGTAGAATTGAGTGGGAGGGACTTTTTAATTTTCCAACTCCAATCATAACCTCAAGATGAGTTTCAAGACTAGAAAGATCCACAAACATAGTGGAAGAACAAGCTGTGGAGCACACTCACATTGAGTATCGATTCCTTGACTTTCCTGTTCAGAAGAAGTGGGGACAGAGGGAGAGAAAAAAACAGTCTACTTTTTCACTGATGTAGGCTTGTTCTTGCGCCGTTGATTCATTCTTCTCGCTCTGAACCAAACGTAGCCTGGAACCCTAAGCCAGCCCTTATTTAGGGCAAGCCCAGTGCTGGCCCTGAAGCTTGACCATGAAATTTGGTTTATAAGGGAGGAGGATTAGGAAGAGACATCTCCATTTCTTCTCCTCCTAATGCACGTATTGTGCAAAGAGCAGTTACACTTTCCTTCAGGTTTTGTCCTTAAAAGAAAATTTAAAAATAATGCAGAAAGTAGTCAGGCTATTTCTACGGGCTGTTTACCAAGCCTGCTGAGCAGCACAAGAGAAATATACAGCACTGCCCATTTTCCCAGTGAAAGGGAGAATTCAGAGGAAATATCTCCTGGAAGTTTTTATAGTATTGCAGCTCCAATGCACCTCCAATAAGACAACAAGCTATGATCTACAGTGAACAATCAGTAGGTAATTAGAAAAAAAGACAGACAAAAAGAGGAACACAAGTATATTTCCAGGCTTTTGATATAATCTTTGGTGGGTATCATTCTCCCTTTGACACCTCCTAGATCACCCATTGACATGAAAAGGAGTCATACCCATCTACTAGTTACTAACAGAGTCCATCATGTGATTATATTTCAGAGATAAATGTTATTGATTAAACGTACAGAAGAAACACTAATCGCATTTTAGCTGAGTCATTTTGCTACCACTTCATCTGTAATTTTATTAGCACTTCACCAAAAGGCAACAAAGATGCTTGAGTTAATGAAAAGCTTAAGGTGTGTCAAGCAAACTAATAAGAAAGAGAATTCTGAGAACTATGCCTTTATTGAGGTGCAAAATGCCAGAGTCACAAAGTTACTTAATTGCTACAGCCAGCTCAGTTTCTAGTGCCAGTAGCAGTGAAGGAGTTAATATCTGGGTGCTAATCAGACAGAGAATTTCTTTGTGACATGAAGTGCTTGTAGATAAGCAGTAATATGCCTTGTTTTACAGGTTTTCTGTAGCTGGGGCAAGGTCCCTTGCTGCACAGCACATATTATGAAAGATGGATACACAGAACAGGGGTAATAGCTTTCCATGTTGCAGAAATATAAATCAGATCAGTTTTATAAACTGGAAACATGTTTTTAATAGTAGTTCTATACAAGAAATATCTCTGTGAAAACAGTAATATAGATGGGAATTTTTTTTTCTCCTCTTCCTAACCAGAGGTAAAAAGGAAAGCCAAGCAACCCACATAAATCTATTGTGAAGCCTCACGGGAAACCCCATAGATGAATTATGAGTCATAATAAGAATTATTTGTTGTACTACTGTATACAATCAATCAACAATTCAGACATAGAAGACTTTTACCC
Source organism: Caprimulgus europaeus (assembly GCA_907165065.1). The sequence continues at coordinate 20,212,122 of OU015530.1, forward strand.
TCTGTCTCTATCAGATAAACCCCATAACCCTTTCAGAAGACTTTAAACCAGATGTAAATTGATGTGAAGCATGAACAACTCCTAATACAGCCATATGTAGAGCAACAGTTCCCCTCCTTCAGGATTCTCAACCTTTTTTTCCACTCAGAATATCAAAGCCAACAAAATTGAAAATAAAATCTAAAAGGTTTATCTTCCCATGCTCCTAATTGCACAGTCTGATAGTTCCTGGACAGGTGGGAAATCCTGGCAGGGAAGTGTAGAAGCTGGGGGCTTATGAAAGATGTGATGTCCTAGAAAACACTGAACAGCAAGGTTTTTTCAATGAAGTGCTGCTGAGGAGACAAGACACTGGTAATGTGTGTGTGTGTACTCCTCTCTCCTGAAGCCACACAGGCTTTCAAATGAAATGTGAAGTGGAGGAAATATTCTACAGAGTGAATAGTGAAGGAAGAGTGGAAATACAGAAAATATAAGGAAACATAATTCTTAATTTTCTCCCTACCCCTTGCTTGTCCCAGAGTCTCACAGATATTGAATAGTCTTACCATTCAGAAGTTTATTATTTATAATTAAGTTTATTATTTATAATTAAGTTTTATTATAGAAGTTTTTATGCAGTGCTCCAGAATGCTAAAGGTGAGACTCTCCTCATCAAGGAGGCCATTTTAGACAGCAGCATCTCTGTCAATTCATATTTTACCTCTAGAAACCCTACTGCATTTTTTGTCATGATCTTCTACAACACAGAGGAAGACCTGGAAAACATTGAAAAAGCAAGTGATTTAATGAACAACAAAATCCATAAAGTTTGGTTCTTTACGGGTTTGAGTTTTGAGATTATCTAAACAAAAAGTGTGCTCTGTCCTAAACAGAGGGACTCGTAAGACTGCTATCCAGGCTCTGATTCATAGCCTTGAGATCTTTGCATTTTGGGCAAATGTGTGTGAAATTTGTCAAAGGACTCTGAACCACAGACACAATGTCATCCACATATCCCCCAGGGAAGCCCAGCCGACCACAGCAGCAATCTCACAAAGAACCTTCCTCAGTTCATCCCCAAGGGTAATTTCATAGCCCACAAATTCCACAACCGTCTGATCACATTTGCATTTTTCCAGCTTGGCAAACAGGTTATTATGGTGGAGGCATTTGAGGACAAGTTGAACATGCCAACTGTGTTGTTCCTTGGTTCCCAAAATAAATTTGGGTGTCATCCAGACATGCTTCTACATCCTAGTCTAACATCTTCCTCTGAATGTTGTAAATAAAATTCTGGAATGTTGCTACAGCATTAGACAGGCAAGGAATAGGACAGGATTTACCTGTACCAGCTGCAGAAGGAGATCTGCTCTCAGCACCCTGTCAGATGAGTTTATGCTCCCTGAAAAGGCATGTTTGTTCAAGAGCTTTAAATAATTTTTTTAATGAGATGCAGAGGCTACTAGCTCTCAACTGTTGTTAGAGCAGGTCTCAGTCACCTATGGAAAGCTGCAAGAGGCCAGAGCTTTATTTGACAAAGTCATGGCTATCCACTTTAGGCATCAAAAGGTGGGAATTCTTTGGCAATCCTTTAACTGAGGTAGTCCCATGCATCCCCAGTTTCTGGGTCAGACAGCAAATATCTTCTAGAGCCAAAGGAAACACTGCTTCAGACCAGAGGTTAACAGGTGGAGTACGGTATCTGAACTGTCCTATCAAAGGCATCACAAATTCTCTAATATTTCACAGGCAGCGAGTCTGTTGTAAGCTTGTGGCTCCAGTGTGGGCACCAGTGACCATACAAAACGTTCAGTTTGTTGTGGCTTGCTATGAGGGAGTCTAAGTCTCTCAGATCTGATGGTCAAACCAAATCCAACAGCACTATTCTGAACTGAATTAGATTCTGTGGAAAGACTAATGGACGGATCCATAATTGCTCAGCATGATGGGATAATATGCAGAATGCATCAATTCAAACTGAAGTGATTTACTATGGCTTTGAGTGGTGAATCACAAAATATAGGTCTTAGCATTAACAGACATGAGCAGAATGGAGAGCCATTAGTTGATTCTGTTGCCACACTTGAACTGAAGATAGGATAGCATCATTTAGACAAGTAAAATCCAGAATTCAACCTAGATTCATAAAGTTCCTGGACATGTTGAGGTCTGCCATCAACCAAGTCAAGCTGCCTGGTCAGAGTAAGGTTTGTGAAATGAAGTCATCAGCAAAGTGTACCTTGACTGAAAATCAACCTCTTCTCTCATAACAGAATTAATTGCCATCAATCAATGAGAAATCATGTGCAACAGGACCTACAAGGGTTTACTGTTTACCAAGTGGGTGGCACTCCATTAATCTGAATCATGGCAGTTGGGTGAGTTAGGGAGTCAACGTACCAGCCAAAAATTATAGTAGTCATCTTTCAGACAACTGACTGCAACTATCAATGAAATTACACCAGCTTGCATCACATGTGCAGAATGAGATTAACTGAAGAAAGAAGATTTATTCAAACAAACAACAGAAACAGAACAACAATAAAAAAGACAGAACATGCTGAAGATGAGCAAATTCACAATCATTCACATACCTTATATCCGTCACCTGCCTTCCCATTCCTAGACGTCTTGATCATGGACCGTGACCCTTCATCTGAAAAAGCTACAAAGAACTCAATTTCTTTCAGAACTCCCAGACTAGAAAAAAGGAAGACAGAATATTATAATGGCAATCTGAGATAAACCAACAGACAAGTCAGTAAGGAAAAGGAACAGTGAGGTGAGGTGAGGTGAGGTGAAGTTATTGTTCCAACAGATGGACCTTCTGTTGATTATAGACAACAGGGTCTTTTCCCAGGCCTGCAAATATTTGAACCCCAGGCAAAAATTTCCCTTCAGCTGTTTTCCTCACCAGCTCCTTAATTACCTCTGTAAATACAGGTTCAGGTGTAGGCCATTTGAGACACTAGTAACCACTTACAAAACAGAAGCTACCACTAGCTTCCCATGACAGTGTGCAAGCTCTGATAAAAAAGAAGGCCAAAATTGTGGTGCCCATTGGTCTCTTAGTGCTACATCCTTTTTTGACTCACTGCACTTCCGTCTCCTTTGCCTCTGAGCCACAGAAACAAGCCATGCCCCTTCTCTCCATGTCACCCCCCCATGTCACTGCTTGCGAAGGGCACAATTGCTGGGTAGTGCTGCAGGCTCCACTACCCATCAGAAGAGTTTGTTCCATAGTGCCAATTTGGGCCAGGGCCTACCCCTGTCCAGGTCCACTTCCTAAGCAACTTGGTTGCTCCAATTCCACTGGCATTTTACTCTTTTCTCTCTTACATCCTTGATAACGTCTTATTTGGGGCCCAAAGTGAGAAGCTGGTCTGAAGGATAAGACCCATTCTTGCATGCAGAGCTGCCTCTGCATATGAATGCTCACATCAAACAGTGAGCACAGGGCTATTTAGATTATTAGGGAACACAGAGACTGGCATTTCTTACAACTAACCCACTGTTTCAGTGATATCTAAATCAGTACACCATTCTCCATCTCTGGAGATGTTCGAAACCCATCTGGATGTTTTCCTCTGTAACCTGCTTTAGTAGGGGGGTAGTACTAGGTGATCTCCTGAGGTCCCTTCCAACCCCTACCATCCTGTGATTCTGTGATTGAGGCAAATGTACCCTCAACCTTGACCCAAACAATGGTTCAGACTCCCAGCTAACACAATCCCATGCTTCTAACAATAAAGGCCAAGAAGGGGACAAAGCTAAAGCTCATTCCCTGTGTATTTTAACCTAAAGTAGCAGACAAAAAAAAACATATTAAGATGGCATTCTTGTTACTAACCTTGGCTGAATTCAGGGAGGTGAATTAGAGGTGAAATATCTCATTTTGCCAGCAAAAGCCCAATCTATTCTGAAGCAATATATTTTTATTAATAAGTTTAAATTCAGATCCCCCCCTTTTTGAGGGCATTCCTACTGGACTGTCCTGTGGTACTGTATTATTCCGTAAACATGTTTATAAATATTCTGTTCCCTCTCCACTACCACCCCTTCCTTACTCTTGGGACAAAAGGATCTTTTCTCTGACATTTTAAAGCATTAAAACAGCTCGAGGGCTAAAGAAAACATTTTTCATGTAATCTTTGAAAAGTTTAGTTGTCAAGGAGACTAAGACCTTAGCGACCAGGTATGGAGGCCTATTCAGCACACTAACATGCTTGTGAAAGAAGGTGCAAGAATGCCAGTATACCTGGAGGCAAACATGCTTAGCGTTTCAAGAGCATCTTGCTTCCTGACATACCTTTTATTACACAACTCAACAGTGACTCAGATTTCCTTTCTCTTTGGATGGTATCATCTAGTGAGCAACAACATGGTTAAAGGACCTTACTTGGATGATACATTTCCTCAATAAATCACTAGATTGAGGTATGCTCTGGAAATGTCATTCACAGACTGACACTTTCCAAAGAAGAACAGGTCCAAGAGCACATTTGATATAATTGTGGAACAAATGACAGTCAACAAGTAGCAAACTGGAAAGGTGCTCTCCTAACTCCAGGCAAAAAGGACATTATCAAATGAGTCTCTCTCTCTGATACTACTTCCGTTGCCAGCATAGGGAAATCTCACATGATTCACAGGCCAAGACAGAGGGAGACAGATGCCTGGCATTTTCAATATGCACAGAAGTCAAATTTTGTTTGCAAATTTTAGGTCTGTTCTTAGTCTGTTTGCTAGCCCTGGGACCTAGAGAAGTGGATAGCCTTTCACAGGAGACAATGGTGTGCTTCCATGAGATTAACTACTAAGCCAAGATATTTGTAAATATTATAAAAGTAAATGAAAGCAGAAGCATTGGAAGTCTGAAAGAGCCATGGAATTGCACCTTAAATAGACTTACCATTGAATAAAACACTACGTATAACAAATATATATAAAAACTGTTCTGTTATAAAATACATTGTTAAACATGTGCAAGACACATCGGTATAAATCTCAGGAACCCCTAGAAATCAGTATCAGAACCAGTATTAGTCAACATCTTTGTCAATCATCTGGAGAATGCAGTATGCAGATAATACCAAGGCGTTTTTCAGACAGTCAGATGCCACACTGACAGTAAGGAACTCCAAAAGCCACACTGAGTGAGCGTGGACAACACTCAGGGTTAGGTGAGTCTCCGTGTGGATCACTGTGGAGTAATGCATCAAGAGAAAAATTTGCTTACCTGACACTCTACTCGGAGCAGATAGCTTCCTCTCATGGAAAGGCTATTGGAGTCATCAATAACAGCTCTTTGAAATTCTGAGTTAAGTTTGCAGCACCAGCCACAAAATGCTGAGCGTCATTAGGAAAGACAGAGACAGCAAAACAAAGAAAATCACTGTGCCACTAGGGACATCTTCTTGCACCCATATTTTAAGTAGGTTTGCAGTTCTGGTCTGTACTCAAGACAGAACAGAGCAGTAGACAGTCTAGAATTAGAAAAAACCCACAGGGAAAAGCAACTACAATGATTGAGGGGGGTGTACCAGTAACTTTACAAAGAAAGGAGAAATGGTTGGGACTCCAGTTTGAAAGAATATGACTAAAAGGGATATAAATGAGGTTCACAAAATCAGGTGGTAGATCAGGGTTAGCACAGAATTACCCTCCACGAATACCTGCAGTATTGAACCAGAAAAATTGCAGGAACCAGTGAAAATTGCAGGAAATGGGCTTAAAACAGGTGGAAAGAAGTACTTTCTTATACAGTAGGTGGTGAGCGTCTGGAACTAGTTGTTACAGGAGGCAGATTTTATCAGTTGTATGCAAGTTCATGGATAACAGATCCATCAGCAGATACAAAAATGGATCAAGTGGGGATACATCCCCTAAAATCCCTAATCAAACATCACAGTAACTCAGGAATATAACAGACTGTGGAGAGAGGCCACACTCATATACTTCTCTGCACAACATCTCTTGCCACTATTGGAAATGAAGTCTTGGGCTAGATGGACCACTCTTCTGTTCCTACAGGACATTTTGCACATGGTAGGAGGTAAGAAACGTTTTGTCTGTTGTCCATTTTATCATCTCCATAGAGGACCATATAATGATCTCTGTGTTGTCCCAAATACGGGAATATTTCTTGGACTTTCAGATGTCCCATTGCAACCTGGCCACACAAAAAAAAGGTGGCCAAGGGGCTACAGAGGGCGGACTGCCAGTGAACATGCCTGTTAAACTCCATACTGCCCAAGGGTAGTGACAGAGCAGTCAAGGATCACAGAGCAGTCAGGGACTCTGATAGCGGCTATGTCAGACGCAGTATTATTAAATGGGCTAGCTTCTGCCCAAATAGCTGTGGTGTGCTTCATCTCAGCATGGGTTGCGTAGCTGTCAAAAGAAGTTTAGTGTATACTTTGAGTATTGTAGAGGGAGCTGAGTATTTACTTGATACAATTTAGTGAACCATTAAAAAGAACCAATTCACTGAACTCAAAAAAGAAATCTCTAAAGAGTTTTCACTTTGTGTTTTGGTTTGGGGGAGTTTTTTTAAGTTTTTAGCCTTTTTCCTCCACATTGTTGATAGCATCCTCTCTGAGGCTTGAAAATCATTTTTTCTCTTGACATTGATATTTTCCCAGGTGTGTTAAATGGAGATGAAATGACTACAGACATATTTGCTTAACAACTAGTAATTCAACTTCTGAAGTGTATTATCATGCTAAAGCATCTCTGTGTATCAGCATCAATTGATGTCATCACAGCAAGTGAAAACTCTTCACTATTTGCTATGCACAGGACTGCAAGGCAACACAAACCAGCACTGCTGCAGGAAGGGTTCTACAAGAACATTGGCTGGTCTTAGAAGGTATTTGTATATTTTTAAAAGTCATGCATACATATAGAACAAAGAGAATAAGGAATCTATATGAGAAATGCATGGCACAAAAATTAAAAATTATTAAATATCATAGTACCATGTGCTATTTGAAATATTGTTTGCATTTTTTTTCCTCTCCACTTGCTTAGTGCATTTCTTCTAAGAAAGTCCAAATGTGTTTTACAACTTATTGGTCCATTGTTCAGGGATCTAGTTTTAGGTGAACTTTAAAGATGAAAAAATTGCAGACTGCAGCAAGTTACAGCTCTGCAGGAGTGCTAATAAAATGCCTACCTAGCAACAACTTCTCGTTTGAATATAATCCCTCTTCTCTGTCCACCATAGCCTTGCAACCAGCATACTCGTCACATCATGTCCAGCAGCAGTGGCCTGGAATAAATATGAGGAAAATTTTGATACAGTAAAGAATTCAAACACTAATGCTGGTGCATGCTTCATTAAAACAGACATTTCAGGAAGAGGAGAGGGGTACGGTGAGTAAGTTTAACTCATGGTAAAATTAAGAGAGAATAGATGCCTCTAAATGCAAGGAAAGGACATTTCTTAGACAAAAAGCTTTTTGGGGTTGCATGGATCCTCTGAAGTAGGTTGAACAATCACAGTCTGAATTCTCAGTTATCTGATCAGTAACATTCCATTCTTCTCATGCTTCCTCGTTATTTAGTATTCCTAACACCAGTATCTACATCTCAGCTTCCCAAGAGACAGCTTTCATGCCATAGTTTTGAAGGAATGGTAGATAACAGTTATCTACATTCTGCTTAAGAATCACATTTTCAAAAACATAGAGTTATCTTGCACTTGTTTTGATTTTCCTTTTATTTTAAGTACTTTTAAATACTGCCATTCATTCAAAGCTTTAGGGTATCAGCTCAAGAAGGTCTAGCTCTGTCAATTGTTTTGGGGGACCATTAGTTGCCTGTATTATGCCCAAATAGCAATGACAATTTCTTTTTGCAAGGAAGAGTTGGATGAATGTTGATTTTCATTGAAAAGTTTTGGTTGTGTCTTACTCATTTTCTAATTGGTTTTCACGTTGTTGTCAGCGAGAGGGAAAAAGCCAAACTAGGCTAAATGACAGTACAGAACTATCCTTCATAATGATTGCATTACACCTTTGTTAATTTGTAATTCTGCATTACACCTTTGTTCAGTAATGCAGAAGTTGATCAAGCCAAGCACAGTAGCACCATTTCTCAAGAGTGCCCTCTAAAAATTTAAGAACTCGCACACAACGTATTTTTACAAGCAATAGACCCTTTCATGCAATGCCCCCTCTCTTTCACCTCCTGCCCAATGAGCAGTCTAGCAGAGATCACTGTGACCAATACCTCCATTTTGTATTGAAATGAACATGCTTTTTTTTTTTAAAAAAAAAAGATTACATTTATGGCTTTTGTACTAGTTCATCATTATTTAATCATAGCAGCAAACTGAGAGAAGTGCTGCTTAAATTGTTACAGTCCTGGGTTAAGCAGAAAACCTAGAGCACACACAGAGCCACTTGTTTCCTTACTGAGTTGACATGACCTTCCACAGGAATAAGGTGTGTGCACACGAGTAGAAGTGAGGAAGGACAGGACAAGCATAGCTCTTTAAAAATAAAGAATAGGTTTGTACTGTAGTTGACATTCCCAATCTTCTTACAAGGATAAAAAATGATATTTCAGTCACGTCTGTTTAATTTTCCTCTCCATTTGGAGGACTAAAAGTGATACTGTTTTTTGATCCTTACTAATTATTCTCTTTTTTTTTTTCTAGCCCCAAATCAATTGAAGCATCATAGCAGTTTTCAAATTAATTATTAGATTTTTTTCCCCTGACTCATTTCAGACACTTTTATTAGAAAAGTGATTGATATATTAACACCATTAATTACTTATTTGACCCATTAATTTTGTGTATCTACACAGACCTAATTGAAACAGCCTACACTGAATCTAGGATCTCATTTTACCCATCGAAAATTAATTTTTGGATACTCTTGACTGCTGAGTCTGTGTGATGGTGAAAAACACTGTTCCCACCTCACACATCTGTTTAATATTCCCACTCCTCTTTCTTAGTTCCGAAAAGACCTTCAGACTCTGCCCTTAAAAGATTCCTATGAGCTTCGTTTTCTTCCCTCAATAAACAGGACTATCTCAATAGGCCTCCATAAACGACAGTTCCTGTTCATTTGACATAATTTGCCTTTCCACCATCAAGCTAAATTTCTTCAATAGACTCTTAATTATTCTAAACCCATTATCTAATGCTATTATAAATGTTTAAATAATATTTGATATAATCCTGGTCCCACTGAAGTTAATGGGAATATTGCTGTGCCTTAATTAAGATCAAGATAAAATTTATATTGTTTAATTTGTCACATATTACTGTTGGGTAAAAACAACCTAGTTAGTATTCAGAGGTACTAAACAGACCCAGCTCCCAGACTAGAACTGGCAGGGCCTCAACACTTCTCAGGAGAAGTCCGGGAGGCTGTGCTGCACAGTGGGCGGGTGGAGAAGGGAGCAGTCGCAGGGTCGTGCACTGCGCTGCATATCGGCAGCCCCAGAAGGCTTCCCGCGCTCTGGGATGCTCACAGCCTTTAAACGGAGTACTCGAGTCAGGATTCATCAAAAGGACAGGGAAAACAGAGAAGTGAGAAAATGGAGAAAAAGGCTTCCTTGATGTGAGAACAAACCAGATATGTTTTTCCAATTTATTTGATCAAAAATCTGGATAATTTTAAGTGATTTTTTTTTTTAAATCTTTGGCAAAAAGAATTGTGTGTGTTGAACAGATCTTGTTCAAAAAGAAATGCACCTTTTAAAACAGAATATAAATATTATTAATATGAAGAATTTTGGCTGGTGACCATTTAGCTCTCATTAAAATTTAGAAAGTAAATTGCAAGCTTTTTTCAGACTACCAGCAAAAGCCATGGTTATTCTTATTCCACAAATAAAGCAAATAATTAAAAAAAGAAAGGGACATCTAAACTATAATTTAGATTTACTTACATTTTTAAAATGTTTCCTACAGGTCTAATACTATATATGTTCTCTATCACAATGCTAACTTCAAAAAACAAAACTAAGATTAATTTTTAACATCTTTGTTATGTTCAGGGCCAACACGTGATGACACCTACATTATAAAATCTCATAATGCGGTCCTCACTGGAGAGTCTGGCTTACCAGAGTGACATGTTCTGTGTGACCTGTTGGAGACATCCAAAATTCCTGCCAAGACCTTACTCTTGTGTCCCCTCACTGAGGAAAGTTCCCTGGCCACTTTTCCATTGTTCACAGCTGTACTCATTGTGTCAGGCTGCTGCCCTTTAGCGCTATAATCAATAAAGGCTGCCCAGGGGGCTGTTTCACCTCCTGTTTTAGGGAAAGAGAAAGAAAAGCAACACATAACCCACCACTGCTGCTTCAGGAGGCAGAGAGGCAGAATGGGCTATTGAAAGGAACAACTCCAACAGCTCCAAGTGCTGGGCATTTATTCCCAACTCCTCTCAGTTTCATCCTGTCTTCACTATTTTTAACCTATTTCTAACCCTGTCATCTCCCATGAGCCTGAAAGAAAGCTGACCCCCCAATTTCTCCCCAGGAGCCAAGGGGAGAAGGTATTGAGACACTGAACACAAAGTCCCTTATCACTGCAGCATGCATGGATATGATGAGCACAGCAGCAAAGTCTGAGATGCGGGAAGAAAGGTCATAGGTGATTTCATCTTAAAATACACGTGCAAACAGAAAGGAACAAATTGCCCGGTGGGTTCATTTGCTGGGATTTCAACATGTACCTAGAGCTACTGGGTTGGAGCCCTGATAATGATTTTCTGATCATCACAACTGGGAACCCTGAAAATACAGTGCCTCGAACCCTTAAGCACTCTGGATTTTTTTTATTAAGGCTTTGATCCATCCAGCTCCTCATGATTCTTCACACGTTGGCCTGCTCCCTCTTTCTAGATTGCTGGAAGTATCTTGACTGTGAACATTATCTCTCTAGTGAGTTCAGAAGTAAGGTTGCTTTATCACAGAGCTTAGACACAGGGTGTCCTACAGGTGGAGGCACTAAAAGGCTCCTTTCTATCTCCTTTTCATTGATTCACAATATCCCACAATGTAAAGAAAGCATCTGGAAGCCTACTCTACATCACTGAGGAAGATGCCTGGAAGCTCTCCAAGAGCTTCCAAATGATACTGCTGGTTTTACTGCCCCTTGTTCAAGCCAAAAGTGAAATGTCTTCAAGTTGGTCCCTAGAAACAGACTTCAAGACCAATACCAGATTTCTGAATTATTGGTAGGATCTTCTAGACTTAACTTCCTGCCTGAGCCCAGAGGTAGAAGCTCATTCTGCAGTTCAGGCCCCCACTTTATATTTGAGTTCTCATTTGTTTTTTAAGTGAGAGGGTTCTTCCATACTGTGTTGCCCCATGGTATTCTATTCCACTGCAATGTATACTCAGTAATTAACATTTGCCACCCAAATCAACCTACCTATTACAGTTGATTACATTAGTCCTAAACATACGTGTAGCAAACAAATCAATGAGGCTTTTGTGTCCCTTTGCTAGACAACTGGTGTCTTTGACAGTAACAAATGACAATGCTACATTTTCATCATCTTCATAATCTTGTGGTTATATAACTCTCCTCTAGCCTGGTATTTATTTGTGTTGGAAGAGAATAGCAAATGCATACTACAAAGTGCCTACTACAAAGCAGCACTTGTATATAAAAGCACTTTCAGGCATTTATAATATTTACTGTAGGTCATCAAATATATCCCCTGCTGCGAAAGAGCGTCTTTGTTGTTCTTAGGCTCTTCTTCTACTTGTTTCATCTTCCACAAAGAGAAATACCCTTATCTGTGCTTACCCACTCTAACACAAACTGTAATCTTCAGCTTTTATCTGTATTGTTCTTGGGGAAAAATACATCATTCCATATGAGCAGAGACAAATCCAAGTGAAATATGTTACAAATGCATTAATCTACAGCAGTACAGCTCTTAAACAGGTTTTGGGCAGGTTTCAAATCTCTGCATTGTTTGTCAGAGCCATAAACATATGTATGGTGTTGCAAAAAGCTTGATATGGAATGGGGTTTTAATTTACTTCTTAAAAAAGAAGCACATAAATAGGTATGTTCTTGATTTTGTAAATTTTCTGCCATGACACTTTAAAGAAAATTCTGAGTAAAGCAAAACCTAACTGAAAGATGGCACTGCTTGGGCTCTCCAACTGCAAATGAGCATCCCTAAAGCTCACATGCCTTGAAGCTACAAAAGATTATCCTTCATACTTCATCTCTCTATGCCCTTTGGAAATGCTAACCTACTGTATATAAAAACTGTGCATATCCTGCCTGGTGGAAAGCATCACCAAACACCTCCAAACAGTTTCCCTCTGTGTTAATTTGCTTCTTGGCGGTCGCTATTTTTAAATGTTATTGCATTACACTTCCACAGTTGAGCTCATATGTAAGATCAGATTTTGCATTCAAAAATGTAGTTCAAGAAAATAAGAAATTAAAACCTGTGACTGTTCCATGCATATTGATCTCAACTGCCATTTCTCAACCCTTAAGCAGAGAGCTAGATAAATCTTTCAATTATATTAACTCAAGTTGCTTAAAGTTCAGCTGCTTGTCATCAGCCCACACGGACATCTGGGTGTCTTGGGACAGAGGCGTGTGCTGGCCATGAGCAGAGTCGTAGCAGTTCTCAGCACCAAGCAAGACTAGAACTGGTGGGATCCTTCAGTCTTGGCTTTGCTGGCTTACCACCATCAGACCACAGGCATGGCCTGGGCTGAATGACAAATAATTAAATAACATTTTATTTAATATTTTATTATTTAAAGGAAACACAGGTGCAAAAACAAAAACAAGCATATAGGAAGTTCTGCATTTTAAAGCTTCAATTTTGTTTCTAGAGAAAACACACTTTTCAAAATCCTCAGGTTTTTGTAAGGTCCTTTTTTGAAATGACTGTTTAGCTCTTTTCAGAAATATTCAAATTGTGGATTGTAAATATTGTGCGAATCTGGAAGTAAGGTCTTTATTTTAGGTGTCTATAATCTTGTAACACAGCTTAAAGTACCCCTTTTGAAAGTGTACGTGTTTGAGAAGGGGCAGGTTGGAGGGAGGAATGGAGGTTTCTTGATAGCTCTATAGAAATGAACTTTGCATTGGGCATCTACCTGTTTGCCATTTCTCTGAACTTTCACAAACTTTTCAAAACTTTTTTCTTTTTTTTTTTTATTTGACCTTTAAAAAAATCATACCAGATTTTAAACAAACCAACAAGTCTGTACAGTGTTTGCATTATTAATAAAAGAAGCATCACCTCAGTGGCTGTTTGACTAATCAAAACACATGTACAATAAATAATGGAGAGAAGGACATCTCCTGACCTCAAACAAAGATTACTTTGTAACTTATGGAGACTACTGAAAGATAGGAAGCTACATGTGGTTTACCCTCAAGAATTTACTGTAGGTGATTCATCAATACCAGGGAAAGGGACTGATCTGAGAAGGACTTCTTGTGCCATAGAAATACATCACATCTTCCTTTCCTGAAAGGCCCAAAGAGATGGTGAAAGAGGAGGGAAGGGAGCCAGACCTGCCACTGGAAAAAGTCCAAAGTAGATAGGAGCTTACATAGCTGTAAAAGCAGGTCCAAGATGAGACAACTTGGACCTACTTTTCAAATGAAGTCCAGGTCAGTAGGAAGAAGATAACCACAGAAAGACAGTAGCTCTACTGCCAACACCGGTCGAGTTGATAGACCTGAATTCCCATCGGGATATTTGAAGAAGTGCTGTTTCCTGTATTACTGGAGTTATTATGCTATGTATTACTAAAACCAGAAACCGAAAAGGTGTGACTATGCTCAATCCTGCAAGGTGCTGAGCAACCTAGTCTTAAATTAGATGTGACTTAAACATTTTAGTGGCCTACGAACAGAAGTCTCTTTGTCCAAAAGGATTAAACCTTTCCTTAATACCACAGCTATGCATGTTCAAAAAAAGGCAAAGTTCACAGCAAGAGTCTTTAATTTAAGAAAAAACTATATTAGCAAAAAAGGTAAGTTTCTAATTGCAATTTCACAAACATCTAATAATACAAAGAGACTACTACATAGGAAAATATTAGTGCTGCCATGATACTATTAACCTTTACATTTATTTTTCTTGAAAAAGAGCAACATTCAGTCTCAGATTAGTTTTCTTAGTACCATAGCAATGGCAACCCATTCAAGTCACGTCCTTATTTTCATGGCTATAGAAGCGCATCCATTTTGTTAGAAAAGTGAAACAACAAATTCTCCCAGTACTTTCTTTTTCTGTTTAAACATACAATGGACTAAATTCTGACCTTGGTTACACCCATATAACTTCAGGATTCTATGAATTAAACTAACAGCAAAATAGAACCTACTTCGTGAGCCTATTTCTGCATGTGTTTAATTGAGCTAACCAAGCAGGACAAGGTTTTGTGTACAAAATAATTTTGTGTTTGTTTTTTATTGTAAAACAGTTTTTTCCCAGCTCTGCCTCACTCCCTTAAAAAAAAATAAAATAAAGACGAAGCAAGCAGGAACAATGCTAATTACATTTTGTAAGCAGTTTAAGAATGGGCAGGAGGATGGGGAGGCATGGAAAACAGGCCCCTGCAGAAAATGTGTGGAGGGTGAAAACAAAGTTCTCCTGAGATGGATAGAAGTTTCTGTTTCACAGGCTTCCAAATGAATGGTTCAGATGTTGTGAACACAATGGATAGTAATGATGATTACTTTTGCCAATGCCTATGGTGATGTTATAAGCTAATTATATTAGTCATTTACGCAAAGGCAAGATGCCTTTGATAGCTACTATTTGGAGCAACAATTCAGCATGTTGAGTCACTGTTAAGTCACTCTTAGAGCCAGACTCCTATTCAACTTACACCCAAATGAGTCTTCAGCAACTTCGTTGAACACAGCAGCTTTACTCTGCATTTAAACCTCTATTCAAAAATCCACTTCTGGCTATTTTTTTTCTATATACATTCCTTTTTATTTTCCAGAAATCGGTTTGAGTTAAATTACCTAATCCACACTTTGTGGGATTACATTACTGCACATGATATGTCTGAAGATACCTGATGTCCATAAAAGTGATTAGACTCCATTTAGCTTTATCTATTTTGACATTTACTCCTCTGATACTTTGGAGCCATTAATTTTTCAATAAATGATAGGGAATCCAGATGCAATACTCAGCAGGGAATATAGGCACCAAAATACCATTTGTGTCATTGAAAAATCTTCTCTTTTAAATCTCCCGTGAGAAATACAACTAAGCACCAGATTTTTATGAAAATCTAAAAGTGCCTATCTATCTTATTAACAAACCAGGGTCATGTCCACAAACCTCATCAGATTCCCACAGGGTATGGACAACTTTTCAGAGAGAGGAAAAAGGAAAATTCAAGTTAATGCCTAATGATTTCAAAGGACTTGTCTGCAGTGGTTTCTAGATGTCCCTGTCCAGAACATCTCCTGTATCATTAGAGGAAGACAGATCTGGCAACCTGTAACTTATTTTAATAGTTACATTCTCTTCTGTATCTCAAGACCTGCTTGTTAAGAGTAAGACTGTGAGAACATTCGAGCCTTCAGTCTTTGGATCCATTGACCTCAAAATGTTCAAGACTGAGAGCAGCCAGCCAGCTGTTTTAATTTGGCTCCTTGTACAGATGCTGGTAAGCCTCTACCAGCAAAGCTCTGTCCTACCATAGCATCCCAATAAACTGATCATGTCCCACTATTCTAACACAGCTCTATTATTCCCAGTGCAATCTTTCTGTTGGAAAGTGGAGGGAAGTCAATGCAGGAGACATCCATCAGCTTTGTGCTAGCAAGTAACTCTTCAGTACAGAAGTCAGTTCTCTTATGGTGGTACGGCATAAAAAGACAGGATCTTTTCTTTGAGCTCCATCAGTCCACAGGTCTACAGGCCCAAAAATGTCAGAAACACCTTTTAAATCTAACATAATGCATGGCTGCAATGGTAGTAAAGAGAAATTCCTGAGCCCACCCAAGATACTGTAGCTCAAAAGTCAGTGACATAAATTGCAATATTTGTGCCCATTTGAAGAGTTGCAGATACCACACGTTACTCTGGATTTGACTGATTGGGTAAATGCTCCAGAACCTGCCCAGCCACGAGCTCAGAATTATCCATCCTCAACTTAGCAAGTAAAGCCTGATTTTTGCCCTTCAGGTCATCTGGGATTCTGTACATGTTCATGAATCTGATTTCTCAATAACTGTACTATGATTTTTAGTTGCAGAGAAATAAAATTACATTAACGATGAATTTTCTTTGTTTTCAGTTTCTTTTCCCACCTTTGACATCTTAATCCATACTGACCCAAAGCTTTCAAACTTTGCACATATGACAACTATTGTGACTAAAATCCCATCAATTTTTTAATAATAGCCACCAAATACTTAAATGTGAAAGTGTGGGGAAGACAAGGGCTGTCGTCATTGTTAATTGAAAGCAGGAAGCCTGAGGGATTTTCAGAGAATTGTGTCAGGATTTCCCTAGACTCAGGTCACTTGAGGCTTGTATTGCTGTGCATCAAGGAGGTCTCCAATAAGAAGAAATAGCAATTCACAGGACAAGGGTACAAGAAATAAAATTCTGAAATTATTCTTGGGTCTCTGTTCACATCTACAAGTCAGTCATTTTTACAAGTTACCTTTATTGTACATTTCCACTTTAGAAATCACTGAAATTATTTTCAAGCACGAAATCAGAAGAGTTGATATTATGGATATAATTTCTACTAATTCTTATACTAGTTAATTACAAGCAACCTGCCAGTCTTATCAGCAAGGAAATGCTTGTATTTGTATATACAATATGCACAATAAGTATATGAATTTTTATAATACTATTTATTTCAAGCTTAGTAATTGTCAAGATTGCTGACCACACAATAGCCTTTGCTTCACGTATCACTGTCCGTTTTCCAGCATTGAGACCAGCGCTGCTGCTGCTGTTACTTTTTTTCCTCAGGGGGTCAGTTCATTGTTTGATTCCTTTGAACTTTGGCTGATGCCAGGTGTTTGGAGGTGGATGAATAGAGACAATAGCATAACACACTTTTCGTGAAGAAATGACTTTTTGAAGGTCAGTTCCAGGAGTCGGAGTTTGAAATGCTATCAGAGAGAATATGGATTATAGGAGAGGACTTGATTCTTGACCTATGGGCTTTTTGTGCTTGCTAATTTTGAAAGACACTTTAAAGCCTCTCTTGGAGGATCTTTCTTATTTGTAGTATCTTTTATCTAAAAACGCATTTGATGTCACTTTCGCTTCAGAGAAATCACTTTTTGAGTTTGAAAGTGGGAAGAAGATTCCTCTGTTGGATTGCTTTGTTGTTGGGTCTTCATGATTTTCCTTAACTTCCAAACAGTAACTGTTCATATTTATAAATCTTATCTACTAGACAGGAGTGTTAGGTGTTTTTTGAGTAACCATTATGCTGTGAAATCCTACCTGACACTTGCCCTGATAACAATGATGCCCAGATGTGTAGCTGCAGTTTGAATCCATCAACATTCAAAATTCAGTCTTTTCAAAGTTTGTCAAGACTTTGTTTAGTTACAAAATGTTCCCTTCACAAATACTATAGAGCAAGTGTATAATTTACTTCTTGCAATATGTTGATATTTATGTTTGTGTTTTGTGAAATCAGTAACGTAGAAATGGAAGAGAAAAGTAAAACACGGAACAAATATAAAACCATATAAAATATTCCATTTCCATCCTCGTAGTTTGGCAGCAGTGAAAGGTAACATGCTAATTGGCACAAAGATGACACAATGAGAAATCACAAAGATTATCCATGGGATCCACTTCCTAATACAAATAGTTTATCATTTTATTAGGGCTTACTATTTTTGAGGTAAATCATTCTGAAAGTACAGTCTACAAAAGCTCGTGAGGGCCACATTGTTATGGAATCTGAAGAGGTAATTGCAAATTAAGTTCAGCCCTGCTCCAGTGGAGTTCAAGGTGCATCTTTTTTTTTTTTTTTTAGGAAGGAGAGTCTTCATGATTGTATTATATTTCCTTCCCTCCTCCCAGATGACTTCTGAACTAATTGTCCCATTTTAATTCAACCTGAAATGCCAAACATAACTATGTTTCTATGTAATCTATGAGAACTAAGAGTGAAAGGAGAGCAAGGACAAGGTCAGCGTCTCTACTAAGGGGAAGTGCAGTTTGGCTCCTTCACTCTCTGTTTGGCCAGCCAGGCAGCATGCACCTTGCCCTGCGGCTTCCCTGCATCTAGGGTGTGATGTCACATGGGAAGGGAAGGAGATTAATTCAGTTCAGGGATTAAGAAACAAAAGCATTAGATCTCATTAGCTCTGCTGCTCTTGGAACAACAACCCCTCCTCCCCACTACCACCACTATGCCAGTCAGCTTTTCTTTCAGTATATAATAATGGTAATCCTTTACAGTTCTCAGTGCTATCTGGCAAGTCCTAAATTCTCTGATATTGAGGACCAGTTTGTGGGGGTTTTTTTTCACTCTTGCTGTGATAAAGAGTTGCTCACTTAAGTAGCCTCATTAACCCCACTATTCATGTAAGCCACCTGCTGTTTGCTTGAGCAAAGAATGCATAAAAGTGAGCAAGAGCTTTGGGAAAAGTAAAATTTCTACTTATACAGTTCACACGCCCAGTGCTGCATATATTGTTAACAATGGCACTACAAACACTACCCATAAAAGAACATTTGGGACCAGATCTGTAGCTTTTTAACTCAATAAGAGTCTGATTTTAACAGAATTTTGGATCAGGGCCATAAAAATCAAACTTCTTACAGAATCCAGCCTTTTACAAAATGAACAATTGCTAGTAGGTATATCACCAACCTTCAGCATTTTAACACCACACCCTGACATATGCGATTATTCATTATTCTGTGGGAAAAAGACCTTTATATGTAAATCCTGGGAATACAGCAGATTAAAATCAAGTAGTGTACTTAAACACATTTGTAATAATTAATAAAAAATTACAAACAGGTGAGAGAGGATAACTGCCTCTGAAACATTTATTCTACTAGTAATTTTATTACCATTGAATTCTTGCCAGCCAGGAAACACCTAGAGGCTCATGTTTCACACCCAGTATTGCAGAGGTGAAAAGGTAGAACATTCTGCCTTAACAAGTATGCAAAGAGCAACTTCAAGCGGAAACAAGTTTAGCACCCAGCTTTTACTGGCTCAGCCACAGAGAAACTCTCCGTAATAACTTGCTTGGTTGCGTAGCTTCTGTGATTGTGAGCTTCTGCTTTGGATCTTGGCTGTGGAGAGGCACGTGGTGTGCACACACGTTCCCCAAATCCACTTGCCCTATGAAGGTTTCCACTAACTGGCTACTTTTTCTGCCTGACTCCCTGCTTTTAAAACAAACAAACACCCCCCCCCCCCCCCCCCCCCATATCACAAGTTTATGTTTTATGAGAGCTAGCTAAGAGCTACATTATAATCATGCAGGGTACAAACTACATCTTTTCTAAACCAGCAACAAAACACTATAGTGGAATAATTATTCATCTCTTTAAGAATAAAACCTTCTGTTATAATATATTATACAACCTAGAGGCATAGTGATCTCTCCAGATGACAGTAATTCTCACCATCCTTATCAAAAATGACAGTTGTTCCTTTGAAGCAGATTGCCATGGCAAGGCACTAGCTGCAAAGCCAGTTTTGTTCTGTCACGATAGGAACCTATCCCAACCCTGCATATACTAACATCTTCCTTCTGTGAAAGCAAATAGAATAAATCTTTTCCATTTCTGCCGGAGACTTGTACTTCTGTTGATTGTGTTTGAAGCTGACTGTAAATCTAGATACCCAGAATAGAGCAGACAAGGTTGATTCAAACAAAGGGAGGCCTGAAGTATTCACTCAGCTTCAGCCAGATCCCTCCTTCACCTGCAACTATAGGGTCTTAGACATGCCTTTATTTACTATCCAGAGCTATCCCTACTTGGGAGTTACAAATAAACACACGTTAGGTATTTGTTCATTAATGTTGACACATGTATTTCTTCAGTACATGTTCTGTAATGGTGATAGAAAAATATGTGTACCAATAAACTCTTGTTACTCAAAATATTTCTGTCCTGTGCCTGACATCATCTCTGCCATGAAGAAGAATTAGGTTTTGGTTTTTGCTTTTTAAATACAAGGCCAAAGCACTGTCATTAATGCAGATAAAAATACTGTCACCACTATTGACATTCCTGCAGCTAGTACCACATAATCCTCCTGCCCAGAGTACTGGCACAGAGGCAAGTAGGTACACCTTGAAAGGAACTGGTTACTGACTGAAGTCTGTCTGATTTGCCCCAGGAAGAACAAGGTTTAAAATGAGCACTAGCAAAATGGCATTCTGAATGCCAGCCTGCATCATCTAGCTCTGCAATCTGCTCTTGTATTCTTTCCTTGGGCAAAATGAAAAAGTGGAGAATGAACACGCTCTTGGGTATGATATATTCTCGTAATGATAATCGTCAAAGCAGAGAGACTTGACATGGTTAACAGGGAAAAGGTAAGCCTTCTATTAAACCTATGGTAGCATGGAAAAAAAAAAGATGTTTTGGGTACACAAGCCCCTCTTAAGACAGAAATAGAAGCTTTATATTTACATTTTATTTGCAATTGTTCAGGCAGAGATTGGGAGCAATGCCATGCTGCTTAGGTGACCAGTAACACCAAAATAAGCACAGCCCTGTAGTAATCCAAAGGCTCACAGTCTTCAGAAAGGTTTAATGAATCACACAATTACTAATTAACATAAATAAATAAATTGACAAATAATTCATCGAATAGGGAAAGACAAACTAGTATAAGACAACTCTGTAAGTTATATACATGGGCGGGAGAGAGGGAATTCATCTAGCTGCATGTGTATATTCATCACTCAGATTTAATTTTTACCAGGAAGAAATGAGAAGTCTTATCCCCTATCATCTTGCACATGATGACATCATTTTCATCTGTGCAAAGCAAACATGGGGTCTTACTCCATCAGAATTCTGCATTCCCATTTGAGCATTTTACATCTACCACACACTGGTCTAACTGACCAGACATATTATCACCTCAGGCATATTGTCAGGCTGCGTATGGAGCTAGCCATGATTAGCTAAAAGATATAGTTGAAATTATTTTTCTAAATAGGAAATGCATAGCAGGGGTGTGGGGGGAGAATGGTGGCTTATGATAATAAAGGCAGTTTAATGTTATATATAGAGAGAGAGAGAGAGAATTTATACTTTGTTATGATTTGTTAGCACTCTGGACACATCATTTTTCATCATGTACTTTGAATGAGAGAAAGATACACTTTATAAGAATCCTCCATGCTTATATTATAGCATCATTCTCTCTTAATAGCCTTCTGGCTATCCACATGCTTCATAGTAGAAATTATCTGCCAAAATCACTTAATGTTGAAGATATCATGGGACTGCAGGAAAAAGTCCACATTATAGTTTGTCTTCATTTCTTCTTCAGTTTCTTTATTTTTCCATCAATCACAATACTTGATTCCTTAATAGTGCCCTTGAGAATCCCTACTGAGAAAGCAGAAAGTCCACAGACTCTCTCTCAGTCAGATGTTTCAAGTGTACTCTGAGGATCTTGTAAATCTTCTCTAATACAGAATGGATCATTCAGGTCTCAAATTGTTTAATATAATCTCTCCTCCAGTCAGCCTAAGAGACCACAATCCTCAGGCTACAGCCCTGCCCCTAATTTTCTGAGGTTTTGAAAATGTCAAGGCTAATCTTAGATTCACATAGGGTTTTTTTTAAATAAGTTGCTTGACCTTTGTGTTTCACAGATATTCTGACTGATGCAAGCCAATTACAAGGAAAGTTTGTCACAATTTTTTTTTTCCTTGGGATATTCATGGTTTTTCCTGATACTGTCATCCAGAAGCAGCTTTTAAGACTTGTGAAAATCTATAGCTATTGCTGATCTGACCTCAAACCATTCTGCAGATACAGATTATCTGTAGCTACAGCAACTACAAGTTCCCTCCTGGCTGCATGCTGGCAGAGAAAATTTCTTCTCTCATAACCTACAAGAATTGCCACAATAATAGATCAGTAGTAAGAATAATACATGACTCCTGTGAAATGTTTTTCATTAAGTGCTTTCATGGAGTTTTACACAGGTGAGGAAATATTACTGGCATTTTTAATGGGAAAACTCAAGCACTGGGCAACACGATGTCTTCAAGGTCATCCAGAAGATGAAGAGCAGAGTTGGAAATATACACTTGATTTTCTAAGGCCACACATAGGATACTAACCTTATTAACACAAGTCAGTGTTGCTCAGCAGATTAACCAATCAATCAAATACTTTTCCCATCTTCCATTTTAATACTTAGTTCCTCTAACAGCCTTGGTTAAGCCACTGAGAGAGGAATCACTTTGATGGCTAATGTCAAGGGTTTTTTATCCACACATGCAATTTAGGCTTCCTGATTCTTATATTTGCACAAGAATACACATATTTAATAATTTTTAATTGTGTAACTTACACTATGAAGTCCTGATTGATGCAATTTGTAGATTTGCACCCATAACAGAATTTAAGGTGCAAAAACACCATTCCAGATCTAAATATGCAGACACAGGAGAACTACTCTTCAGAAATATGACCTAAAGTGATGCCAGATGATATATGATAGTTGCCCATAAGTCTCTGAAATTCCACCTCATTTTAAATTGCCATTTAAGTATCCTAAAATAGGAGCAAACATTCACAGACCACATTATGAATAATATAATTCATCTAAATTTGCCAGGAGGTTGGAGGAATTATCTCATTGACCCAAGACCCAAAACTAGTCCCCTATTTGCTTATTCTGTCTGAAAACCAGTTAGTTATGTCTACAAAAAATACAAGTAAGTTTTTCAAGTACTTCACAATATTAAGGCCTGAGCAGGGTATTCCAACAGTTTTCAGTGTCACTTCAACATTCTTCTGCCACACCATTGCGTTCTGGCAATGGATACTTGTGCACATGGAGCATATGTGACTCAGGAAAGCATTTCCCTAGATTTCAGTGCAGTCAGCCTTTGACGGGGATACACCCTTGATTATGTGTCCAGCAGCTGTGATACTATCGCATCACTGATCCTTAAGAAGCACGTCTGCAACATGTTACGAATTCCAGGCAGGGTCACACACATGGTTTTTCCCTTTTCAGTTGCCTTGCTACGGTAGGCAGAAGGCAGAAGGATAAGGGCTATTGAAAGACAATCTGTATTTTGACCAGCGTTCACTCTACAAACATTATCTAAATGTGATGAGATAATCCAAAGGCTTTCTCAACAAGTGACTTTTCTACCCAGACTTGTAAGAATACCACTAATATTTCCTGAAATTCTCATTAACTTTACTCATTATTGTCCCTATTCTACTGCTATTATTGAGCTTGAAAGCTGAGAGAGTGTCTTTCGATCAACAGCATTTCTAATGTGGCCATTACTGTAGTATTTCTAGACATTAGATAAGGTTTGGATCTTTCCTTACATGTCTTGATTAGATATGATGGAACTGATAGACTGACTGTAGGAGCCCTTGCAGCTATTTTGGCTTAATGAACATACCTTGAGACACATTATTTTCAATGGGTTTATCCCCTTGATTTTCCCTTCAGCTTTTGCTATGGAGTTACTTGAGTGGCAGGTAGCCTCCCAAAATTTCAAATATAGTTTATTCCTTTTATAAGAAATGTTTTAAAAACAAATACAGAAATAAACACCTATGTGAAAAGCACAGGCTGTGAAAGGGGAAATATACCTGGCAGGAGGAGATTTTGTAAGTGTTCCTAATCCCATTACATTACAGCCAAACTTACTAAGCCATCGTTCTGCAAAGGTGTAACACCTAGTGTGAGTGTCATGGAGAACTGTGAAGTTTCCTCACACAGTATAGCACCATTACAGAAACACCTGTGTTAAAAATAACTTCAAGCTTATCCACGCCGAAGTATTCCTTAACCTTTAAAATGTTTCCTCACTTACCTGATGCTTGAATACTTGCATTATGTTCCACATAGACCACAGCTGGGACAGCAAAAGCATCATCTCTTCTTCCTGTTTTCTGACAAGGAATAGTACTTCTCTTTAGTGACAAATAATTGCATCGATATTGTAACAAACACACATAGAATTGTGGAAATTTGGCATAAAAAAAATCCACAGTGCAGCATCTACTCATTTTGTCTCTGCTTCCCTGTCCTCACCCAAGATGTGACTGCCATGATCCTCTCCTGCAAGTGGCACCATGTTGGTATGTAGTAGTAAAGACCCCAGCTCGGGGGCTCATCCTTCTCCATGGCACCCATTCCCACCCCAGTGTCCTACAACACTGCCAGGGTGGCACACTAAGCCCAACGTAAGTCCAAGTCCTGGCATGCACATGAATTGCTTTTAAAGAGGAGGTTGATCTGTTTCCCAAGAGAGGTGAGGAAGAGTGTGACAGAATTGAGCTCAATAAGCTTAAAAATATCTGATCATCAAACAAGTCCTTGGTGACCAGAATAGACTCACTCTATCTGCTACAGCTCATGCAGGAGCACAAAAGAATGAGATTCTTCTTGCAGTGGTCTTCAAGAGAGTTTCCTTTTCTGGGAGGGAATTGTCAAAGACCAAAACTCATACATCTGACTTTTACATAGCATTCTTCACCCAACTTGGTACGGCAGACATCTGAGAGGTAAGAGATGGGAAGAGTATTGAAAAAGAGTCCTTCCACCTGTGCACAGCTACAAAATGCAATGAGTTATGGGCAAGTAAAGCAGCAGGATGAGGCAGCTTGAGAAGCACAAAGACTTTTACTTTTCACCCTGTCCTAGTGGTTGTTAGTGCAGAGTAGAGTCTGTCCTACAAGAGGTTTTCTATGTGTATAATACAACTTTTCTTCACAGAATCAATAATATCTCAGACCAAAGAAAAAACAACAGTCTCCTTCCTAGGAACAGCACATTCTTGATTCTCATTTGCTACTTTATCCACCAGCTGTTCTAACTGATTGGTCAAAGACATACTCCTTGTTCACATCAAATATGTGGCAAAAACAAGTCTATAAATTAATAATTATTTCCAACACTTGCAATGAGATTAAGTGCTTATTGGATTAGGAAAATAACAGGATTTAATAGGGTCATTATGTTGCAACTCTAGTACAGAAATGTACAGTGTGTGCATACGTATCAGCCTACTAACTCTACAGTCCGTCTAGCTATAATCACTTAAATATTTTACCTATCTGCACTAATGCATTTCTGATCTCTTCCTTTTTAATGTTACAGGTGAGTGTCCTTGGGCATCTCTGCAGTGAACATGTGACACAGTAATTATTGCCATTAGTGAGCAAGCATTCTTCAGTATGAACTAATGTTGGTACCTTGCAACTTCCCTAGATCTGGGGAGTTGCCTTTTAAGCCTCAGGCATGTACAACAAATGCCTCTTTCCCTGCTTCTCCCTCTGTATGTTGTTGGAGTCATCACAAATTCTACTAGTCTTCGCTGCAGTGTCCCTACAGCTTCCTGGGAAAAAGAAAGGAACAGAAAGCAATAATTTGGTGAACACATAGATGTACTATTGCACTGGTTGTATTTGGAAAGGCTTTGGTGGCAGGATGGCTGTAGGGGTGACCTCTGTGAGAAGATGGTGGGGGTTGTCCCATACAGGACACAGCCAGCTCCAGCAAGTGCCCAAATGAAACCACCACAGGACAGAGCTGAGCCCATCAGGGGAGTCTGTGGTGCCCCCGTGAAAACATACTTAGGAAAGGGCAGAAAACACTGGACAGGCAGAGGAGGAGGGGGAAAAAGGAGTCAGAAACAACAGAGGAAACATCAAGGTCAGAGGAGGAGGAGAAAGAAGAGATTCTTCTTTCTCCACAGCAGATGTTCCCCAGCAGCCCAAGGAGAGACCACACCAAAGCAGATGGATACTCTTGAACGAACTGAAGCCCGTAGAGAGCCCACACTGGAAAGGTTTTTTCCTGAAGAATTGCAGCCTGTGGAGAGGATCCACACTGGAGCAGGGAAAAAGCGTGAGGAGGAAGGAGCAGCAGAGAGAAACTGCTTTGTATTGACTGCAACCCACATTCCACATCCTCCCTGCAACATTCAGTGGGTCAGTGAGAGGAGTCAGGAATGAAGGAGCCAAGTTGAGCCTGGGAAAGGGGGAAGGAAAGGTGTTGTTTTAATGTTTGTATTCTTGTTTCTCACTACCCAAATCTATTTAAACTGGCAATAAATTACATTAAATTTCCAAGTCAAATCTGTTTTGCTGGTGATGGTAATTGGTAAGTAATCTGAGGTAAGTGTCCTTACCTCAACTCATAAGCTTTCTCATTCTTGCTTTTTTCGTATTTTCTCCCCCTGCCCTGCTGAGAAGGGGGAGTGTAACTGGAGGGGCATTTGGTTATTTGCCAAGATTAACCCATTACACAATTTGCAAATTCTAGATTGATTTTTTCAGATGCAATGATCTACAGGTGGCTTCTTGGTGTAGCAAACATCTCTCTTTTTCCAAGCTAATTTGAAAAAGAATGATCCTGAGCATCTGTTCCTTACTGGTAAGATCAGTATGGATATCTGAATGGGGAAACAATAAGCTTCTTTTTTTAGTCTAGGCTGCACAGCAACAAATTTCCTGAAGCCACCTTGATCTGGAGTTGATCAGGAGAGTCAAAAGCTAAATGGTGGTAGAAATTGTAGGAAGATCAGAATAAAAAGAGGTGTCTATGAAAAAAAAAAAAGTCTATCTGAATCCCAAAGAATACTCACAAGTATAGAAGCAATCAAGACAGGGAATAGCAGTTCGCATTTTTCTATTTTGAATTACTACCTTTTGACTTGTCTAAACTGAAGGATGCTTGGTTTACACACCATCTGCACTCTGCCTTCTGAATGCCTAATCGATGTGTCCTTTAAAAAGATGTACCTGGCTGCTTAAATTGTTGGAAAACAAGCATTAGTATTGGCTATAGGATCCTACTTATAAATGACAGAAAATTATCCTTTTTTCCAGAAATACAGTTACATTACAGAGCCAGTAATTACAATTGTGTGGTTGTTGATGCTTCCATTCACAGGACATTCAGACAAAATTAAAAATGTTGAGCAAATCTAAGTTTTATTAACAACTTCTCTAACTGCATGAAACATTTAACCCGAAACAGGAATTTCACCATGATTTTGAGAGTGTCTTTACTTTTTAAAAAATACATTTCAATGAAAATTGAACATGTACAGTATTTTCAAACCAGAAAATTATACTCTTTGTTTTAAAGTATTGCAGTTAAAAAATAAAACTATGTTTTCCAATTTATTTTCAGGAGTTTGAGGGAAGTTACTTTTTGTTTGATTGGTTTTGACAAGTACCTTGATAAAATTAAATAAAATTCTCTGTTTGCTACTGCTGAACCTGTCTTTTTCATGTATATGAAAAATACATGCACTGTATCAGATGAAAAATATTGACAGACTCTACCTGGAGCCAGACACACTCTACCTGGAGTGTTAAAGCTGTGGAGCTGCCACAAGGGAGAAGTCTGAGGAAGGCTGAGGGATAGATCAGTGCTTCTTATTGATCCCAGTAAAGTTGCTTAGGTCTTTAAATATCAGACAAAGATGAAGTATATAATGAAACTAAATAAACAAAAGAACAAATATGCCCTTTGATGTCCTTTTACTTAGATAAAGCTTCCAACAAAGTAAAAAAGACTGTATCTTATCTCCTTGGAAAGTGAATGTGTAATTTATTTTTTTTTTTAAGCTTTATGAACAAAACAAAAAGCCTGGCCAAGAGAGGCAGACAAAACAGCATGACAACCTGATCACCCCAAATCTGGTCAATATTAAAGAGTAACCATATTTTCACCAAAACCATCTTCCCCTCTCATTGCTACAGATGACACAGGCTGTGTGAAGGCAACATGTAAAGATTGGATCCTGCTCAGAAGCATATACTTAGCTCTAAGAGAAAGGATAATCTTATAAAGTCTAGGAAATACTCCCATCCTGAGAGCTGAGCATTTATCTAAATACCGCACTGTGGGTTCCCAGCAAATTCCTCTCTCTCGCATGTTAAGTAAGCAGCGTGTCCATGGGGTCAGACTGACCCAAGAGGTGGTCTACAAGAGGCACTCAACTCTCATTTGACAGCCTGACTTTTCCACAGAGAGAAGGGGAGCAGTTTTGAGGGTAGAAAGGCATGGCTGAGCTGTATCACCAGAAGACTGCTTTACTGCAAGGAAATGGGGGTGAAGGAGGAGGAAAGAAGGATGCACACCTCTACCTATACACAACCCTAAAACCTCCTGCCATATTTCAGGGAGGGAGGAAGACAGGCAGCAACACCTCTAACAGCTCACAGCCAAAATGTGTGGAGGAGGAAGAGGTGGCAGAGGTGGAGCTGCTTCCAAAGAAGAAAGGGAGGGTAACCTTGCCACAGCCTGCTGTGTGTGGGACAGGGCAGGAAGAAAGCTGGGAAAGCAGAACACAGACCATTTGCTCACCCAGCACCCAGAAATCCAGCAGAAATCCCTACAAGGTGGGAAACCTGTGGCTAAAGTGGAAACCTGACCCTGCAGTGGGATCCTGCCCCTGAAGCTGCCAAGGCTGGAACATGCTGAACTAGGACATGAGCTTCATCAGGCTAGGTCTATGGTCCTATTTTCTTCTCATCTTATCCCTTGCAGCATGGGATTTGCTTGCACCAACTGCAGTCAGTGCTGACCCCACACCTCATCTGTGCTTGCAGTAACCGTGACTGGATCAAGCCCAACTACTTCTGAAAGTGTTAGGTCTTTCTGTGCCCAAATACAAGAAGCTTCATTTTCTGGAAATCTTGAAAATCTTTCCCCTTTGTGATTTTGCTGGTAAAACATGGTGTTCATCACAAAACACCAGGTAGCCAAAGACAACAGGGATATTTCCCGCACTTTCATGCACTTCTGTATAAAGTGGTATGAGGTATTCTGGCTATCAGTACATACTACAAAGCTATATAAAGCCCAGAATCAGTTTTCCTTAGGAAAGGAACACAGTTATGGCAACCAGTCTCCTACTGGTGGAAGGCAAAATTTCTACCAAGGCAGAGCTCTCCGAACCAAGTGAAGCCAAGTGAAGCAGCACAGGATCTCCCATGTCCATGATGTGAAACACATTCCCCTCACCAGATAAACTCCCAGCTCAGATTTGTGGACAAAGCCAGTCCTATGCTCTTTAGTGAGTTTTCCTGAGACCAAATATATTCCATTGTTGCTGGGTTTTCTTAAAGGTGTTTTTTCTTCTTTTTTTTCTATAAGAATGGTGTTTTGGACTTTTTGTACTCACTCAGGCACTCTGTATATGAAACAGATGCAGATATGCATATCTGCTTACCCATTTCATCCCCACAAATCTCACCCCACCCACCTAGTCACTGACTGAATAAACTGACTGATTTTCCCCCATCTCAAGATCAAATCAGAAGAGGAATAGCTTATCTGATACTCTGTTCTGTATCATCATACTGGACAGTACCCACTCCCACTCACAATTTGTTTTTGAGGATAAAATCACTGTTATCTAAAAGGAGCCAACGTGTTCTCAATATCACAAACATTGGTTCAAATACTCTAGGTCTGTGATTTAATCCAAATACATTCTTTAGATTATATTGTCAAATCTTTTCCCTTTTTTAAAATAAAAAATATAAAATGGTATGATAGCGTGAATTATTTTAACCAAGAAATTAGACTTATGGACAGCAGTTGGGAAATCCATAATTGCAATTTCTGCAACTACACTACAGCAAAAGATGTCATAAAAAACCCTTACATACCCAAAGTTCAATACATAATGTTGTCTGCTGTTTCAGTACACACATTTAAATAACAATGAAGCAAAATAACTTAAGGGGTTTTTGTTCACTTTTAACCCTGTTCATATATGCATTTGCTGTCCAAATCTCGGTGACACAACTTTTGTGAAAACCTGAGTAAATTCACTGTGTGCTATTCAGTTTACATACTCATCACACAAAAACACAGATGTGCACACACACTCACTCCTACCTACCTCCTTCCTACCTTTGGTCACCTCTCAGTGACTAAAGCTGCAAATAGAACTGCTTTTCAGTCTGTGCCTGTATCACAGCGATATTGCAAAGCTGGGACTTAAAAACATCTTTCCAGCTTGCAGCTGTCTCATATGAGGATTCCTCAGCTCAGCACGGAATTTCTACTTTTCAACTTTCTTTTTCTTCCAATAAATACGTGAAAACAAACAACCATGCATAACTCAAAATAATTTGATCTTTTACTTCTTCTATATCTTTACTTTTTTCTTATTTGAAGATCTCTTGTCATATTTTCCTGCTATCCTCTTTACTGAGTTCCGCTCCCAAATGTTTCTTACATTTTTAATCAGATCATCCATGCAGAGACATAGATGCGATCACATACTGCATTCTTCATCAGAAGATTCTGAAGATATCACCATCACCCACACAACAGTGTCTCCCTTTCCCAGAACATCTCCTCTCAGATCATTACAGATGGGCTCAGTCTCAGGCTTCCTTTGAACACCTCTCTGATTGCACACAACTCATCCTTGTTTTCAAAAATGCTCTCTTCCCTCTGTGGATAGGAGATGCATTTCTAGTTACTGTAATTCATGTATATTTGGTGGCCAGAATTCACAAATATCATTCAAGTATCCAGGCCTGAAACAGCTAATCTCAAGAAAGTTGATTTAGACCAGAGCAGCCTCTCTGCTGAAAAGATGCCACCTCATCATGTAATTTCCTCCACTGGCTTCCTGTTGAAGACAAGGTCATATTGAATATTTTAGCCTGTGTTTTCAAATCCACATATATGACTAGTCTGAATTATGCATGGGATTGCTTTGTCCTCTGTGATTGTGACACTTTGCATCAGCCACTCTCCAGGATGTGAACAAAGTGTCTCTCTCAGTGCAGAAACGTATTAGTGCAGGAGACAGGACTTGGCGAGCAGCTGACGCTCATAGCTAGAAAGGAATTCACATCCAGTATACACAGGACCACAGACTCATCAACTCAAACACAACATATATCCCACCACAAATCCCACAACATATATCCCACTGTGTATCCTGAAAGCAACAATTCACAACAAAACAGTCTGAAACCAAAGCCAGCCATAAAATGGATGGACAGATGTCCAAATATCTTTGCAAATATAACTGACAGACTAAACACATGAGTTGCTTTATTCATAAAGGATAAAGCTTTAACAAATATACCCAAAACATATAATTAGATTGCTTAAACCGCTGGCCCAAAATGTTCATCACATATATGCTTTGTCAAGCAGGTAGTGTCCATGCTGCCCACACATGGGCAAATACCTATAGGTCAACCACAGGTCAAACAGGCCAGTGTCACACTGAACAAATTCCCATCCCACTGTGCTCACTGAAAGTGCTTATTTATGAATTGACTACTTTGTGACTGAAAATGGGTGGGATCTGGACATAGATTTCCATAGTTTGCACAGTTTGCTTAAAACCTCTTACACAGGTTTTAACTTGTGTCTTAATTCCTGGTTTCATGTTCATTTTTCACTAGCTTGAACATAAGAGCAAAAAAATTATGAGTCAGTCAGTAAGAGTATGTTCCTTCCTAACTAGGAGCTCAGATTTCAGACACAGGATCTGCTTTGGCTTTTGTATAGCTCAAACAAATTTACATTAAGTGACAAGTGATGTCATACAGCTGAAGGACATAAATGTCAATATGTGATGTATGATTTGATATAGTTACAGGCTTAAAAAGGAATTGTAGTAGGGAAACTGCAGTGATTATTTTTTCAATACCCTGAATAATGTACATCCCCCGTTTACCTCAACAGCAGCTGCATGTGGTCTGTACTTTTCAGAATCAGGCCCCTACAGCCCTACTGCTATAAGGACAGAAACACAACGTGAATGGTCTCCTCCTTCAGATATGGGAGAATTTACTTGAAATATTAGTGAATAGAAGGTCTTACATATTTTCTGCCTTCAAGAAATGTACAAAGCAATCTATAGGGATGTATAAATTAATTGCTTCTCATCAGCTGTGGGACTCTCTAGCACCCTTCATGCATTTAGAGGTTGGAAGCTGTTTGTGTTACCAGTTAAGCCTGCTGCAACCAAATCGGCATGAGGTCAGAGGCGGAGGTTCAGAAACTATCAGCAAAACGGAGGTTTGTTGTTCATGCTGGGCTGTATTACTTTTATAGTATCATTTCCAACAACATGTGTGAGGCGAGGTCTCCCTCAGCTCTTTGTAGCCTTTTCCACCCCAGCCCCCAGTTCCAGCCTCACAGAGAGTTGTTTATG
Source organism: Caprimulgus europaeus (assembly GCA_907165065.1). The sequence continues at coordinate 20,244,484 of OU015530.1, forward strand.
AGGTCCGTGAGAGAGGAAAACAGTACAGTGGTCATGAGTCCCTCCACCTCCATGGGAAGGAATGAACCTAAATAGAAAGTCTGCCCTTGCTGTCGGTATGGTGTGTACAGATTGTTCTTGAGAGAAGACTTTAAATTATGACTGAGGGCTCCCACTCGCACAAGTGCCTCTAGCTTCAGCCTTCCACACTCACAGATGCCCAGCAGGCTATTGCCCTTTGAGATCATGTCAGACAAAATATACCAACATAAAACTGGTTTCTGCCCTAAACCACATCACAACAATTTTTCCAAACTATGACTTTGCCAAACTCAATCTAAAAAAATTACTTGTACAGTAAAGTACATCCAGTACATTCCTTAATGTTGCATCCAAAGCAGGGATGTGTTACAGAGTAGGTTTGGAAGATCACTTTTCTGACTTCCAAGTTAAATTTGCACTTTTAATAGAACCAAAGTAGCAATGTGGCTGTGGAAACCCTGTATTTGTGCAGGGAAGGTAAGACTGTTAAGAGAAAGTTAAAAAAAAATCCCCTAAACTTCACCGGTATGCAAAATGGTGTGAAACTATAATAAAAATACAGCTATTCAGGGGAACAGGACATCAGCATGACTGGATACAGAAAGAAAACTGATACACATGCATGTTGACATAATGTTTCACCTCTTGGAAATCACTTAAATCATCAGAGCAGCTGGAACTTAGTCTAAAACAAAGTGTTACCATTTCAAATGTACAAATAGGCAGACTCTGATAATGGAGCTGCTTCTCTTTTTCTTCACGGTTCCTTGCCATACTCTGTACGTTAGGGTTGCTTGAGCAAAGTGAACGGCTACAGTGGGAACAGAAATGCTTAATCTCCAAGGCAGCTGTATTTTTAAATATATTTTTTAGCACTTTGTGATGTATTTGCCTGTGTCAGGAGACTTAAATATTTAAACAGGGTGACAAAGTTCATTTCAACCTCAATGACAGTCAAACCCCCTGACATCCCCTTTTTGTAATGTGAGCAGAATTTTCTTCATAGAAATAGCCTACCTCAAAGGAGCAAGGGAGAAAGGAAAGAAAAAAAAAAAAAAACCAACAACTTCTGTTGCAACTTTTAAAGCCCTGAAAGTCTTGGCCACGTCTCTCTCACCTTCACCTACTTAGTCACCCCACCCATGTCCTACCGAGAGACATTTATTTTTCAAACGGAGCTGAGAGCACATTCTCCGTGGGAAACCAGCTGCCCAGCGCCCAGCGCAGCGTCGGGGCGAGCGGCGGCCGGCGGCCCGCACGGACCCCCGGGGCACCAGGCCTTTTTCGGGCTGCTCCCAGGCCCCGACCTCCCCGGGCAGCTCGCCCTGCGCCGCCTTTCCCGAGCGCAGCTTTCAGGTGCGCCGGAGGGGTGTGCCTGTCCTCCGGCAGACCGGGGATGAGCCAGCGCCTTCGCAATGTGACAGAACAAGAAACGCGGATTCGTTTCCTCACCCGGCGCAGCCCCGGGGCTTTCGGCGGACTCCAGGTCACCCAGCGCGGAGCCATCTCGTGGTCCGCCGCGGGAACGGCAAGCGGCGGGACCCGACCGGCGCCGCGAGCCTCGCCCGCACCTTGCCCCCCGTATCACCTGCACCTCGCCCCCTGTATCGCCCACACCTTGCCCCCCACATCCCCTGCTCGCTGCCTCCCCCCACTCCCCTTCTCTCCCCCAGGAGAAGACGTGAGAAGCCACCCCCATTTTGGCTTTCCTGCATCCAGACATACCCGGTGGGTGCTCACCGTGCACCCGGTGCACGCCACGCTCAGTTTGGCAAGAGCCAGAGGCAACAGCAGTGTTGGTGCAAGTGAGCGTTGGTGGAAGGGGAAGGCCGAGGGGCCTCGCAGAAAAAGCTTTTACTTGGCTGGGGAAAGATAATGGTTGTCCTCAGGTGAAGCGCTTGGCTGGTATTATGGCCCTGTCACTACCAGCCGGAGGGGAGAGGCAGGACAGAGCTCTCTCTCCGGCAGCCCCATCCTTGCAGCGTCCCTGCTGTGGAATGGCCGGTACCAGGCCCACCCACTGCAGGTTGAGCCCCTGCAGCCCTCCTGGGCACGCTGTGCTGCTGGGGGAAACGCTCCACTGCTGGCTGCACAAGGGAGGGAAGGCTCCCTTTTGTCTTTCTGCCACTGTCAGGGCAAGGAAAGGATGAGCCCTGGCTTATAAAAGACCATTCAGAGTAAAGGAGAAAGTATTTGTTAAGTGAAAAATATTTTATGCCAAATAATACAAGGGTATGAAAAAGGAAGTGTATTTTGCATGAAGAGTTACTAGCAACCACACTGACAAATATCCACTGTAAGGGGAAACACCTCAAGAATGGCTCAGTCAAAAAAGTTTAATCTGCTGAAAGGGCTTACTTTGGTTTTTTGTTGTTGTTTGTTTTGTTTTGTTTTTTACCAGTAACAAGCAGTGGGTGTGTGGAGGGGCTGAGAGGACCGGGACAGGAAGAGAAGCACCTGGAGCTCCCCTCTTGCTGTTTATCTCTCCTCGCAGCAGTGGCCAGAGTGCAAACCGCTGAGCAGCCTGCAGAAAAGAAACAGAAACCAACCCACTCACAAGTGCACCTGAGGCTTGCAGCCCAGTTCTTCATGTAGTGAATCAAAAAGCATAAGGAAATGGGAAAATCGGAACATTGTGCCCTGTGCTCTTCCAGAGCAATGCTGCCCAGTACCCAGCCAGACCTGCTTTTCCAGTGCTGAGGTGGAAAAGATGGCTCCTTACACGCTGCACAGCTAACACAGTCCCCCAGACCTCATGTCGTCAAGCAGGAGCATGATTGAAGCAGCTGATTACCCACTAATTTGTCATTTATGTCCACGTTGGTCTCTTCTTCCATCTTCTTCCTTTGCTCCTTACTTCCATAATCAGTCAAAATGGCCATGGTCTTCCACACAGTGGACAAGATTTTATCTCTAGTGGGAAATTGAACAGTCACTGCCTCCCCAGCATACAGCCTTACCACTGGCCATGGGAGTGAGAGGGGAGCAGAAGCTGCCTAGTGAGAACTTCAGCTTCCCATACAGGCAGGGAGAAAGTTTTTCCTTCCCCCTCCAAATCCAACTTGCCCTATGCAACAGCCAGTGTGGCTGAACTAGAACAAGAGGATCTTGTTATTCCAACATATTACTCTAGAAACAAAGCAAGTCTGACATGTTCCTACCTCTCCCATACTGCAGATGGTTTAAAGACCATGTCAGTCTCTGCGCCTCCGTCGTGCTTGTGCAAGTCTTTGTGAAGCTGCTTAGTAAAGCAGCAACAGAAACAGTCCAGCCTGAAGAAATGCTTTGAAAACAAAACCAGAGGGATCACACACAAAATTTCTGTATCCCTTGCATTGCCCTATGGAGCTATTGGAATAAGCAGAAAGACAGCAGTCTTCACACAGCTTCCTCAAGATAAAATGTCTGCTGGTCTCCACCATTGTTGTACCATCAGAGCCACAGTAAATAGGAAAAATGTTCCGATCATTCCTGTGTGTGATACAGAGATGTGGGCTTCAAGTCCCTGCTTGGTGACTCTCGGGGAATCCAGCAAGCCCCACAGAGTCTCAGCCTGCCACCTGCAGAAAGCAGCTGCCCTGCCTGAGACAGCAAGTAACTAGAAGACTGTGACACACTCTGACATAGTTAAGATGGAGCCCATAAAAGCACTGGAGCTAGAAATTCTCCTGCCACCCTCAGGCAAGGGGCTCTGGGGAGGATTTCTGGCTCTGAGGGTTGGTGACCACCCAGGCTGGCACAGCAAGCTGGCACAGGGCAGCCACATCGGCATGGCACTGTGCCCAGCTCATCAGCTCTTCTGAGAGAGTTTCCTCACTGCCCTGGGTCATGTCTTTCTCACGAAGATTTTACAGGGATGTCATAACTATACATCTTTCCATATGCACAGTTAAGAATTAGAGCCTTCCTAACCCTGCATAATTATTAACATGAGAGCAATTAGATAGAATATAAAATAGCTTGTTATTGAAAGACCAATGAGGAACATAAAAATCTACCAATTGGCATAAGAAATCTTGATTCCAGAACACTAAAACCCATAACCTGTGGAGTGTTTAGTTTATATCATATGATTTATGTGCTATGGGATGTATTTGTCAAATTCCACCTGTCCTGTGCTATGTATGAACAGTACGATTCATCATGTAGGTCTCCAGGTAATGAGGAAATGACATCTAGTGTGGCTGACTTTTGCCTAATCCCACACTTTTATGATCAGACCTTAGAATATTATTTTAAGTTCAACTAAAACATTAATTGGAGATTCTGATTTATAGCTGATTTTTTTTTTCCTCCTTGAACTGATAAAGTAAGCTATAATGAGAACTTTCTGGATGATAGATGCCATTCTCCTGAGTGAAGCTATCAGCATTTGTCCAGTTTCAGGAATATATATTAAATTAAAAAAAGACACCCATATGGCTTGGTGTAATTATGTAGCCCTTCAGAGTAAAAGAAGTATTTAAGAGAACACGGTTTCATAAAGCTATGTTTCTCTCCTTTTAATTTCTGTTACTTATTCCAAGTCTGTCAGCTTTACATATAATTTTACATTTTGTGAAATGAAGTTGATAACACTAATTTCACAGAAATAAAGACCAACATTCATAAACTACAATAACAAGCCAACACTTGCCTGTGCCTGTGAATGGGAAGGGGGATAAGAAAAAGGCCTTGTTTTGGTAGGCAAACAAATTTCAGTTTGCATTTCACAAGGGATTATCATTAGTCTTGAGCAAACTCAATGTCTATGAACACCTTACGTTATTCTTATGGTCCACAGATTTTGCAGAGCTAGCCTGGCTTTGCAGTCTTTTCTTTGATGTAATTTTATTTATTTATTTATTTATTTATTTTTCCCCAAGTAAGAATAACTTTTCCCTAGTTACCATAACTCAGCAGATAGGAAAAAGCTCACAGTTACCTAATCTGCCAGATTTTTCTTTGAACAATGGGTGGAAGGCATTACTAGTATTCCTTTGAGATCCTCTGTCTGTACTATCTAATCCATTCTTCACACTATATTCATATTTGTTTTCCCATGCTGCTTTCTTCTCTTCTGCTTCCCTTATTTTATCATTGGATATTATTCTGTGTGATCATCTTCTGAAAAGAACAAGAAGCTAATAATATTTCATGATTGGAAATGGTCTTTGAATGGGCTTGTAATGAGGTAAAATGAGTTCACCCATCTCTAGTTTTGTATACAATGTTCTGCTAATAGTGAGAAATACCTTGACAGAGTCCCCTTAATTAAAACATTCAACAAACTGACAGCCTGCAGTATCTGGCTTTATGGATTTACACAGTACTGTACCAGGAACAGTAGTTTGGTCAAATTCTAGGGTAAGTTGGTGTGACTTACGCTTTCTTTAGCCCAGAATTATTTTGCACTGTCTTGGCTCTCTTGTAATATACTTAAACACATTCAGACTTACTTAATTACCCAGAATTCACAATCATTGACTGTTGTGTGACATACATGCTTGTCCCTTTACATGAGTCCTCTGCCCTTAGTCTATTTTACTATAAAAAGCTTCGACAACATTATGGTATGATGTGCTACACTGATTAACTACTAGTGAATAGGGCAAATATTAAAGTATTGTTACTCTGCTGTAGGAATCAATTACAATTTATTTGCTTTGCAGGCAGTTGTGTGTTTTTCGGCTCTTTTCATAACACATTTATTTTAAAGTGAAGGCATACAAAAAATGACTGGCAGAAAGTTACTTTCCCATTGAAAGTTACTACAACTCATCTGTGGGGAGACTTAAATTTGCCAAAAAAAAATCCAAAAGAAAAAGAGATATTGCAAATAAACAAAATAAAAACACTATTACATTATAATATCCATGGTGCTTAACCACAGATGATCTAAAGTTTGGGAGAAACTTTCCTTAACTGACATGAACAATGTAAATCAAGCCAGAAGCATAAGCCTGCCAAAATGTGTACCAGCCTCCGTTGGTAAAAGTGAAAAGAAAATTAGCACATTGAGAAAGGAAAAAACACATCTCTTGTGTTGATTGTGCAGTCAACCTTTCTGCAGACTTCTCTGTAGCTGTAACAGTTGCTCTCCCTGTTTTCCAGAGAGGTGTGATGGACAACAAGGAATGGGAGAGTGCCTGGAATAAGTGGTGCATCTGTTTGAAGCTCCCAGCAGCAGGTGGGCTGGGTTCAAATGAGTTCGTTGAGGGTAATTCTTGAAATGACTTATTCTTGGTGGTGTACTTTGATTAACTCTTTGAAAAAAGTTACATTTAGATTTTATGGGGCAGGAACTGACAGTCATTCTGCAATAGTGTGGAAGTTTATAGTTTACTCAGCAAAAGCTTGCATGCTGCTGAATTTTAGAAATGTTGGTCACCTCAGTACTTGAGAATCCATTCTTGCTGGATTCTCTTAGTTCTCTGGAACGGAAATTAATTGCATAGTTTCAGAGTTTGAATTTCATTTATTATTCATTGTATTCGTAGAACCATGATCCGACCAAGGTCTCCACTGTGCAGTTAAGAACATTTATGAACTTGCAACAGGCTGTCCCTGACCCAGCAAACTCATCTCGTTTACTGTGTGCTAGCAGTGTAAACCACGCACCGGTAAATTCAAACGATGGGGTCTTTGTCTTGAGGAACTGATACAACTGATCCAAAGCCCTCTGATGCCAAGGGAAGACCCTTAGTGACCTCAGCAAACTGTGGTTCAAGCTGTAGTTTCAGACATGCCAGAAAAAAAGAGGGCAATGATAATCAGGAATAACCATTACTACTGTAACCTTAATATAGCATATTAAACTTGTTTAGATGCATGGTGTAAAATCACTAAAACCACATTTCTACACATATGTCCTCGGGATCAAATTTCTGTCATGGTCACTGAAGAGCTATAACCACTAGAAAAGACACATGGCATAATCTTAGTCTGCAAGGAATCAAAAAGCTGCTTGCAACAGCATGTGTCAGAGAAGACCTTCTTAGTTTTATGAGGAAGAGAAGTGATGCACTCTCAGTAATGGCTGAGTCACAATCAGGTTTTTCCTTCACCAGACTGCATCTATATTCTCATCTCTGCCTGTCTCCTGTATTACTTGCACTGTACACATTTTATTGGTGTTAGACTCACATTCCCAAAGGCCTGCTCTATGCGTTGAGGAACTAAGATTCCTTACATGTCTTTTCCACTGCCTTTGGAAAATGTAGGAAGTGAATAATATTCCTGCCATGGTGTGCCACATGCCCACATCCCTGTGTTGTCAGTTGGTAGTAAATGCAGATCATTTAGTGCAATGTACTTCACCTGTTACAGGAGAACATGAATCCAGTTGAGCCACTTATATCGTGCTCTGCTGGAAATGTCAGTCAGCGTATCTGTATATATCATATATGTATACTATAGCAATAGGAACCAAAACGGATCTAGCTGGTTTTGTTGCTATTGTGATAATGTTGCTAGCTTGTGAAAGTTATTGTGGGAAAATTCTCTTTGAATAATTTTAATGGTGAATCACAACCACTGGGTTTGGAAAATGATTAGATGATATAGACCAGCATTTCTCAGTGTTGCAGTGGCCAAGTAAAACCATTGCAACATTTAATTACCAACATTCATTTCCGCTTGCATAAGGAAGAAATAAAACAAAATAGGTGCAATATAAACAGTTGAGTCTAATTGTTATTTGGTTTTAAATGAAAAGTGTGATAGTGATAGAACACAAGGAAGTCCTTGGTTGAAAAAGAAAATAAAATTGTTAGACTCTCTGTTGCCTTAAAGAAGCTGAAAAACTGTAGGCTCAGAAATACTTGCAGAAAGTTAAGCAAATGTCTGTCTTTTAAAAGTAATTCATTACATGCATATTTACATGTTCCTTTCATGGAGAAACAGACAGCATCCTCTACCTGTGAATCCCTATTTGCTGCAAGAAGTTTCAAGTGCCATCAGCAACTGATAAAATTAAAATTTCTCCAATGTTTTGCAGCTTTATTTAAAGCCATCCTACAGGATCTTTAAATGCCAACAAGTTTGTTATTTCTTTGACAGGGAATAAATTTTGTGCCTTTCCTTTCTGAAAAGTTCTTTCTCTCCTGTGCTTCCCATAAGCAGTGGTAGTACTTTACCCAAAGATTTCGAGTCACATATGCAATTTAAAAGAAACAACATACCAGGAAAAAAAGGTAGTGTAACACCCAGCTGTTTGTGCCCACTATGTGCAAAGAATTGTATCCGTAAGCAGATATTTTCCACTGTTTCACAGGTGGCTTGTTCTGTGATGCTCATCCCTGTTGCCACACATGTTGTTGGTTAAACCATTCTTATGAGTTTTACTATAAAATTTCTCCTCTAAATGTCTGTGAAGGGCAAATAGTGATTAAATCAGTACCTTTGAGAGGTGAAAACCCTGAGGCCACATCAAAATTAGTCTTGGTGACCAATACCTGACGACTCAGATTAAACCATGCTTTTCTGAGAACCACACTGCAAAGCAGCACAGAAGTGAAGGCTTTTCTTTCCTCCTTGTTCTTACAGCTAAAAGTTATAGAGAAAAAGTGAGTTACAGTGTGATGAGCTGGCTACCTTGTGATTTGTTCCCAGTAACCAGAGGAAAACTTCATCTGACCTTGTGGATGTGTGGGGAGAGCTGTGAAAAATCACATATTGCTTCTGGTAGAGACTGCACCCTGACTGCAAAAAGGTTAATGAAAGGAGAGCCCAGGCTCTAACCTGGTCATTTTATGAAAAGGAGCTTTGGAGAAGAAGGGGTTTGGTGCAAAAATATTAAGGAGGGATGCAAGTTGTCATTAAATGATACAGAGGAGCTGGCAGTGAATAAACTTTCTGTTTCCACCCTCCCACTCCCCACTTCACAGTTTGCCTCCCCTTGGTCGTGCTGACACAACTCGATGTTGGGCTGTGAGATAAACCATATCCCTGAATGATCCAAGTAAAAATAACCCTTCTGACTGTCTTATGACTGAATGATTACTCTTGCAGAGCTCTTGGAGACCAATTTTAATGCTTATTTTATTTAAAATGAATAAGACAAAACTGATTAATTATCTTATCAGAAAAACACTACTGTTAAGCATTATAAAGTGATGCATCATGCCTTTTTCAATTCATAGATTTTTACAGCAAGAAGGGACTAAACATTATGAAGATGATTTCAAGTTCATCAAGAATGAATGAATTGAATTTTGAGTGAGAAGTAAAAATTGACACCCTAAACTTACAACTAGATTGGCAGGATATCTGAAAATGCAAGACTGCTTATTTTAAAAAGAGAAAGAGGGTGAGAGCTAGCCTTAATAACAAGAAAACATGCAAGATCAAGCGTAAGTTTTTGAAAGATAAATTTATCCCACTTGCGTATTACTGCCTCTTGCTAAAGCTGTCTCTACCTAATTCAAATAGATTGAAAAAAACCCTGTTAAATCATAGAAATGAAAAAGTATTTCATACAAATGAAGCAGGGAACAAGAGAATAAACAGTTTGCCTAATAATCAATGTCTGTCTGAATGGTTGTCAGGAGTAATTTTAAAAGTACTCAATGTCATGCAAAAGAGAAGAGAGGGAAGGTCGTGGGACCTTCAGTCCCTTCAGTAAAATGGCAATGGCGTTTTGGTTACTATATTTTATGTATAACATGCACTGTATTGTGATTCTGCTACTTTTACAAAATGTGTTTCATGCTATTTATGCTAAAATGCTTTTTTTAAAGAGTTGCCTGTGAAAGACAAGGCCCTCATATGTTAGCAGAAAAAATTATTAAGAGTTTGCCCCTATCAGTGCCCTGATCGAAAGCGTAGTCTCAGAGGGAGTTTTGGCCCTTGACCTGAATATTGCAACTTTCTGCTTTCAGTCTAGCATAGTTTCCTGGATTAGAGAGCACAGTTACAAAACACTTATTCAAGGAAATTCCATTTTGATTCCTGCAGCTGCGGAAGCTTCATCATCATTTTCTCATCTGGTTCTTCATTTCACTTACTTACTTGGACAACTTTCTCTCCTCTGCTCGAGCCGAAGCAACCTTTCACCAGCACCGTTCCAACCATATCTTTATCTTGGGTTCATCACTATCAGGCGGCGTGGTGTAGTACTAGCCTGTTCAATTTTAGAGCCTCTCCTCCCACACGGTAGGTAGCTGGGACTTCTTTGGTTACAGAAAATTAGTGGTGGGAGAAGCTCCACCATTTTTCTAGAGGGATTTTAGAAGAAGAGTGAAAGATGCTCTATACCTGTCAAGATAGAAAATAAGCCCAGATTTACTCAGCCATTCTAGATTGCAGGAAATTTTATAAGCCTACGAGAGTTTAGATTAAAAAAGGAGTAGAGAGAGCTTATCTACGATGCAATATAGTAACTAAAATGCTTTACTTTTTAAGATTATGACTGTTACTCCTTTTCTGGAACAGAAATATAACTTTTGAAAATATTAGTGCCATTTGAAAATCATTTATTGCTGAGGTCTGATAATAACTTTTTCTTTAGAGTGTTGTTTTATTCTTTGCATATTCATTAAGATCTTGTTCTCAGACATAACTTCTAGACCTAATCTAACACAAACAAAATAGTATTTAATTTAAAAAAAATAAAACTTGAACAGAGATTAGAGCACTCCTATCTTCTGCAAACTCTTTGCCTCAGTACCAGGTAGTATATTTCTCTTTCTGATGTGAATATGCACATAGTTTTACTACGTTCTATGTAGCATGTACTTTGCCAGTATTTCTTTCCCACATTCAAAAATCTTTACAAAATGCTAATATAACCTGAAATGTTAAGAAGGAAATATCAAACAAAGGGACAATTTACACAGGCTTAATTTTAATTTCAATTTACTGTTGGACTTTGGGGGTTTTTTAAATGTTTAATTTTAACACCTGTTATTTTAATCTATGTTCAAGGCCTTTTGTGGCCATTATTGCAGTTTGGAGAAAGGCAAGAGGACAGTGAAAGACTGGATGAAGGAGAAGATCTACAACACCTTTTCCCTCATTAGTTACATCCATGTAATTATAGGTAAGCGCTGAGTGGGTACCACTTTGCCATGCACCTGTCGCATTTTTTGCTTGACAGTGCACTGATAGTTTAGTCACACAGCCCTTACTGTGACTCACAGTTGATTTTGGACTAAATCACATAAAATTTAATAGGAGACAGTGGCTGTTGGCTAGTTCAGCCAAAGTCTATTTGCCAGAGTATATTAACCTTCATGAAGACCTGCACTATTGCACAGCTCCATGTGATGCTGCTATCTGCAGCACAGGTTTACCCTTAGCTTGGCTACTAAGAGCAGCCAAAGGCAGTGCTCTAGAAAAGCAGAGAATCACTGAAAAAGTTTTCTTCAGCTGCAACAAAGATTGCATGTGTACCAAACACATCAAGATGGCAGATGACCTGACAGAACTGGTAGTTAAAACAGTTCAGTCTTCTTAGGAAAGTTGTTCCTGGGGTAAAAGCTCAAACCTCAGCTCTCTCAAAAGAAAATTATTCTGGAGTGCTGTTTCTATCCTTAACATCTTGGGAAGACAAAATGAGTAAATTAATACTGTTACTTCAACACTTTTGTCTGTTTTATTTAGTATTTTCCAAGAGCCAGTTCAATGCCATCCAAATCTGTAAATTACTGAAATTGAAAGCATTTAAGTCTGTTGACTGCAAAAGGAGCAAATACTGTTTCTATTGAAGAAGCCAAATCTGAAGGTGATCCAAGAAATTGCATTAATGTAAGCTTCAGCCCAGAATCACAGATGAGGCTAGTCATCAATCACCAGGGAGAGATGAGAAAATAAAACAAGAGAGCAAGCAGAGATTGGATGGAAACATAAGTCCTGCCAACTGACCTCTGCCAGCAGAGCCCAGCGTTGATGGGAGCTCCTGTGTAAGGTTTCCAAAGCAAGTCTGTGCTCTTCCCAGGGGTGCCAGGACTGCAAGATTACAGCTCCCAGATGATCTGCTCAGAGCCCAGGGAGAGAGGAGACTGTCATACCACCTATGTAGGCATGCTTTACTCCAGGCATGTAGACGAGTTGCGATTCAAAATAATTAAAAGTAGGAGCCCAGGATTCAATTACTTTGTTCAGAATTAAGCATCAAGTTCTTGGGACAATTTAAGGTAGCCAAGATACCAGCCCAAGGCTGACAGGTGTAACACAGGCACTACAGGAGAGCTGTGCCCTTCTGCTGCAGCAGTGGCAGGCCAGGCAGTTGACACAAGGGTATCTCAAATGGCGCTAGGCTCCTATGTTCAGGCAATTGATCCGAAAGCCTCATTTCTCTGTATAGCCCACAGGAAGATGTAGGCACCTGCATTAGCTAGTTCAGGGTGATGAAGTTAGGCAACATAATTACAGCCCCCAGAAAGCATTTACAGAGACAGGCAGCCTTGCCCATTTACCTGTGCAAACATACATCCCCTCCTCAGTGTGAGCAACCCGTCACCCCTGCCATCAAGACTAAGATGGGATTGAGTCTTTTTGGAGGAATGGTGTGGTCCTTTTCCCTCTGCTATCACCTGTCCTTCTCCAGGAGGTTACTTTATTGAAGTGAGGCAATGACAAAACTGTGTCTGATGCTGAGCCAGCAGCTTCAGACTGTCTTAATCCAGGCTGGTGTGTCTCACCTCTTCTGCTTGGCCTCTCTTCTAATGAACAATTCACACAGGGTGGAAGAGAGGTTTGTGCAGAGATGTGGGGAAAATCGACCCATGAAGAAATGCTAGGATTGTGAAAAGGGACCATCTGTTGTTCATGGCCTCAGGTAGGTTCAAATGTCCAATTTGAATGAAGCAAAATCAGCGCTTACATCATGGGTCTCTGTCTTCCATGCGAGGGTCCTAATAATCTCCAGGTTACTGGCTTCTCCAGACTCACCTCAGAACACTTGTTTAATCCTGATACAGAGAGGGAAATTTCAGAATTTTTGGCAGGATAGTAAAACCACCCAGCTACAGTCTCAAGGCATGCACCCTCTCTCCATGGGAGGTGAGCAATCAGGCTCCACACTGTTCCCTCGGGTACTGGCCCCGCTCCATGGGCTGATGAGGAGGGATAACAGGTCTATGGCCCCACCTCCTTCCTTTGCCTTTTTGACATGCTGCTCCCTGAATCTGAGTGACAACAAGGCTAGTGCCACAGTTCTTGGGCTGCCTAGGACACCCACAAGGCAGCCTGTCAGGTCCTGCACGGATGCCAGGGCTCAGCTGGGAGCAGATCATCCACAACACAAACAGCTTTGGAGACTCAAAAGCACTTGCTTTCATTTCCAGACACTGGCAGCATTGCCCTGGGTTACCTCAATTAGTCCAGCGTCCAAAGTTTCTCTTCTACCCTGCCATCCCTCTCTTGCACGACATGTCCCCTGCGGGTACCGGCCAAACCTCACCTGTTGGAGGGGTAGGAAGGAGGGTGAAATTAAACAGACGTTGAGAAGGATCACGCAAAGCGGAAAGATAATGACTGCTCCAGCCAGTGCTGGCAATCACTGCACAAACTTCCCCGCGCATCACTGCCAACGTAGCAGCTCGCTGCTGCCTGCGACACACCTGCTTGCTGAGAGCTGTGCTGCTCTGTGCCAGGGCTGCCCACTGCACCCACCGCCCGCGACTGCACCGCTCCACCCACCAAAACAATACGTGCGTCGGAGGGGAATCAAACAAACCCGTTCACTCCTCTTTTATATGCAAAGAGCCAAATTTAGACCTATAGCTCTCAGTCTTGGTGTAGTACCTACTGTTTCACATCCTTGCTGCACGTATATGTGCTATATACCAAACCAGGAAGTCACACTTTTCTGTTTGTAGAATCCTCTACGTGATTTTCAGAACATCACTGAGCTCATTTTAGAATTCATTGCTGGAAAATGATTTTCACTGAATGTTTTATTAATCAACACATGCCAAATCATATCTGCAGGGAAAAAAAAAATAAAAATACCAAAAGAAACCCAAACAAAAATAATAGAACAATTATTGCTTGAAGATTCTGATTGCCTATAAATTATAAGTCTATTCAGCTCCATGACAATTTATGTTTTCATTTATGAAGCCATTCTTGTTATTAACTTTCAATCTTGTTTACTGGGAGAAGAAGGAATACACCAAGCAGGCAAATAATTTTAAACTGTGTCTTGAAAACCTAGGGTTGTGGCACACAGGACACATTTATTACCACTGTTTTAGAGCACATGATAAGTTTACAATGGGGCCCTATTTCAAAAGGCAGGGATTGGTTAGGACAAGGCAACTTACCATGACCGCAGCTCCTAATGTAAAAGTGTCAGTGTCCTTGGTATATTCATAATGTGTTAATTCTCATTACAGTTTTCAATTTGTCAGTGTTTTACTGGCATGCAACCACAGAGCACAGACTGCTATTGCTGGTTAACCTTGTTATTGCAGACAAGTTACAAGTCCTGACAAGAGTTTGATAACTCTGCCTACTTATTTTAAGCCATACGTGAGGAAAGGGTAGGAGGTTCAAAGTAAGTTATGCTTTCCTGCCTGAGTCCCCATATGATCACTCAAAGTTACTGTAAATATAAAAGCAGAAGTGCCTGATTGCCATTTTGTCACTATGACACTAGACAAGAAGGTAATGAAAAACCAGAATCAAACAGGAGGCTGAAGTTACAAAAGTGTAAAACCCTGCAGCCTCAATCCTCTAAAGCGAATGCATCAATTTAGTCACCTGTACAGGTGTTTACAGGATGGAGGACTCATTCCCTTGCAAATAATCTTTCCTGGAATCTATATCCCAGAAGAAACAGTGACCAAACAGGTAAACAGTGGAAATTACTATTTGTTATGGAAAAAAATATGCTTTTGTCTCCCTTTCCTCCTCCTCCTCCTCTTCCTCTTGTCATGTTTGCTGCCTCGTCATCTGCCTCAGCTCCTTGTATCCTATTGTAGACTTTGATTACAAACTTGCTAGGTCAGAATAATCTTTTCCTATTAACTTAAAAACAAAACAGCTTGCAAAAAACTCCATCATTCAGCCCTGATCCTTGACTGAGGCCACGTATAGCTGCTTGAATGTAAATACAATCTTACTATTTGACCAAATGCTCCACAGCAGTTAAATAATAAATACACAGTGGTGGAGAAAAAAGAAATTAAAAGCTTAGGCAGTTCCTGGATGTGATTTCACAGATCATGGTAAATCAGACAGTGGTCTTACATCTTCCCAAAGAAACACATAAATAAAATCATTTTGATACTCAAAAATGTTGATCCTGTGTTGTACTTTAAAAGTGAGGATAGTGGATGTGCAGCCTCACAATTAAACTATTTAATTCCTATTTACATTTTGTCATCTAAATTGGAAAGCCACCAAACACTGACAAAAATAAATAAATAAATAAATAAATAAATAGAGGAATAAACCACAAAAGAATGAGAAAAGGTGAAAAAAAAATAAAGGAAAAGTCATCGATCTTTAACAAGCATCTGCCAGTGGCAATTTGCGCATCAGTTCTGATTGTTGTCCTGCTGTGGAGAGAAGTGGTGCTGCCCTATGTATACCTTTGGTTTGAGCAGAACTTCTTTATCATTAAGGTCCATTAGTGTTCATTAGTGTCCTACAACATAGGCAGCAGACATATGGGAGGCAGAGCAGAGAGAGGCAGGATTCTATTCCCAAACAGCATCTGATGCTGCTAGGAAATCCTGCTTCTTCAGTCTAGGAGCACACTGCCTCTGAAAAGACAGTATCTTACACATTGCTTTACATCAGTGGAGGTCCATTTTACCAGAAACTTTATGTGGTGGTTAGACCCACAGTGGGACCATGTGGTCCAGAATTCACTCCCCCCACCCAGTGAGATAGGATGGGAGTCACAACAAAGGGGGCATGGGATTAGGAATGCAGGACAGGGACGGCTCACCAACCAGCTATGGTCATGGGCAAAACAGACTCAAACTTGGGGAATAAAATAAATTTAATTAATTGCCATTCATCTGAGTAGTGCAGTGAGACATCACAACCACATCTTAGAACACCCTCCCCCAGCCCCCCCCTTCTTCCTGGGCTCAAATCACTTTGCTCCTGATTTCTCTGCCTTCTCCCTCTCAGTGGCACAGGGGACAGGGAATGGGGACTGTCAGTTCACCACTGACACTCTTACTGGCATAAAAATCCAGGAACAAGATGTTCTAGAGCAAGCTTCCCATGGAGTCATGGACTTCTTCGAGCTCGGCTCCCAGCTCCAGCATGGGGACATCCACAGGCTGCAGAGTCACCCCCCACTCTGGGGGTCCACCCCTGCTCTGACAGTGAGCGACTCTCGAGGTCCCAATTTCAGTCTCAATTGCCCTCAGACTCAACTTCTCTGCTCCAGCGTGGAGTCCTCCATGGCCTACACGTGGGTCTTTGCTCTGCCATTGAATCTTCTTGGGCTGCAGGGGACTTTTTCTTCTCCTACTCCATAGGGTAGAACTGGGTGTGGGTCTCTGTCTTTCCTCCTCTTTCCTCTCACAATGAAGCTCTCTGTCTGTCTGTCCTTTGTTTAGGTTAATGGTCATCTTTTGTTAGGTCGATGGCCTCTCCCCCATGTTCACCCCCACCTACTTCTTTTCAGGACAGTCCTTCCCCTCACCAATATGGATTCTCAGAGGCATTTCTCTAGTGCTCATTGGCTCAGCCTGGGCTGGGGGGTCTCCACCTTGGAGCCAGGGGAGCTTTTCACTCTCAAAAGGTGGTCCCTCCCCCACTACCAAAAAGACGTGTCCTCTCCCCTCACACACACACAAATCCAACACAGTTTAAAACAAAAGCAAAAAATCCCAGCTAGACTCTGAGAGCTGTGGAGCTGCTGTAAAATTTTGAAAATCCTTTTCTCATTCATCTTTTAATGTTCCCTCAAATCTGATAGAGAGGAAAGATAGTTACTGGCTTCACCCTCACCCTTCTCCACCCTATTATTTAACCACAGAAAAGACTCATTTATAACAGTAACTTCTGTACTATCAGGCAGCTACAAGTTTTTCAGTCTGCAATTTTACCTCACATGAATAGATACTGCAGACTTAACATGCTTCAAAAAGTTAGAACCATTTTAATGAACTACGTCTAATGTGACTATACTTCTGAGAACATGCAGTTCTTTCAAATGCATTTCCAAGTGAAATAATGCTTCTGAGATTTATTATAACACATACATTTTTTTCCTGAAAATACAGTAAAATTGTGATTTAATTATTCTTAAGTATTTGAAAGCTGGTTATTTTCTTCTTTGAAATATGTTTTGACCCAAGCTTAGTTAAAAAAAAAAAAAAAAAAAATAATTAAATGCAAAACTGACCATTTCTGCATTGTTTACAGTCCTGCATTAGGATACTCCATCTCAGAGTAGAAATTTCCTACATCATTTCACAAAATTTCAAGATGGAACACCTATTCTTCTATTAAAATGTTTATTTAGAAAAACCTCCTATTTTAAGTACAAGCTCCCTGGTGCCGATTTTGCCACCTTGGTAAACATTTATGGATGAGTCACAAGCCTCTGAACAAAGGTTTTGGATTGGGAGCCTGACTGAAGCACTGATAGTAATACACATACTCATGTTTCACTTGCTGACCTTGTATCTGTTACTTTTATGGGAAAATCAAATGCTTTTCACTGTTACATTCAATTCCTGTCCTATATTTCAAGTGACGTCTAAATTCTGCTTCTTGAGGCTCATGCCAGAGTGTAAACAGAACATTTCTTTATGAATCATACAGAGATGTCAGCACCACAGGTCTTGAGTAAAGCTCACACACCTGATAAACCTAAACCTTAAGGGACTTTTTGTTGGCTCTGTGAGAGTGAAATGGCACATTTAAATCGATTCTGTTTATATCCAGTGCACAAAGGAGACTTATTTTTATACGCTGATACACCTCAGTATCAGGAGGTGAAACGTCAAGAGTAATAAGGAACGAAGAGGGTCATGGACATTCCACCAAAACACAGATACTTCATTGTATATGAGATGCCATGCCAAGGTTAATCCCATTTTTAGGTCCATGGCTGGCAGTCCACAAGGACTGTGGCGTCTCCACACAGCTATGTCACATAGGTGGCCTGGGTAACTGTCTTTGGGCCACTAGATTTACATGGCAACACACTGTTTTGGAAAAACATTGGCATTTAATTAAGGTTGATTTTTTTTTTTTTTAATTAAGTCACAAGAACTTAAGAACTGATATGAACAGCGTGAGGCCCATCACCATATGATTCCTGCCCACCTATTTCATTCCAGTCACTTACTACTTCGAAAACACAAGAATAGTCTTCTCAGCCTGTTTCATCTCAGGATCAAAACAGGATTCAGACCAACCAAGTTCTCTGAAAGAAAAAAACCGAAGCAATACAGTTGTAATCACAATCCTTGTATTGCTCTTCAAGAAGCCAAGGTCATGCCACAGACACCATCCCCAATCCCCTCAATGCAACTGGAGAGCCAGAAAGGACAGGCTGATTGCTTTGCACATGTCTGCAAATGACTGTTGGGGACATGAATCCCAACTGAAGCTGCATTCACAAAATGAGCCCCCTACAGAAATGCAGGGAGTATGCTGGAAGGAAAAGACCTTTCCCTCAGCCATGCAAGGTAAAACCACAGCAGGTATTATCTTGCAGGTCTGTGCACTACCTGGACTTTTCAGGTGTCAGAATTATATACTTCCCTTACTTATAGCAGAACAAAAAGAAACAAGCTTTAAAGCCAAGAAAAACATTTATTCAATTTTTTTCCCCAGGTTTTAGATTTGGAAAGACATGACAGGTAAACCTTAAAGTTAAGGGAAAACAAGCCAAGGGAAATCATGGCTAAATAATATTCTTACTATTACAGTCACAACAGTGGATGGACTGAGGGCAGGCTCCTCAGAAAAAGACGGACAAGACAGAGAAGGGTTTCAGTGGACAGCAATACAAGTGCTACAGAGTAAAAAGGTGAGTTGTGTTCCTGTCAGTGTGCAACCTGCTGACATGGTTTTAAACAGCACTGCTCTTACTTAAAATGAGAGATAAAACACCATAATTAGCCCGGATTGTAGCACAGTTCATTTTCCTAGTGTTAGCAATCAGGACTGCAGGCAGGAAAACTATGAAAAACATAAACTAAGTGCAGGACGATATGGGAATACCTCCATGGCTTGTGGACAGAGTGTCCCATTTATTGCAAAGGCATTAATTGTGACATCCTCTCGTGATGTTTGAAAGGGTAAGAAGATTACCCTTAGCAACATCCCAGTTAAGAAAGCATGCAAGAACAAGCTGATCATCAGAATCAGCACAAATATTTTACTTTCCTGACTGAAAATAGTTGAAAGCAATAGGAACAAGTATCTGGCACAAAAAAAATAGGAATAATATAACTCCAACGTGGGATTCATCAGTCAGCTCTCAAATTTGAGCCCAAACATTACTGACAATTCTAAAAAAAAGAAAAAAAAAAAAGTTCAGTAACATATTTTTAAAAAATTCAAATACTTTTGTGATTCCTGTTTGCATCCAGATCATAACAAGTACCAGAATGTGAAGGGAAAGGTCTGGCAGTCCTGCTGAGCGAGTTGAAAACACAAGACCTAGAGACTCACAAAAACAAACAACCCCTCCCAACCCTGGGTTTTTTTGGTAGGTTTTTTCCCACATTTTAGCAAACAAGAAATTAGGGAGAGTGTTCAAATATTGAGGAGATTATCCCTACAGGATTTGAGAGATTCTTCTCAATACTGATTATTAGAATAGTTTTTATCCCTGCTCGCTGTGGTTGTCATCTCAACCTCACTGAAACCAAAGGCACATGAAGGCAAACTTTCCCCGTTTTCTGCGGCAGCCGTGGAGAGCTGTAAGAGGTCGTGGTGGCAGAAGATGAACTGGTCCCCGGGCTGCCTACACCTGCTGCCTGCCTACAGGGTGAGCGAGGCTCCTGGGAGGTGGCACAGCCTTCACCGCTGCCCTGTTGCAGGGACCACCATCATCACATCCCAACTGTGCGTGCTGCCAAGCCCCAGACTAGCTGGGACAGACAGACAGCAGCTCATCACCATTGTCTGCAGAGAGGGAGAGGCCCAAGCAGTGCTGGGGCGAGATTGGAGCAGATCAGGAGCTGGGGCTCTGGAGGCAGACAGAGGCACAGGTGTCCACAGCCGGAGCGCCGGAGGGAGGGTCACCTCGCCAGCGTGGGCCCAGATGGCACTGCACATGGCTCTCCCCTTGTCAGAGCCGTGTCCACTGAGGCAGCACCTAAGGTCATGGCAAGGCTTGGCAGAGACCTTACAGAGCTCCCTTTCCTGCTGTACTTGCTTGGAGTTGGAAGGCTGGTGGGTTTGCAAACGACAAGCTGCTCTCCCTCAATCTGGGGAGGGCTGCCTGGTGACCTTCCAGAAGACAGTGTGCACCAGCCTTTGCCCTGGGATGGGCGACCTGCCTGCTCCAGGCAAAAAAAAAAAGGCAAAAGCAAAACAAAACACAGTGGTGCTCCTTCACCTATTTCAAAATTACCAGTGCAGGGTCGGTCATTCCCTGCCTGGGAGGCCACCACAGCATCGTTTGTCTTGTAATACGTACCCAGAACAGCAAAGAAACAACAGACCTGGTCTCAGGGCAGCAGCTCTCACCAACCAGGCACTGTGCAGCACGCATGGAGTTAGCACTGGTGCTTGACAGGACACCTTGGTCAGTAGATGCTCCCAACAGAACTAGCACTTTCTACTTCATGCTTGAACATTATGTTCCTCCTCCCTGCCTTCCCCAACCATGTGAGTTGCCTGCAACACGTGTGCCTTGATGAGCAGCGCTGGGCCACACGTGGGACCAAGTCTTAGAAAGGCTTTGCCAGGGATATCACAGCGACTGTCGCACAGTATGTCCCCAGGGGCAAGACTGGGACACTCCAAGGATGCCGTAAGGGTACCTCTGTCACAAGGATATGACAGGAGTCAGAGGAGATGATCCTGTCTGGGTTACCTATAGTTAAGGAACCCTTGAGAGTGATATAAAGTGGCAGGATAATCAAACTCTTGCCCAGAACCACAAACTCCAGCAGTCTTGTGACTTGCACACAGTTTTTGTGTGGCTTTTTTACAAGTTCCAAGAGCATGAAAACATGATCCAAACATAATGAATACAGTTACAACTATACATTACTCATCCTGAAGCAAGAGAGAGGGTGGACTGCACTATGCATCTCAGTGAATTATTAATGTTTATTAATTATATATTATTATAATTATATATTATTATAATAAATTATATATATTATTATTTAATAATAATTAAAATTATTATTAATTATTAGCTGAGCAGATGTACCAGCTCAGCTAATAAAACGTTCCTCGTTCTCACCCTTGAATTTAATTTGTTGTCGAGGCACACACCAAAGGTCAAGCATTTCAGCTCATCTGAGGAGTGATGACCCAGCATCGTAGCTGGGCTACCATATCCCAAAAGGCTGAACGTCACTGTTGTTCACAGCTTCCCAGCAGATCCAAAGAGGAAATACCACAATTTTAAATGAAAAGGTGTGAATTCTTATTACACATTTCCACAAAAGTCTTTTCTGCCGCTATTATTGTGTATCTTCCTGGGATAAATGTGTGGTTTATAGCATCTACATTACAATGTATAACTTCTCAGCACTCACACATTATGCTGTAACACATGCACAGACACTTTTTTTCCCCCCCTCGATCTTCTTTTGGATATGATTTCTTAAGGCTTGTCTACACGGGGGAAGTTAAGCAGCGTAGCAATTCTGGGATAACTACTCTGTGATAGCTCCCTGTGGACACTTCATTGCAATAAAAAAAAAGACTTTATTTGGGAATAATTACTCTGCATTGTGAGTGGAATAATTATTCTAGAATAAAAATCAGCCTAATTCCAAGACAAAGTGTATACACCCATGCCAGAGTTTTGGTCTGGTTTTGGGGGTTTTTTACCCCCAAATATAAATACTGTAGAAGAATATCTGGAACATTTTTTTTTCCCCCTGGAATAGCCCATTTTTCCTTATACATAAAGTTATGTTAACAAGTTAAATAAAATGTCTATCACACAGATTCCTGTTAGTTTGAAGTGCAGTTTTTATCAGTCCAAAATATTTGTGTTGGCAGCCAGTAGCAGGCTGATGGGCCTTTCCTTGACATGGTTTTCCCATTGCTTCATAACAGGGGACTTGTCCTCCTCAGCATATTTTTTAGATAGAAAATCTGCAGCGGGAAGCCAAAGTGTTACAGATTTTATTTTGCAGGATCATGCTGGAAAGCGTCTTCTTTTTTGTACATCTCTAGCAAAAGAGAGCAATTGTCTCTGCCCCATAAATCCAGGAGTCAAATCATGACTGGCAAACTCTTCTCTAACAGTGTTTTGTTTCACTCCCTAAATGCAACTGGCTATTTATTTTAAGCTGTTAGGTAATCGATAAAGATCAGAGAAGGCCATGACAGTTTGCCTGTTAAGCCAAGCTGAAATAGCTCTCCACCTGGCCAAGATGCAGGCCAACCACAGGCATCTCTCTTGGTCTTTTATCACTGATCTTCCTCCAAGTTCACTCAAGCATTCCTTACCTCCTGTATTTATGACCTCTTCTGCCTTTGTATTTTAACTGGCTCTGCTCTCAGGCTGTGGGTGGAGTGAAATGTGTAAAACCACCTGTCCATGATGCTGTGCTTCCATTCAGCTTCAAGAAAAAAGGTTTATTCAGTAATTAAAAACTTTTTTTTGCCTTTAGATGTGTCTAAGCATTTCTAGCAGAGAAGTAAGTCACGCAAACAAATCCATTCCTCATTCACCTTAGTGGCCCGCCTTTCCCTTTCAGACATGTAATTCTGTTTGAAGGTGATCTTCAGGGTCCTTAGTCCTTTTGTAATATGGCCTTTCATTTCCCCCCTTACCCTTTAGAATTTTCAAGGAGATCTGCCAGCAAAGGCTGTTTCTGATACAAAATGTGTTTATGATACTAACAGTGCTTAATGCATAGTCCAGTGGAGATATTTAAAGTATCGCATGAACCACAAGGAGTTAAAAGCAACTGACTTCAATATGAATCAGCTTTATGTGCAGACAAATTGCCAGGCAAAGAGCAAACTGCAAATGTTGCTTCTGATTCTGTGTACACCAGCGTTTTTGGTAATTTTTAAACACTCTATATTATCTTTTAAACAACAGATGGTGTTAATAAAATTATAAGCCACACCCCATAAAATGCCAAACAGCAACAGCATTTACCACGGAAATAATACAAGGTATAATACTTCTGCATTTATGAAAAGCTGAGCATGAAAAACATTCACATTGCAAAAGATAAGGCTCAAAATACTCCTTTTCATTTCTTGTTAATGCAGCTTCAGCATTTTAATTAGTATCAATTACTGCGAATAGTTTTGGATGTGTTTTAACTTGTTCAAAAGTTTCAAAAAAGAAAGTTTTTATTTGTTTTGTATTAGTCTCTCCCACTGCAAGTTCAGATGTGCAATGCGAAAAAAAAGGATCTGTTTTAAGGAATGGAGTTTGCTTTGAATCAGTTAACAGGAAAGAGGTGGATGACATGTTAAGTTTTCTGTGGGCTTGGAGTATTAAATTACTTAATAAAGGAAAGTTAAATTTGGTGATGCTGCATAAGTAATCAGAAAATAATGAAAAAGCTTTCTTAAACAGGTGACAAGTCAGAGCTCTAACGAGGGCCAATTTTAATTCCAGGAAAATACACATTAACTTTGATCAAAGTGAGAACTTTTGGTACTTCCACAAATGGAAAGAATATAGACTGCTTAACGTAGAGATCTTTATTCTGCTGACATTTTTCAAAAGTTTATAAACTAGATGGAAACAGACTGGCTTTCCTCTTCAGACTAAACTTGCACTCTGAATACCACTCCATGAGAACGCTACAGGAGTTTCTCAGCTACAGTATGGAGACATATGGACAAAACAAGTGTCTGCTGTACATGCAAGAGAATGCCACCAAGCCTGTCATCACTTGGGTCATTCAGCACTTCCTCTGCCTATTTTGAGCCCAACCTGCTGCCTTATCGCATTATGGTGGAGGGAGAATCTGTTTCTTCTCTCCTCCATCTATCTTTTTGATATTCAGGCAGTCCTCCTGCCCCAAGAAGCCCCACAATCATGGCAGCTCAGCTACATATCTTAAAGAAATGAAAGCAAAGTGTGTTTGTTAGAGAGCTGATATTGAGGATCTGAACAAAGCTAGGCTATGGCGCAGTGAAGTGTGAACTCAGACTCTGCACTTAATTATGGAAAGTAGTAATTATGCAGGATGAAAGTCCTGTCTCAGCCAAGTGCTGCCAGGTCTACCTGTCTTAAGGTGTTCCAGCAAGGTGTGTGGCTAAATCTTCATAGCTCCACCCTCCTTTCACAGTCTCCTGTGGCATGTGTGCATCTTCATTTTATAGTCTTCAGGGCTAGTCCTCTGCGTGCAGCTTTATATGAGTCAAGAGACTCACGCTGGCATTACCAAGATCAGAATCTAGCCATTTGTATGTCTGAGCACATATTCTCCTTGAAACAAGTTTGTGGTAGTATATTCAGGAATGCTTCGCACTCGGGTTCAGATCTGGTTCCAGCTGGAGTTCCCTTGTAATGTTCCAAATCTCATTAAGTTAATGAGAGCTTTTTTCCAGCAATTTCAACGGGATTCCCTGTTTCTGTGCCCACATCCTCGGCTCAGCCTTGCACATGGGAAGCCAGGGTGAGTGTAGGGAACAAGACGTCACACTCCATCCCGGCCGCTCCTTTTGCAGCAGGACACTGAACAGGGGGTGTCAGGGTGACCAGTAGCCACTCTCACCTGCCTCCCTCGTGCCTTGCCTTTCCCCATACCCCAGTTTTCTCTGTGTTCTGGTATGGTTAGAGATTTGGATTTAGGAATTGGAGCTAGGAAAGTTGTACAAGTAAACAAAGGAAAATTAAACAGGAATTGTGTGGGTTACCAAGCTTGGAGAGTGCACACCGTCATTACAGTGATGGGCAATGGTGTGACCCCCAGCTACAGGTCAAGTTCAGTCATTTAACACGTTCTTTTTTCCTTTCCAAGTATATTATCAAATTGACCTGTCACACCTGGCTGCCTTGCTCACCATCCACAAAAAAGGGATCGCAGACAGAAAAGAGTGCCCTCAGATGAACTGAGGGGTGGCTGGAAACCTTGCACAGCTGGTGACAAAGCTGACTTATTTTCATGGAAAGAAGACTGCAGCAATCAGGACAGTCAAACCAGTACCTTTAATGAGAACTAGATTCACCCACACAAACAAGTTGCGTGGACTCAGAGATACGTATCTTCTCATACCCAAATCATATACTTCCTATTAGCACTACAATTATTATACAGACTCACTAAGAGAAGATAATCTTCCTAAATATTTATTTAGTGTTGATAGAATTGCTTACAAAACCTCTCTCTCATTCTGAGAATCTCTTACAAGACTCCCTTGTTCCCAAGTTCATTATAGCTACTTATATTATTACTGTAAATCTTTCTAATGCCTCAAATGTTTGGCTCTGAAGAACATTTTTATAATGAGGGTGGGGCAATGCAAAACGTCTCCTCTCCTAATTCATTGCTAAATTGTATTTGCAAGTTCAAATGCCAGAGTGATGAAATCACAATATTATTCATTGGATTTTGTTTGATTATTTGGTAGTGTTGTAGGGAACGTATCTATAAAACGACATGAAAAGCAAAGCAACAGAGCTTTAGGGGTTTTCCGGAACTTCTCTTCCGCACACATCAATTTTACTGTATGACTGTCCTGAAAGATTTATGCTTTGTGTTTTGAGGGCCAGGTTTTAAATGGCTTCACAGAATAAAAATATTAAAATTTAAATGCAACTTTAAAAATGTGTGTTGGACCTTTGGGCCTTCTGAAGAGGTCAAGTTCAAGACACTTATAAAAAGACCATTCCCAGAGAGACTGCATGGGAAAGCCTATTAACATTACTGCTTTCCCTTTATTTCCCCTTTGATCATAAAATAAGGTTATGGGTGGCAAAAGCTGTAATGGTGGGAAGATCCCAAATAGGATAGTATGATTTAATCTACTGAATATAAAAAACCCCAAACCACCACCAACAATATGGTGGGTTACCAAGCAAGACTATGACTACAAAGTGCCTTGCTAAGGAGAAACAAAAATACAACAAAAAAGAAACCTCAAATGAAAAAAGACCTATACAAGTCCAGAATAGGAGACAATTTTTTAAAAAAAGGGGGAAGAGGAAAGACCATTTTCATTCTACTTCTTTAATTAAATCTCACTTTGTTCATATGACAAAAACCATAACAACTACTATTTAAAGAGTTCCTAAATCCTGAGTAAAAATAAACAAGTTCCGCATCTAGCATAAGAAATAACAAAGGACAAATATCTGTTTATGCTAGGGACATGTCTCAAAATCTCCATATTCCATATGGAGAACATCAAAGCCCTCCTTTTTCTACTTCTGCATGTCTAATAGTGACAGTGACCAATTTACAGGAAAAGAGGGAGAATATAGAAGTCTGCATGAGCACTTATGGGCTCATTTTCATCCAAATAAACTGCTTTTTTACTTGCTATATATATTTATTCTAAAGACTGGGGGCTTTTTCTCAATTTTACTGTATGAGTTAAAACTTAGAAAATATACTATATGAACTGTCTTCCACTCCACCTAAGGCCATTTTTTACTACATGGGTATCAAAACATCCCTAGTGCAGAATAGACTCAAGCTCGTTGATTTTAAATAGTCTCATATAAATAAAAGCAAAATTTGGCTCTGAACACCTCTAGCAGAAAACTCTGTTATTGTCATGAATATCTTAAGTGCAATCGTTTTTCTTTTAATTAACATTCTAAAGAGAAGAGGAAGTTGGAAATCCAGATAAATCTGTTGTGAGTCAATTAAGAAGCCAGGATTAGCATATGCAATCAAGATGGGTGCAGCAAGATTTCATGGAAGAGTTCATGAGGAAGCAACCAGGATGTATCATTTGCATGGGCAACCTCCTTGGTTTGTGTTCTTCTCAACCTCAGTATTGTTGACTTGACTCACTGCATGAACATTGCCAAGCAGTAGCAAACAACAATTTCATTTTCCTGCTTGCACAGGTACAACTTACCTCAACACACATTTTTTGAAAAGACAAATTGTATGAACTATGATGAACAGTAGTGGTCCTTTTCTTCTTTCTGCAGATATCCTTTTTAATAAAATCTCTTTCTAAACACAAAATGGTATAAAAATCATCAGTAGAGACTGCAGACTGTCCTACTCCTTCCTAATCAGATAGGTGATATCGAGTACCCCTCAGGGACTAGAGTGGGATACTTCACACATAGGTCACCTGAGCAAGTGCAGCCTTTATCAGGGGGTGACTGATCAGTGGAAGATATAAAAAGGAGCTGAACTCACACCAGTTGCTATCAGATGAGTATTTATATCCTAAAGCCAGTGTCAAATTTACGAGAGAATGCAGCGGTTTTTTGAGTAGTAAACAAAAAAAAAAATTGAGTTTTATGGGTACAATGCCTGAAACCTTTATCATTTTTGAGCTGATTATTATAGTCAGGTCATCATGGAGAATCTTACAAGTCCACTAACCATGCTGCATTTTTTCTACAAATAAACTGAAGGCATGAGTCTGACGGAGTGAAAAGTTAAGGTTTTCCTAACTTCACATTTCTCAGAAAGAATTCAAGGCTTTTAAAATCTGCTATTAAATGGAAAGAAACGTAATTTAATATGTATCTGTGATCTCAATTGTCCTGAAAAAGGCTGTCCATGGCACTGCAGAACAATACAAATTTAGCACAGTTGCTGAAGGACAGCCACTACTGAATTAATTTCCAACATATGGCATGATTTTGCTTAGATCTACAGATGAAAATGAAACAATTTTTCATAAATCTCAAGCCTCAGTTACCATGGTTCATGGGAAGCCATACATTTCATGCCAGTTAAGAAGACCATTTGTTTTGTCATGACTAGAATAAGAGTGTAGAACACAAATAAAAAAGAAAGACTGGATTTCAGCCACGAAACATAGAGCTGTGTCAGGAGAAGCTCGTATCTGCTTTTGTTCAACTTCATACTCAGTAGTTAGAATAGGCTTTGCACAACACCACTTTTCCTCATATTGACCAAGATTTATATTGATTTTAGTTTAACACAAAGTGTGATGCCTTCAAATTTAGCAAAGAAAATTATATTATTTTACAAATGTACTTTCCTAATTCAAACTTTCCTGAAACAAAATACAATGCTGGTTTTTTTCAGATTTTTTAAAATACGCTGTACAACTGCAATTATTTCAATGAATAGAAAAAACAGCATGGCCCTGACATTGCAGTAAAGACTGACCACTACCATCATGGCAATGATAAGCCCTTATTTTAAGACAAAAACCTCAAAGTATCAAAAGAAACACATCTACCAGACCTTTATTTTCTCTTACCAAATTTTGCTCCATTATATTTCTCTACAACACAGTCAATCTAAAAGAAAAAAAAAAAAAAAGGTAAGGAACCCTGAACATCAGAAATGCTCTACATAGACTACATTTTTACAGAGTGTAAATACATTAGAATATATCAATGTATATGAACAAATTAGGGAACAAGGGTGTGTTTCAGAGGCTTTTCAATGTGTGCACACTATTAAAATCTGTCTGAGATCTGTTTGGAGAAAGCAACAATTATATTTCTTATTAAAGAATATGCAATTACAGCCCTCTTTATACTTCCTGCTTCCTTCAACAATGAAAACCTGTCTGCAATGAAGATTATAAAGTCCTGCACAGTTTCACTAGGTCACCAGACTAAACAGGCCAATCCACTTTCACAGCAATTTATTCCAGATTTTCTCTTTTGGGCCAACTTCTTTAATAATAACACTGGGGCAAGCTGGAGGTTTGCAGCATTATTATTGCGGGAGAGTTAGCCCCTGTAAAATTAAACAGAATTATATTTACACTTAAACACCAAAAACTTTTGTGAGATCCCTAATACATTATTCTTACATCTATTATCTTTAAAATCTTCATCAGACACTGAAAAATATTATGATCTTCAGAATTCCCAGTTTTCCACAAAAGTTACCACAGCCATAGCTGATGCAAACGCTTTATGCACTAAACAATTATTTTAGTTCCTTTCTGTTTATGGCATTTGTCTGTCATCAGAAAAACCAGAAAGTCCACAGTTCAGATTTCTCAGGATCATAAATGGTTTGATTAAACTACAGATGTTAATTAAGACCCAAATCTGTATCTTCATGCATAGCCAGAATAACCAGCTTGTTAGCTCAGAAAAGCCCATGATATTTAGAATATTCCATATTGTAGGATGCAGATCACAAGTGGAAGGGTTCCAGGGCAGCTCTGTAACCTCTTCAGTTGTATCAGGTAGATTTCGGGAAGGAAATATGCATGGGACAGACTGTCGGAACCGTGCCCACACATCCTATATGTGGAAAAAGTACTCAGTTACACTGTGGCTGAGCAAATCCCTGCACTGGCCTGCCATCATATTAACTTTTTTTTTGAGGAATGTATTGTCCTCTTGATTTTGGAAGTTTGCAAGTAGATAAAATAAAATTATTTTTAAGGAAGAAACAAGCATCTTTGAATCTCATTATACTTTTCCTAAAAAAGGTCAAAATTTTAGTATGCATTTTCATTTTAATTTTGTTAAATTCCATAAAAATATAATTCTAACCTTGTATCCCACAGGACTCAAACCAATATGAGTGTCTGGCCATGCTAGCCATTACAGCTTCTAATGGGAAACACAGTGAGAATTTTCATTATAAATAATATGCAGTCCAACAGTTTTCTTTGCTGCCCTTTATGATAAAAAAGAAAAATGGACTAGAAACTCTCCTGAGAGAAACAGTTACCAGCAGATACTAAGTATTGGTATTATTATGGAACCAATTATTATGAATAAACAGATACTGATTTGGATGACTTATGGCCTAATACAATTAAGGGTTCTGCTGCTCCAAAAACTTGGGTGCTCCAGCATCAAATTTTTCAGCACATGGTCCCCTACTGTGATGTGCATGGAGAGACACTTGGGCAGCCCGGAAAACAGCCCGCACAGTGTGCCTTGACCTCAACAGAAGCTGACTGGAATTAACTGGTGGAAAAAATGAGGTTTGTCCCAAATCTAAAATCCTGCCTCCCTCTAAAGCCAGGGCTTTACCTGAGGGTTACCTCTAACGACAGGGCTCTACCCAGGGCTGTCTGAGAGATGCCTCCATCTACTCAGCATCTACACCCTGATTCTTTTTATGAAAATAGGTTCCTGTGATCTTTCCTTCAAAACTTATGTTTTATTAAAACATAGCTGGAGGAGAAGCTGGCTTCCCATCTCCCTCTGTATAACAACTCTGTGATTAGAGCACTCACGCAATCGTGGGATTCATCTCTCCTGCCCTGAAAGGCCCCAATTCACAACTCCTCTCACCTCAGGGAGGACTCTGACCATCAGGCTGATGGTTATTTTAGAAAAGGCAGTCTCAACCCTGCTGCTGAAACAGTGCCCTTGAGCACAAACAAATTCAAGATTCCTTAGATCATAATCTGATGTTTAGGTTATTCCCAGGGCTGGGGCACACGCTGTTTTCTCGGGATCATTTCTCTCTTCTCTGTGTTAAAATGTTGTGGAATACACACAACAATCCCCTAAAACAAAACAAACAAAAAAAAGATTCCTAGGAGTAAGTACCATCATTACCACTGTGAACCTGCTGCATTTTGTCAAGAAACCAGTCATGTCATGGAGTCTAGGGCATGCTTCAGGAGTGGCCGGGAGATCAAGCCAACCAGGACACTTGGGTGGAGGAATGTCATGGTTCTGGGGTCCAGAGGACTTGGGCATAAGCATGCCTGAAAGGCTGCTTGGGAGTCCCAGGTAGAAAAGGGTCCAACTCCAAGGCATGAATCATGAGAGTCAAATGTAGTGCTTCAAAGTTTGGCTAACTGCTTAGCAGACACTTTCTGAATCACACCTGTTTGTTCACATGTTTAAATTCCACCCGTGTCCCATATTTTATACTATCCAGACCCTCTTGATGACCGAAACACAAGTATTGGCAGAGACATCTTTGTGCTCACCAAAATATCTTTTTTATTTATGAAAAAAAACCCAGCAGCAGTTGCTGAGGACAGTTAACATTGAAAGCATTGAGTTGTTACTTCTACAGCGTAATCCTTGTCATAGAGCTGAGCTGACGGATTGATAATTCAAGGTATGAATTACCTATGGCTGGGAATCATACTGCAAGGCTCAGGGCCTTACATGAAAACTGCCCTGTCTATAGATAAACTCCGAAGGAAGAAGTGTGCTAAATCCTATTTTCACTTCACAATATTCCTGAGGTGAAAAAATATTTTTGCGGAAGTAAAAGGCTTATTCTGACATTGTGACTGATGTCTTCCACTGCATGACAGAAACATTAGAGGAAGGCCTTACTAACTAGATGCAGTAAACTCCAGACCAATGACACATGGCTTTAAAACTTCCTTGTTCTGGGCATGTTCTGTTTGGGCCTTTACAAAATCTCTACATTTCTAATAACGAGATGTACTTGTGTCTCTAAACAGCTCAGTGGTAAGGTGTTTATATTTTCACCTATAGCAGGAAAAGCCCTTCCACTAGATTTACCAGGAATACAAGGGAAAAAAAAAAGATTATTTTCTCGCATCACTTCTGTTTTCATAAGCTTATTTACTAAGATCTAGTGGCACACCTTGTAACTCCTCGTTAGGTATTCAGAATAGCAACATGACTGTAAGTTAAATATAATTTGTGAAATATATGCCATATTTGATAAAAATGCATGTAGTCAGAATCATATGATGATTTAATTTGCATAGATGTAAAACCTGAATTTATTATACACAACCTATATTTGTAAAAGTAGACAGTCACCTGGTTTCTCTTCACTGGTTTAATCTGGCAGTCCCTCACTAGAGGCAACAGAATTTTTAAAAGCAGCCAAGATGAACCAAGGAGAAAAGGAGCAGAGCAGACATTGTGAAGGAAAAGTGATTCACACAAAAATTAATACAACTCCCTCAATGCTTTCAAAACCAAAAATTTTAGATGGACAGAACATGGAAAGGGCAGTCAGACAAAAAAGAAGTGATCTTGATGTCATTGATGCATCTGCAACAATTTGATCTCTTCTCTAAAGAAGTTTTAAGAAGAAATTTACAGGATGCAGTTTTCTTTTTTAAGGTAAGGAAAAGATGTCCTGTAACAGAAATGTGGAACAGAAAGTAGTTACCATTTTGGAGAGAAGCTGAATGGACTGAGGTACTGTGTAGCATCCGGGCCTGGAACCATGAATCTTCAACGAATGATTGCAGGAAACAAACCAGTCTGGAGATGGACAGATGAATATTCAGGTAGTGAGACAGCATAGGCCTAAGCTCAGGAGACTGGTGTCTAACCAACAAGAAGTATAATAATCAAAAGACATCAGAAATACACTGAAAGCAGCAGCCACATTCAGAAGTCATCTGAGTTTCTTTCACTGAGTCACCAACAAGATGAAACATCAGACAAGGTTATGGTAAAGTTGATAACGGCCACTTGCATTTAAAATATCCACAGAAGGCCACAGGGTTGTATTTGTTCATTGTCATTTTCATCTATGACAGATAATGCCAATACCAGTTCGAACACAGTTGCTCAAACCAAGTCTCAACATTTCAGCAAACTGCTGAGACAGCTAAGTGCAGACTGTGTTAGTGAGCAAGCTTTTTGCTGTGTATCACAAGTACAAAAGTATGAACAAGTTACAAAACTTAGGCTGCTGGTTTTGTGTATTAAGAGGGGAAAAAAGACTCAAAAGTTATTTTCAGTTTCTGATGTGCTTAGCTTAAAGAAAACCATGAAGAAAGCAAGAAATCATAAGGAGTGTTAGGTGGCACGTAGTGTTTTTCACTGCTATAATGTTATGTGTATATATATATAAAACATATACTACAAGCTGGAAATAAACCATACTTGATAAGGTACATATTACTTGGAACCAACAGAAGTATCTGAGCATTACTGAGAGTTCTGCTGATCATCTGTAACTGCAGGCAGAAGATGGCCTTCTCTATCAATCATGGGTCAATGTCACTCTCAAGTATGTACATGTTCATGCAGTACTTCTTCTTAATATTGAACATTTCATTTCAATCCCCAGCTAACATCAGATACAGAAAAAAACCCCCAAACAAACATGTATTTATTTGTTTCCTGAATCTATGTGGATGCTTTTAACCCCACTCCACTCCTTGCTCTACTTCACTTCCCACCCATCTCTACTCATGTCTAAACATAAAGATATTTACATGTCTGAAAGGAACTGGAAAGTATCTGTGATATTTCCCAGAGAATCTGATGGCTCTTCTCACACAAAAGCTATTTCCGCATCATTTTGTCACAGCAGTACTTCAGTGAGGGGTGGGAACCTCAGGAAGGGCCTCTGACACAGTTTCAATTAGCAGATTAACCACTTTCACTATCTCGCTAGAAGGAGAAAGATTTGAACAGAAACATTTTTGGTTAATATTATCCTTGACTTGAATCGGTTATGTCTCTAGTCCTTATAGAATGGGTCACCAAAAGATGGTCTTTGGATAAATGTACTTTTACACATTGTTCAAAGTCCCTAAAACTCATGGGACTTTGTAATCATGTGGATTTCTGGTGTTCCTTGTCAGGCTCTAAATCCACAAATTCATGATTTGTGGATTATTGTGATTCATATGCCACTTTCTATTTTGGAAAGTAATACTAATGGCAATGGAGAAGGATGATTTGAACGAGATCTGCACCCACTTCCCTCAAATCAGGATTCTAAAACAACTCAGAATTGAGCTGTCAGCATAAATGAAGAAAAATATATGTGAACACTTACTCTGCGTAGGGTTTTGACTGTACAATTCCAGCCATCAGGGATGAGCAGGATGAGCAGGACTTTCTATAGTTCCTGTAGAAGGTCAGGCAAGCAAACATCTAGGGGTGGACACTGAGGAAGAGGAAACATCTATGTGTCAGTAATAGGAAAGTTGTATTGTACTCCTGCTTTTTAGGCATGCCATCTGTGCTCAGTCATACCATAATATAGCTTTGATGACATGCCACAGCTAAAGGGCAGGCAATATTCGTCTTGCTTCATTGACATGAAAGACACAACTTGGTAAAACTCACTGCTTAATGACAGAAACCATAACTCTCAAACACAGTATATGGTTGTCCGACATGGTTTCAATTTTTAGACCCACGCTAGGTATTTTGGTACTGAAAGTACCGCAGGAGCATTATGGTGAAAATCGATGCGCACTAGGTAAGCAATAGCACCTTCGCTACGCTAGTGCTGGACTCCCCGTTGTATTTCGTCGGCCTGAAACTACACTATAACATCCATTGCACATTGTTTACGTTAACCTAATAATGAGCAATTCTGTTCCCATTACTGCTCACAATCTTGTATTATATGTTTCTTGTTTCCAAAGTAAACTGCCCTATGTAGTTGAAAGGTATCACTAGAATTTTTCAAGAGCTGAATAAATCTTATATTTAGAAAAAGAAA
The DNA here is from genome assembly GCA_907165065.1 of Caprimulgus europaeus. Next base: position 20,279,094 of record OU015530.1, read on the forward strand.
TGTGATCTAAAAGAAGTGTGTGTATTTTCAATAATATACAAAACTGATGAAAAATAAGGGCTTTATATTACATTTCTTTTTTAAAGAAGCATTTTCCATAGTGCACTTGAGGATCTTGAAGAGGGAGATTGGTCTAAATTCAGTTCCAGGATCTACTCTTAAATTCATGTGTGGCCTCAGGCAAATGTGTTAATTTTCCTGTTTCAGTTTCCCTGCCTTTAAAGTGGGGATAACGCGACTAACCCAAATAGCTTAGCTGCAATTTATAAGAATGAGCAACCTGATTATTATCATTATTAGGACTTACTGACCAGACAGTCAGAAGAGTGGGATACAAATAAAGGAGATGGGCCTTTGACAATAGAAGGATGCCGGTTAGCCAGTCACGCAGTCTGAGCAGCTGTGCGAGGAGGCAGCTCTAGGGAGCGGATAGTTTAACTTGTAAAAGTGAGAATGCCCCCTTTGTACTGACTTTCTATTTATTACCCCGTGGTACTTAAAGACCATAAAAAGCTAAGTCCTCTCTGAGAAATGAATAGGGCCAAAGCACTACAACAAATCAGCTGCAGGCAAATAAATTTTTATCTGTGTAAGAGAGCTAGATGTTATTTTCTAGCAGAGATGTCAGAATTGATTAAAGCCTTAGCATTTCTATTTAAAATGAGAGAGTAGTGGATGAAACATTTTAAAGGGAGAAAAAGTCAGAGGCCTGCTAACATGGAGATAATGGGTTAAATTAATTTCTGGTGTTGCTGCAGTAATTTGGTACTCAACATATTTGGTCCAAATCTATACCACACTGTACACAGCATACATAGGAGTGCCTTTTAATAACTATGACAAAAATAGTCTCCCCACTGGCAAGGTCAATATTATTAATTGTTATTCCTATTATTAACCTTTGGGCTTATGTATCGTCCACAGATTAATGATTATTCAATAACTGTGCCACAAGGTTGCACTTTCTAATAGCAATTAATGGAAGGGCGTACCACCGGTTAACTAGCAAAAGCATTGACATATCAACTTCACGGTCTTGGTCTTATTTCTAAGACCCACAAAGGTGCCGACAGAGATTGTACCTGTCAGTTCCCAGAGCTGAAAGACGAAATCTGCCTCAAAGTCAAGGCAAATAAAAAACAGAGATTGGGCTGACATCCAGGGTCCCTTCTCTTCTCAGTCTCCTGGGGAGTAAGAAACAGCCTCAGCTTTCAGGGAAACCTACATTCATTGCCGGGTCCAATCTCCAGGAACTTCCAAATCCTGCATCGGCAAAGACGGGAAAGAAGGTCTTAAAAACAAAAGAAGAGAGAACAAGTCCCTCCCCAAGGAGAAGTTACACGAATAAAGGCGATTCTCAAACAGCCCTACTGAGGAACACATGGTGAAGCACCAGGGGAGAGAACCGGGGGAGATGCGCGGCAGGACCCGGCCCCGACGGGGCTGCCGGGGGCGGCGGGCGGGCAGGGGCTCCGGGGGATGCCTGCCCTCACCCCGCGCATCCTCGTCCCGCGGAGGCCGACAGCGCGGCCGCGGAGCTGCCAACTCGGCTGCCTCAAGCCGCTGCCGGCACGAAAGGGGCCGCCGCCGGGCCGCGGGGAGTGGCGGGGGGCGCCGAGCACAGGGCGCGGGGCAGGTGTGGAAATAATGGAGCAGAGGGAGGATGGAGGGAAGGGGGAAAGCGCGGGAGGGGGCCGCGGGGAGCAGTGCCCGGGGAAGGCAACGCGGGGTGGGAGAGGGGTTCTAGCACACACACGCACACGCAACGGCCGCTCGGTTTCCCCCACCCCGCAGCCCCCCACCCCCGCGCAGGCGGGAGGCAGCAGGCGCGGATCGGGCGGCGGCGCAGGGCGCGGAACCCCCGGCCTCAGCCGGCCTCCCGCCACCGCACTGCCTCGACGGTACCGCCGCCCCCGCCCTGGGGGCAGCGCCGGCCTCCCGCCCGAAGGGGCCGTACGAGGCGGCGGGCGGGGGGGGCGCAGGCACACACACACACACAGACACACAGACAGACACTGACACAGACACGCACGCACACACACACACAGACACGCAGACAGAGGCAGGGCTGCCCCAAGCCGGTACCTTGCTGCCCTGGTGTTTTCCGTCCGGGCTCCTCCTTGCTGAGGCAGCTCGGGAGCGCAGCCGAGCAGGCGGGGGTGTGGGAGTGTGTGTGCGTGTGTGTGCGTGTGTGTGTGTGTGTGTGTGCGTGTGCGAGAGCGAGCGAGAGCGACTCTCCCCCCTCCCCCTCCTCCTCCTCGCTCTCCTTCCTTTAAACGCCCACTCCTGATGGGTGAAAAGACAACTTGAACTTCAGTGCAATTAACTTCGCCGGCGCCTCGGAAGCCGGAGGTGTCGCCGGCCTCGCCCGCCGCTCTCCCATGAGTGAGTCGGTCCCGCTCCTTCGGCGTCGCTCCTCGGGGACGGGGGGGGGGACGGGGCCGTGCCGGGGGCACCCGTCGCGGTGGTTTACCAAGGCCGGCGGTGCCACCGACCCGGGAGAGCGGGCGGGGGGGGAAGACACAGGGCTGGGGGAGCCGCTCGGCGCTGGCGCTGCCGGAGCCTCCCGGCCGGCTCGGGCGCACACCTGCCGCCGCGCCGCTGGCGGCCGCCGGGCCCGCTCCGCTCGCCTGCCCGCCGCCGCCTCACCCGCCGCCGACAAGGGGGAAGCGGGGGGCGGGGGGAGAGGGGGGAAAAAAAGCCTCCAACCTAAAAGTTTGACAAACTTCTTCCCCGGCCCCGCGCGCCTCCCGGCAGCAGCGGGCGTAGGGCGGCGGCAGCCCCGACGGCGGGGGGCGCGGGGCCGAGCGGCGGGTGGGAGCGGGAGTGAGGGGCACGGGAGAAGGGGGGGGGTCGTGGGGTGGCGCTTCCGAGGGGCGCGGGAGTTGCGCGGGCGGCCGCGGGGAACCGGCGCAGGGCCGCGCACCCCTCGAGCGGCGGCGGCGGCAGTGGGGGGGGATCGCACCGCCGGGGACGCGCCCGTGGCGGTGGGTGGGTGGGTGGCGCGTCCCCCCCTGCCGCTCGCGGCTCGGCCTGGCGCTGCCGCTGTCACGGGAGCTGTGCCGGGACCTCGCCTCTGTGCTCCTGCATTTTATTTTTGATTTTTCCTCCCCGTCTCCGCGCCCGCCACCCGAGGTTTTGCGCAACCCGTCCCCCTTTTAGCGCTGTCCCCGCTCGCTGCTCGGGGGAGCGCTCCTGCCAGGCACCTGCCCGCTCCCGAGTTTCCCTCTGCCGGTCTCCAGGCTTCTCTGACTGCCAGAGAAACTTCGCTAAAATGCAAGTTTGATGAAATACTTCGCACTAGCTCCTAAGCTGGAATGAGTTTAAACTGATGAAAGCTCTTCGCTGGTCATGGTCAGTCCAGCCGAGCGCTTCTGTTGAAATAATTCACAAATTCAGATGCAGAGACTCCAGGGCATATGAGCTTGTAGTGCCCTTTCATTCCGGTCCGTGCTGCTTGGGTGGGAGTTAGCACCAGTCCCTTATTTCTATTTTATATCATTTTGGTACGCTGCATTCGTATATTTGTCTGCTGTAGTCTGCTGGCAAACATTAGCATTCAAGCTTACATTTTTGACAAATGTGCAGACAGGAATAGCATGAATAGGCATCTTAAATATTAACAACCTAAGCATCTGTTGTGAAACAAATTTAATATATTTACTCTGTTTTTCTCACATTGTTAGAAAAGGTTACAATAAGTGTAAAATTTCAGCTGTAGTTAGCACAAGAAATGCTTGGGTATTTCACTATCTCTTCAAGCATTTAACACAATCACCAGATAGAAATGTGTCAAATCAGGCGCACTATTCAAAAGCAACTTGAAACAGTAAACGTAGAGTGGAAAGACATGGATGTAGGGTGTTCTCTGCAATTTGTGTCTTCTAATTACTCTGCGGCACTATTTGTAGGATTTTAGAGTGTTATTTTCAGTCTCGTATTCCTATACGCTCTTTAATACATTTATACATACACTCATTTTCTAATTCATTTTCTGATTGAGATTGTTATTGGTATTACCTTGCTTTTCAAGTCAAAGCAACGGTTTGCACAGAAATGTGTAATACCATAGAGTAGGTAACAAAACAAGCAGGCAGAAAATGTAACGTGTTTGCGTTTAAGCGTGCGTCTAAACAGATAGCACACACACACATAACAAGGCGATAGAAGAGAAATTAAAATCTCTGACTAGTATGCTATGTGTGCCCACTCTTGAATACAAACAGCTAGTGGAAAAGAAACAACTGACTCCAAGGGATTCCTCTGTCCCTGGAATAAAAAAAAAAAAAACCTCTTCTGAGTAGAACAAGAGCACAGAAGAGTGAAGTCTCCAAAAAGGCTGTAGAGTTATTTCAGGAATCAGTGCATTCCTTCCCTTTTCCCACAAGTTCAAATATGTAATAAATAAGTCCTTTGTATGCAAAAGAGTTTACTGGAACAAAAAATATTTAAATGGAATGCTTTTTGTGCATACACTTTGAAAAACTGTCCGTTTCCTCTTTATATTCTTTGTTCCTAATACTTTAAATAAGAAAGTAAGTCTCGCAGTTTCTCCTCTCCTGTTACTTCAGCGATAGGTGTGAATCCTAACCTGCTGCTGCGCGCTCCCGAGAAAGCACTGTGGAGCAGCCAGAGTCCATCTGTAACTCGCTAATGGGACCTCCTGCTTTGGCAGAGTGAGAGGCAGAGAGGGTCTGCCACCACAGCCTGGCTTGGTACTGGAGCAGGGCACCTTTTCGGGCTGCAGCGTAGGCCCAGCTGATGGGCACCTGCTCTCTGGTGCTCCCCAAGGCAGGGCAGGCAGCCCCAGCCCTGCCTGCAGCCCTGCCTGCATCCCAGCCTTCAGTGCTGCGGGGAGCGCGGGCGCATCCACCCCTTCTGCACAAACACCTCTTTACAGTAGGAAAGTCCTGAATAAGCACTAACTCATCTCACATTTCAGGTTTGGGATAGAGAGGGGTTTAAATGCGTGTGACTGCCATTTAGAAGATGATCAGCTGAAGTCTGGTGTTCTTAAAAAAAACCTTCAAATCTTTTAATTATGTCAACTGCTCAGTTTTTGGAAGTATTGCCACCTTTTTTATTGTCACCTATTTTTTAATCTAAGCATTGTCAGATAAATTTGCAGTTCTTAAGGTTTCCAGCTGTATTTGAAAAAAATAAATAACCAGGGAGATTATTTTATTAATAAAATAGTTTTCAATATATAGAAAAAATATATTAAAAGTAGATTTCCGAATTAAAACTGGAGAAAATATGACTTCTGAAATGTTTTAGTCATATTTCTAGGAACCATGCTATTTTAACATAGATACTACTGAAACATTTTATTGCCTTCTTGTACATAACTGCCATTGCTCTCTCTAGATATATTTAATATACATCCAATGAAGCCACAAACTTTCCTTCTAAAACAGTTTAAACACATCTGGAACATTTTACTTTCTTATAATTTATGTTAATAGATGTAGAGTGTATATACAATCTTCTCAGAAATCATTGCGTTTTCCAAAGGGGAATTTTTTTACTTTCAGTCAGGGAATATATTTATAAGAACAAAATAACTCAAAGTATAGGCAATTCTATATATCATTTTATTTTCTGTTATATTAGGTTGATTATATAAAGCTTTAATTTAGAGCGATGGGATGATGAAATTACAGAGGAGTGATTGGCTTTTGTTTTTTTAAATGGTTCAAGTTGAGGGCTGCAAAAATGGATGTTTTTGGTAAAGTTCTTTGAGTACATAATATTTTTCGTATAATTCTGACAAATTAATTTAATAGAAAAGCCACAAGTCTCTTAGCACAGGAGGCTATATTTTCAGGTAAAATAGAAGCTCTGCTTTTGCCATTATAGGCATCAGGCTTCAGTAATCTGCTCCTCTTGTGGAATGAACACTTTCTACTTAAAGCTATCATGCACCTACTGTTTATTTACGCTGCATTAAACTGACAGCACGGCAATCAGAGGAAAAATATGACTTACTTTCCTGAAGTAAACACCAGTTTATAGGTTAGTGCATGTATTTATATTCCTGTCGCCACTAAATAATGACTGTCTCCATTTTAATATCTACCTGTGGTGTTATCCAGGGCAGCTGGCTCTTCCTTGTTAAATGAGGAAAAAGGGAAGGGGGGTGAGGAAGAAAAAAAAAAAGTTTTGTTATCATTCCACTCCAAGAGGAACTTAATAGACAAGTGATTCTGTATTACTTTCTGAGGCATGCCAGTTTTAAAGACATAGTATTCAGTTTCACTTGGTGTATTTGAATTGCATCTCAAAGAGGGAAAACAGAATTCCTTAACAGTATTTCTCTATCCAAGTCACTGAAATTGTATATTCAGGCAACGGCAGATTAAGGGCAGAAGCATTTTATTAATAACTGAAAGCACATATGTGTGTGTGATGAAAAATGTTCTGCAAATCTGTCACTATGCAATCAAGTGCATTTTTTAAACTTTAGTTGTCACAAAGTTGCTACTGAGTCTAAAAAAAAAAAAAAAGTAAAACAGTTTGATGGTTAAAGAGTAACTTACAGTTCTTATTGCTTGTTTTGCTGAAATTTTGCAACTTAGTAAAGTCCATATCACAAAACCCTATTGATATTATTTTAATCTTGGACTAATGTGTCCAAATAGCTGGCATTGGAACTGAAGTTAACCACAGTCAGAATGACCCACAGATTGTAGAAAGCTTCCTTAAATTCCCCATCAGAGGATCCAATTAATAACCTCTACCTGAGAGGTGCTTTTTTTCCTCAGATTCTGAAATTCTTATATTTAACAGTTAGCTCAGTTCCCATGTGAGCAGTGTCATGAACTCTCAACAGCCCCAACCACAACTTCTAACTGTTATTTCAAAAAGGATATACTATAAAGTTCCCTTCAAAAATGTAGGTGTTTTTGAACATTTGCCATCCTGTGGCATCTAAGCTTACCATGGTTAACACCAACACTTCATTACTTAATTGATATCCGTTTTGTTGCTTTGCAAATGTTGGCTTTCTAATGGTTCCTGCCCTGCGTTGCTCTCAGTAAGTATAAACCTTGATAGAGATTAATTTTGGAGACTTGTCAGTACTGAACTTGTTCATACACTCTGATCTAGTCCTTGTGCCGTGTACCAGCTGCAATTTACCCTTAATCTGTGTAATCTGGTGCAATGTAGTAGAAATGGCACAGTAATAGTAGAGTACAGTAGTAACATACCTCGGGCACCGTCTGAATTGTAAATACCTCCTTTTAAACTTGCTGGGCCTGACTTTCCTCCCATGCATACTGGTGTATCACTTGCAGAGGTTGGTAGACCTTTGTTTTCACAGTTCTGGTAGGGGATCAGTGTTAGGTGTTCAGATGGGCTGAGGGACATGCTAAGATTTAGTATTTGTGCCGGGGTCACCTTTTAGCTATTTATTTAGAATACCAATATGCAACGATCTCTTTGGAGATCAATTTTCCCGTGAGACTGTGTGCATTTGTGCATGGCGGGATTAGGAGAGGCTGTTCCAAAGCTTCCTTTCACCAGAGTGTAGGCTCGCTCCTCTCTCTCAGCTGTTGTAAGGCATCATTGGAAACACGTCTCCCCAGCTCTAAGGTTTACGTGAGTTAGCTCTCGCCACCTCGTGCTTTTCATTTGTGAACTGCAGGTTAGATAGGCAGAAGAGTCTGCTGGCCTGCAGATGGACCTCAGTCACCCCAGCTGCACCTGGGTGCAGAACATCAGGATGGGCCACGTCTGTCAGCTGTGTTGGCCTTGCATAACTCCCAGCAACTGTATCTGCTCTATCTCTTTCCCTTGGCACATTATGACATGATATGACCTGAGGAGATGAGGGAGGTGCTTTAAACCTCGAGTGCATCTCATCTTCTCAGGATCCTGCTCTGACAGGATTTATTTGGCCAGCAGCAATCATTTGTGTGTCGTTCCACTTGCTGCTCACTAGAAGAAGTGGTGATGCACTTGGATCATTTATATCTGGAGGATTGTCTCATGATCTTTTCTGGTGTCAGGAGTCCCTTTCTGGTTTCAACCCTGACAAAAATGTATGATTACGGGTAAATAACTGACCACGCCGTGTTTGCAATCCTTCATGCCGTAAGCCTGATACTGAAAATGCTCAGCACTCGCAACTTCATATGAAAGAGGAGGAAGCTGCAGCACACAATCCCTCTATAAATGCGGTTTTAATGTGTCCCTGGTTTATTTACCCAGTTATAAAATTAGTAATAGATAAGTTTCACAGAACACTGAAGGATTAATGAATTCTTTGTATTTGTAAATCAGTACTAGAGTGGAAAAAACTTGTGTATGCCACAAGTGCAAAGAATTGCTGCTGTGAACTCAAACCTACATGCAAAGGTATGACAAAGGTATTTCCTTTTCAGTAACTGCACTTAGAATATATGTCTGTTTGTAACAGCCAGGTAATTAAAAACATTTGCAATGAGCTGGAGAAAAAGTCTTAAATATCATACACGCCCTGTATTCCCAATTCTAATACACTAAATAAAAGACAGAGAGGAGGGGAGAGAGATTGTGAGAGAGTGTGCGTGCACACAAACTCACAGACGGACCAAAGGCATAAAATGAAGTGGAGAGAAATTGCAGAGTGAGTTTTAAAATGTTTATAATCAAAGATTAAATTAATATTTTTGTGGAGAGCCATATTAGAAAGATTTTAAATCATTAATGCTTTTCATTATAGGTGGGCTTCCTTGATAAATGTAAGAAGCCTCAAGAATAATTAAAGGCATCTTAAAACTTAAAAAATGACAATTTTAGCTTCTAAGGATTCATTGTAATATAATAATACTGTATGCTTTTTAGTGTTACTTCTGCACTAGACATTTAATTACAGTCTTTGTGAGGCGAGCTATCTGTATAGTAACCAGTGCATGCAAAGAATGATATATACTTTACCATACAAGCTCTTGCTTGCCAGCTTTCTTTTTAAGATTATAGATTAAGATCTCCAATCCAGAATGTTCGTGTCTTCAACTAAAACAACTTAATTTTACACAGTTTTTGGGAGGAGTGGGGCATTTATTGTATAGTATTTCTTCTGCAGTTACACTTATTTTTCAATAATACTTGAACTGTTGTTTAGCAGGGTATATTTTTTTTTTCTGTGCAAGGGCCCAAATTCAGCATTTCTTTGTTGTTCAAAGGACTGATTTTAGAATACCAAATAGAAAAGCATGTTTAAGTTGTATATTGAGAAGTATGATTTAAAAAAATCTGAGAGTAGTTTGGTAGGTTTTTCACATGTGCATCTTAATGTTTAGAGGAAATTTGGAGCTTGCCTTTCCCATGGCAGATATTGAATATTGTCTGAAAGACATTGTTGATAATGCAAATTTATGGGATTTGTAACTTATTCTGCACGTTGCTGTGGAAAAGCGAGCCTGTTTGCAAGGAAGATCAGGTACACAAAATTAGGATTTTCCTTCTGATAGACTTGCAGATTCCTATAATTGTGCAGCTTGTGAAAAGTCTTCCTCCACGTACTGAACTTCCCACCGTTCCCCGTGTTTTGCGCTGTGGTCATTGCACAATGGGAACAGCGTCCAACCATTTTAGAGCAGAGCTTTTCAATTGATCATATGTATGTCCTCTTTCAGGTTCTGTTTTTCACTTCTTAACCAGCGGTATTATACAGGAATGGGACAATACTGCTGTTGAGCCCCTAGTTTCAGTAAGCTTTGTAAAAAAATCTCACAGTAAAATCAATCAATCAATCAAAATAAATCCCTGTCCCATTGACTGTATTTTATTGACTTTTTTCTTTCTTTTTTTCTTCACTTGACTCATGGAATACCATAATCCTTTTGGCCATTCCTGAAGAATTTTGTTATAGTCTTTTTAAGATAAAGGATGTAATAATTTTATAATAACATTTTTATATTTTAAACTTGTGATTCCACTACTTTCTTTATGTGGACTGCATGTCCTACTAGAAACTGGCTTCTGCATTGCCACTTAAAATGACAATTAGGATACTCATAGCTGTAGTTATTTTCTAAGCATTCCAGAAGAATTTTATAGATACCATGCAATGAAAATTGAACCAGTAGAATTTTTTATATGTGTGGCATGATGACAGATATGCCTTAAGAAGCATTATACTGTCTGATAAATTGCATTTCCAAGCAGTATTTCATTTAGGTTCTGTCTCTTTAAAAATGCAGTCTCCTCTATTTGCCCTATTAATTGTTGATATGTTGCCATCCACGAGACAAAAATTAGAGCTGTAATTAAATAATCATGTGATGCTCCTTAGTGCCAGTGAGAGCAAACTCATTTTTCCAGGCCCTGATGGTCACTGATTATTGTATTACTACTGGCTTGCTTTATTTTTTTTTAATGGCTCTATATTGCTGGGTTACCTAACCACTGCCCTTCTTTTCAAAATTAAAGGAATTGAAGAACATTAAGTCACTTAATTGGCCAGTGGTCTACAGGGAGACAAAGTAGTCATACCTTCTCTGCTTTTTGGTCACTCAATTGGTTCTGCTGGGAGAACTACATCAGTGGTGTGGTTGCGTGCCATTTAATTTACACTGGTGTTTTGGCTGGAATGGATGCATATAGGGAATGCCAGGAGAATTACAAAAGGAGCAGGGTATTAAAATTCAGAAATGATTAAAATTGAAATAAAAGGATGCTGCTTCTTTGCCAGTACTCTGGCAGTCATAATGACACATAGAGATTAGTTTCCACCTTCATCTTTTCCTTCTTTCTCATTTCCTCTTGTTTATTGTTGACACATTTTCCTTATGTCTCTGCTTCTCAGGGCTTTTTTCACTGTTACATATTCCTACTTTTTCTCTTTCCTTAAGCATGGAGAAGCTTACTTAACCTTATTATAACAATAACAGAATAGGTTATTAATATTTAATATGCACATGATTAAAATTTCTCTCTTAAACATAGGTCAGCTCTATTATTAACTGACATGTTATTTTTCATTAAAAAAATTTTATTCTGCCCTTACGGTTTCTCAAACACCCTTTACTTTGGTGGTGATTTAACACATAATGTTTAGAAAACTGTGTTAGGCTAGTGAAAAAAAAGAACTTACCAGTCATGGATAATCAATTATGCATGAATTCAGATATAACAGATGGAAACTGGTGAGTTAAAGTTTCTCTTTAGCTTAGTAATTTTTTTTTGTTTTGTTTTTGTGACACCTGTCTGTTATGTATAGATAAACATCTAACGTAGCATACTGCTTTTCATGCATCTTTGTGGTTTTTGCTTTTTGGTTTTGTGCTTTTTTTGTTTCTTTTTGGTTTTGTCAGTGTGGCATAAACTCATTTTTCTCCTGTTTCTAACTTACTATTTTTAATTTGTTTGTCTGCTGGCATTTCTATACTGCCTTCCCTTTCTGAGGCTAAATTGTCCTGTGATGCAGCCAGCATTTAATCTTCTAATAAATTACACAATGTCATTTACCTTTAAAATTGTGTCAGCGCGATATTTTAAATGGTATGAGTTCACTTTTGCCTTCAGCTGCTCATGGGCTATAGTGTTATGACATTAAAGCAACAGGGTAGACTGGGGCTGTGCATATGTATTCATGTATGCATATATGCACATTCTTGTGATTGTGATATTTATATAGGCGATACCTCCAAAGGCATTAATTAAATTTCTTTCAATCATTTGTCAGCAAAACAGACTGTTTTACTGCTTTTTATTTAAAAGTTCAGTATTAGACTGGGCATAATACTTCTTTTTGCCATGGAAAGATTTTCACAGACCTAAATCAAGCAAAAAAATACAACAACCCTTTGCAATATGCCCACAGGAATAACCAACTGGTATCAAGTAAAAGAAGAGCTAAATATATTTTTTCTTTTTACACACACACACACACACAAAAAAAATCTAAAAGAACTTTAAGGATGGGCTTGGATGTGAGATTACAGGGTTTTTGTGTAGTTCATTCATGGCAGTGTATTGAGGGATTCTTGTATTTGAAGGTGTCCTGTGTGTAGAGAAACACAAGGGTAAGTGGATTTGGACATGACTTTTCTCTGACTGCCATAATTTGGAGCATTTCTTTACCTGGCTCCACCCACGTTTGAAGTGGCACATTTTCAGATGTGATGCAGAGAGATTTTCCATCTGTATACCTGTAAAAGAAAAATCAGTTGACAGAATGCACTGCATCTCTTTTCATGAGCAGAATATTTCAAAAATTTCTCTTGAGCATCTTAAACAACATTTCTGAAGAAAAAAATCAAATACAGGGAGGAATTTGTAGTATAACCTGCCAGAAACAAATGATATAGAAGAGATCCTAAGGAAATGAACATGGATGCTGTGAAAGTAATTACTTTCAAATATTATTTCTTCTATCATAGCTGAAGGTCTGCTCGGAAACTTCATGTGCATGCCTCAGTTTCTTACTCAGCTATTCTTATGTCAACATAAAATACAAACTTTTCCCCCATATTTTTGTATTTAATTCAGGAACTAATTTTTACACACTTATTTGGGCATTTCCTGCTAGTGCTTGCATAAGTATAAATGAACTATCATAAATATGAACCTCATTTTGCCCTCAAATATTGTATTCTAGTGGGTTGCCAACTGCTGCTCTCCATCTGAGTTTTTTTCCACTGAAGCAGGAAATGTAGAAATATAGTTGTTTTAGCAAATAAATACATTAAATACTTGCACATATTTTTCTTAATTTCTTCTAATTTTGCTGTTTTTCTAAATCAGGACAAGCATTTTGAATGTTCATAGGGTACTTGGAGAAACGTTTTGAAGTTACTTATTTTTGCCTCGTGTTGTTTGCATTTAGACTAAGCATACTCTTACACATGTACAAATGACCTTTACCTTAGTGATACTGCATATATTAAACCTTTTTTATGTTAGTGCCTGAATATTAACAGGTACCTTTTTCTTTAAAAGAACTGTGAATATTGACTGCTAATTGTTCCTGAAAAGAACTCTGAAAAACTCATTCATTTAGTCTCTGTTATTGTGGAAGCATCTGAGTTCAAGACTGGAACAAGCCCTAGAAGAAAAAGAGAATTAGGCCAAAACCACCAACTTTCAATTTGTTTTACACCAAACCCACATATTTTGCATGTATTTAACGTACCATGAATATTGATTCCTGTCGAGTTTGGCCATAATTAGATGCACAGTTTTTCTTAAAAGGTTTGAACCTTAGAAAAAGTGTAGCAGAACCTGGGCAGAGTTCTGAGTTAACACTGAAACTGGAAACAGGACATTTCATGTGGTTTTGGGTTTCATAATGAAAGTTTGAAATAGTTCAAGTCATCAATCAGTTCTAACCATTTCCTTAGACTTAAACTCTTCCATGTTTTCATTTTTTATCAGTAGATATTATTCATACTATGAGGTCAAATAAAAAGACGATTGTCCCGTTGATGAAGTATTCCTATGTGGCAAGTCACTGCAGTTTGAACTTTGACAGCATGAGCATCTACGCTGTAGCTGATGATGCTTCAGTAATCCTCTGTAGTGCTAACCACAATGGTTCAGACTGTTTTCTACCATAATGTGCAGCTTTGCTTGGGCTGTGTGAAATCCATCCTCACCCAGAACTGTTGGATCAAACTTCTGCATTCCTGAAAGCATTTTTTTTTGACTGGGAAAGAAACACAGGTGGTGGTGGTGATGGAAAAGGAGTCAGGAAGGGAAAGGGAACGGTAATCAGTCAGGAACACTACAAAACATTTTGGAGATAACTTGGTGTTAGTTTGCTTTAAACAAGTAAAATGGATTTATATGTCAGGGGATCATGGTTTACATACTATTAAATTAATAGAGCTTCTTTTCAGACATATCCCTGAAATAGCTGCTTATCAACTGACTCTTCTTTCAGGTAACGATTATATGCCCATCTCATGCCTAGGAGTTACCTAGTGCTGTGATGATCAGTGTTTTAACAGGAATCACTCTTTTTTCATCTCCCCATGTCCCACATTGAAATATTAAACATCTTCACATGATAGGCCTAAAAAATACATCTCTGGGGAGAAAGTTGTGAGATTAGTGACCTGCTGAACATACATCTATGACATAGGTAACTTGGCTGATCCTAAGATGCAGCTTTCCTCCTCTCTTCCAGCTGCCTAATTGCATTAAATATTATTATATAAAGTTCTATTGCTTTTTGTTTGTTTGTTTGTTTTTTCTTTTTTGTAGAAGTAGTTGGCTGTAGCTGCCACATGGAAATTACAAGCATGACTCATCAAGGATCTAATTTACTGTTACGGATGGAAGAGGATATGGTCCACAAAATGCTTTTTTTTTAAATGGAAACTTTTTATTTGAAGTAGTTCTGAAAACCGTGGTCATAAAAACCATTGGCTTATATTAAATAACATACATAGTCTTTGTGGATGTTGCAATGCTGATACACTTAGAAAGTGAACTCAGCTTGTCCACATAGCAGATAGAGACCACTCTGCAACTACGGAGTAAGATTTATGTGATTAATCTATTAATATTCATTGCTGTGATCTTTTATGGGAAAGTGGACACCTGGCTATTACAGTTTCAACCAGCTAGGATTTCTTGTGGCAACCAGAGGTGAAAGACTCTCTATTCTCATCAGTTGTCATGTTCACTCTTCACCAAGCCAGTTTTGTTGGGTTTTACTCCATAATTTTCTTCCAGCATTTTGCCTCTCTGTGACTCCATTTGGCACGGAGGGGTGAACCGCAGTGACTGTCAGGGCTGCATCAGCAAGTGTATGCATTTACTTCAGTTGTAGAAGCATCTTAGTCAAAATAGACGTACAGCTACGAAAGGGACTTACGCAAAATGCTGTGGTAGTTTGACTAAAAGTAACTTGTTTTATCCAGACCCACATTTTGCATGTTCTTACTCGACTCTATTTTTAAAAGAAGATTCTGTGACTGAAATACACTGCATAAAATATTTGCAGGAGTAGACGAGCCTCGTCACAGAGGCAATCAATAGGGAGATGTCTGTTTGTATATGATTTTACGTATCTGCAAGCTAGCTGAGACATCCAACTACAAAATGTTGCACCATGGGACACTGTGTAGACACCTGATACTTTCCAAGGGATTTGGGGCCCATAAACTAATGAGTGCACTACATGTAGCCATATATGTAGGTTTTTCACCTCTGACGAATCTGGTAAGGATAATTTACTTCACTTAATAAGCAATTAAGTGCAGTTCAATACCGCTGACTATTGTAAGTTAAATATTCATTTTACGTAACTGTTTCACGACATTGTGTGTGAGAGAACACAAACGAGCAGAAATTGCTCATGTAAAATGTGAGAGGGGACGACAGCTTGTGTGCGATGCCTTTCAGTGCTATGAATTTCATTTCATAGCACTTTTGCTTTTTGACAGGCATCCTATCCAGGCTGGGGCAGGTTGCAGTCAAAAAAATCTAGGTTGGTATGCAACTTCTGAGTTCAGCGTGGGGGATGTTGCAGAATGCTGTAATTCATATTGGTGCACATCAGATTCTTAGGTCGTATGTAAATTGAGATTGTCGCAGTCAGGTTGGTTAAAGTGTTTGAGCGGTGTCAGGCAACTGTTGCTGTTCAGGGCAAAACAGAGGGGAAGTCAATCTGAGGAGACTGAAAAGCACCTTCTGTCTGAGGTGCAGGACTTGTAGGGCCACAGGACAGGACAAGAGGAGACAGCCTTAAGTTGTGCCAAGGGAGGTCTGGATTGGGTATTAGGGAAAATTTCTTCACTGAAAGGGTTGTCAAGCATTGGAACAGGCTGCCCAGGGCAGTGGTTGAGTCATCATCCCTGGAAGCATGTAAAAGAGTGTAGATGTGGTGTTTAGGGACATGGTTTAGTGGTGGACTTGGCAGTGTTAGGTTTACAGTTGAACTTGATGATCTTAAAGGTCTTTTCCAACCCAAACGATTCTATGATTGCACCTGCACCACAGTAGTGACTGTGCCGAGGCTTGCACAGATAGACGGGGGAAAGGACAGTAGGGCGCATCCTTCCCCGTAACCCACACTCCTGTCTGACCCATGTGGCAATTAGGCACAAGCCCACCGGGGAGCTCATTTTGGCCAGAGATGTTTTCCCTCAGAAAGCCACGGATTGGTGTTTTCATTGCCTTGCTGTCCAGCCGCTCCCGTTAGCCATGGATGTGCAGGCATCACCCCTTGCAGCGGGGAAAACGCATTCAAATCCCCACCGCAGTGAGTTCGCTGGCAGTCCCGCTGCTGCTGCACAGCTCTGCATCACCTCCAGCGCAGGCTGGTGCTTATTTATGAGGTACCCAAGTGGCCACAGAGTTGTCAGCAGTACGTATATATAAAACCCGATCAGCCTGATCTCCCCAAAGAAATCTGATAAAAGAGAATACGCAGCCATGCTGTTTTTGCTCTGCTGCCAGGTCATTTCTGTTTGCGTTGCACAAGAGCCAAGCCTCAAGATTTGGGCCTATATTTTCTAATTTATTTTGAACAAGAAAAGACGGGAATAGAGACCTTAGGAGGCACTGAGGCAGCATGCTACACTGGAGAATTTGTTTTGTTTTGCAGCTACTGAGACTGCTGCTCGAGAGTTAACTCACTGTGGGGTTGAAAAAACACAGTCCAACTTTTTAAGTATTTGTCTTATTTCAACACAACCTAGTGCAAAATGCATTTATATATCATAAATGCAGTGCAACAACTTTATTAAGGATTAATAAGCTTTATTAAGTGTATATTTGACTGCAGCATGTTGACTAGAAGCTATGAAAAATGTGATGTTACCATTGCTGCATGTTTAAATGATTGCCTGCATATGTATCCATGACAATATCTATTCATCTTCTGTTCTTTATATATGTTTTTATTATAAATATCTTTATTCTAGTGGAACATTTTAATATCAAAGTTGACACAGTGAAGTGCAAATTGGAATAGGTCGAATGAAAATCAGATATCTGTATCTTGAATTTATTCCAAATAGTTTGGTATTGATAAGAGAAATCTGATTGTTGTCTATATGTCAAGATGTAGCAGCCTTCAGTAATTTGTGCTTTCTAGTCAAAGCAAGGGCTCTATGCTCAGCCTTACAAGTCTGTAGTAAATACTTTACCAGGCATAAGTGATATACGGGAATTAGATTAATCCACATTGCAGGGAGTTTATAAGGTTTAGTACATATATGCAGTTTCAAGAATAGAGTTATTTTCCATAATCATTTATCTCAAGCATAGGAAGCATGCGCATGATTATATAATTAACAGAATATTTGTTTGTCAGTGTTTGGTTATTGTGCATAATAATATCATTATTAGGCCTTCTGTGCTCCTGTATTATCAGATTGTTATCTCCCTGCTCCTTTAATTCACTGTCTCTGCTTTTTGGATTAATCACTTTGTTTTAATCTGAACTTTTTATGGTTTTCTTGACCATGAAGGGAATGGTTTGTGAACACCAAAGCACAAGTTATTTTAGAACAGATTTTAGTCTTTTTGTTCTTTTGTTTGGGGATTTTTTGTTGTTGTTCTTGTTGTTATTGTTGTATCTGGTAATCATTTTTGTAAGGTAGTGTTTTAGTCCCAAATCTTGTTCCAAATAATATTTTAAAATACCTGCTCTATTCTAATTAGCTCTGCATCTCTCAAATTATCCTCACTGTCCTTCTCCTCCATCACACTGCAGGCAGCGTACTGCCAGCTGAAACTCTTCATTCTTTAGTGGTCAGTCTTGCTCACTGCAAAAGTTTAGTGTATCAGGCTTTCCTGAAAAGGACAAAAAATTATACCATGTTGATATTTAACATCATGCCCGCAGTGTTTGTATTCAACTAGGTAACATCATTTTTCCTCCAAGTATTCAAACGCATTGGGAAATAATTTTATCTTTTTTTGTCTTCTGTTTTTTTTAGAGGGACTGAATAATAATCTATCTTGTTGGAAAAAGACTGGTTTCTAAATAAACAACCCACTAGACAGTTATCCCTTGATCATATGTTATGGAAGATGTAATCTACTTTTTCTCTTGTTTTAATTTGTGAAACATATTTCTTTGGTTTGTTTTTCCTTTTTTTTTTTTTTTCCCTTTTCAGCACTCTCGGTAACAATCTTAGCAACCTTTTTCAGGCCATGCAACATATGTACAACTTCTCATGTTTCCCATGTATGCCACCTCCACTCGCTCCACTTTGAACTGGCAGTATTACGTAAGTTGTGTTCATTTTCGAGCGTTGCGTTTCTTTGCTTCTGAGATTATAATCTATTTTGTGCATTCCTGAATATGATAAATATTTCATGTATTTCACCCTATTACCATTTTCCTTTTCCTGCATGCCCTGTATGCCATTTGTGCTTATTTCGGTAAATGTCAGCTTGGTTCTTTACTTAGTCTCGATGTATTCCTCTTGGTTTATAGCAACTAATGTACGTATAGTGATAATTCTGCTCTTCATAGATTTATCGATTCGCCTTTTCTCTGTTCAGAGGCCATGCTATTTTGGGTATTCCAGAATTGGTATGAGCCTCCCCACTTGCCTACTTGTGCTGCTGCTTGGAGTTTGTACACGCAGTTTGGTATGGGGTTTTTTGCTTGTTTGGTTGGGTTTTTTTAAAAGTTACTGCCCTAAACATTTTGGCTTTGTATCTGCCCTTGCAATAATTCGTGTTTCCTTTGGTTGATGACAGAACTTTCCTTTTAGACACAGTATATTCAAACAATATGCATTTTATCAATAAAGAAGTTTATTTTTTCTCTTATCTCTTAGCTTGTACAAACTTGTTGCTTTCAAGTTTGTCTAGTCGGGTTACTTTTTTTCCAAGTGCACGATGGGAAAAAGCCTGTGTCTGTCTCGCAGTTACTTATTTTGTCAATACCTTACACCGCCTTTTAGTTTTCACCCTTTACCGGTGGTTTTCGGTCCCGCTCTGCAGACGCGGTTGAGGGAGGGGTGCGTAATGTCCCGCACGGCGGTGGGGCCGCAGCGTGTCACTCACGTTCCGGGCACGAAGGGGTCCTTACCGGTAACGAGGGCGGGCGGTGGGATGCCCTACCTCGCCGCGGCGCCCACCGCCTCGCCCTGGCAGGAGCCGGCGGTGGCTTGTCGGGGGGATGACGGCCTCCGCGGAACGGGGCCCGTTACAGACAGGCCCGCTGCTCTGCCTTCGCCCCTCCCGATATCTAGGGGAGCGGGGTGGGTGGGGGGCGGAGGGAGGGAAGGACAGAGGAAAAACTCCTTTCTCCGCCGCCGGCTCCCCGGGGGCCGCCCCAGCGGCGCGGCCCCACCTGCAGGTGCGCGAGGCCGAGCGCACCGGCCCCTCCCGGTGCGGAAGCCCCGCCCCGCAGCGCGGTGCCGCCGCCGCCGCCGCCGTGCACCTGCCCGCCGCGGCCCGGTCCGCGCAGCCCCCGCGCTGCGGGGCGCATGCTACGCTAGCGCGGCGCGCTCGGCAGCGCCGGCAGGATATTGTTCACCCTTCGCCCCCGCCCCTCCTCCGCCTCCCCTCCCCCCTACCCGGTTCCCCCCACCCCGCGCTCCCGCCGCTGCCCCCTCTGCTGTAGGCCCCCATCTGCCGTGGGCGGGCGGACGAGCGTGCGCGCAGGCGGCAGGCGGCGCGCGGCCTGCGCGAGGCGGCGCGGCGCGCGGGCATTGTGCGCGGCGCAGGCAGGGCCGCCTCACCCGCACCCGGCTGGCTGCAAATTCGTGCGCGCCCGGAAGCCGCACGCCCTCTTCCCCTGCCCCCCCCCCGCTCACCTACCGCCGGCGGCCGCCCCCCCGCGGCCCGGCCCGGCCCGGTGCCCCCTCCCCGCTCCTCACTGCGGTCCCCCTTTGCCACCTCTCTTCTCCCGACCCCCCCTCCGGCCTCCCCTCCCCCACGCCTCTCTCCTTCACCACCTCCTCCTCCTCCTCCGCCACTTTCCCTCTCTCCCAGGACGCGTCGGATGATCCGGGGCCGCCGGGGAAAGGCTCCGGGCAGCAGCAGGGAGGCTGCGTCCTCCTCCCGTCTCGGGCTGTAAAAAAAAAAAAAAAAGAAAAAGAAAAAAAAAAAAGCCGGTGGCCTCGGTGTTATTTTGTATTAAAATGAGGAGGAGGAAGAAGAAGCGGCGGCAGCGGCGGCAGCGAGCGGTAGCGGAGAGGAGGAGAGGAGGCTGTGAGCAGGGGACGGCGGCGGCGGCAGCAGCAGGAGGAGGAGTAGTGATGAGTCAACTAATAATTTAATGGGGACAGAAACAGAGAGAGGGAGAGGGGGGAGAGCAGAGCCAGGCAGCTCCGTCCGGGGACACACTCACACACACACACACTCACACACACATACATCCATGTAACATCCAGCAACAACCACCAAACCGGCCTAAATAACAACCATACTCAGCCAGCCAGGGGAAACGAGAATTTTAAAAAAAAAAAAAAAAGACAAAAAAACAAAGCCTACCATTATTATTGTTTTTCAATTATTATTGTTTTCTTTTTGCTGGCTTGGTTTTTGTTGTTGTTGTTGGCTTTTTGCAACCTATTTTATGTTTTTTATCCCTTCTTGCGAGTAACTCTTCTCGGAGTTCCCAGATTTTTTGATTTTTTAATTTTTTTTCCTTTGCAGAAGCAGAACCAGGTTTTGGCTGGGGTTTTGGTTGGTTTTGTTTTTTGGTTTTTTTTAATGGAGAGGGTTGGGATATTTTTTTAATTGTAATTTCTCCCGGTTTTGGACTCGGAGAGAGTGAAACCTCGTCACTTTTTGTAGTGGTGGTGGTGGTGTGCCTTGTTGTGTGTGTTTCCTTCCTCCCCTCTGTTCTTTTTCTCTTTCCCCTCCTCTCTCGCTCCCTCTCCCCCCCTCGCTCGCACAACAGCCCCCGGTAAATGAGAGGAGACAGGTCCTCTCTGCTTTTTTTTTTTTTTTTTTTTTTTTTTAAAACAAACCTCCCCGGACCGCAAAGGCAAGATTAAAACTGGCATTTTAGTGCCTTTTTCCTGCAATTTTCTCTGCACTTTTTTTTTTTTTTAATCTCCAGTAGCGATCTCTGGGGCTGAGGTTTCCGCAGAAAGTTTGGGGGCTGTTACGGTGTGTATTTTTGCGGAGGGGGAGGGGAGCGGGCTCCTTCTGTGTGTGCTGCTCCTCTGGGTGCCTATTGGAGAATAATAGTGTAAGTGACAACCTAGAAGTAGACTTTCTGCTCTTCACACTGGATAGAAAAGCTGCTTTTTTTTTTCTTTGCCTTTTTTTTTTTAATAACCCCCTTTCTCACTTGCTCACTTAGCATTGGTTTTATTTTTGAAAGGATAGCTAGACATAAGTCACCCTCCACCTCAATTTAAGCCTGCTACTTAAATTTTTTATTATTATTATTACGAATTCCTCATTTTGAGCGTTACACTTGTCTGATCAATTTGATCTTCAGCTCTTTCTTCCTTTGCTAAACCTTGAAAACTGGCTCTCTCAAAAGATATTTAATCTGTATTTTTTGTCCATTGCCATTTTTGCTCATGGCTACTCTGTTTCTCGCTATCTATTTTTGCCCCTCCCCGGCTAGAGGAAAATAGCAACAAGAAAAAAAAACAAACAAAAAAAGAGAATATTAAGGGAAGTAGTCCTCAGGTCTGCTGCCCCCCCCCCTCCCCCTTCCCCTCTCCAAAAAGGGGGGGACCTAGAAAACATCAGTCTTGAACTTCTTCCTCTTCAAGAGCTCGGGCTGCAAAGGAAACCTCCTTTGTTTTTGTTATTTATATGCTGTCAAGTTTTGAAGTGGTGAGTTTCGGGTCGGTTTTGCTAATTTCACTCAGAAAACTGCAGTGTTTCTGTTTCTAGATAAGTACTTTGCTTCTTTGTCTCTTTAAAAGGTCACAGGGAAAGCTTGGCCTGGATTGTGAGAGCCATATGGAACGGATAAGTGCGGAGCCTCTCTCAAATGTGATTATGGGTTTTTTTTGGGGTGGGGGGGAGGGTGGGGAAGAGGAGGGGAAAGGCATGGGGAGGGGGCTGATTCAGGAGGAGAGAAAGAAATAATACCGGCGGCGTTCATCGCGACAAAAGGAGATACTGCACCGACTCCCATTCAGAAATTGCGCGGTGTGCCCGTACGTGTACGCTGTCTGTCTCTGGGAAACTGTGCCTTGAAATTGTGTTCTTCTCTCAATGCCTCTGATGAAAACTTGTAGTTGTGAAAGATGTCTAAATGCGAAACCCAGGGAAACTCCTGGCCTGGACCCGGCGGAGGTGGTAGTTCTTCCCTGCAACCCTCTCCCTGGGCAGGCCACGCTGGTTGTTGCTCATCACTATTCCAAACTGAGGTTTCAGTGAACTTTAGCCTTGGGCATGGAGTTTAAATGAGTAAATTAGGTGTTTTATGTGCATGTAATTTTGCTTTGTAACATAAAGCTTTTTACAAGATGACTAAGCGGTGAAAGGATGCCGATGGGTGGGTATTCTCAGGCCAAGCAAAAATGACCCATTTGGTGTTTTGGTTGTAGTCAGTGAATTAACTAAACTGCGATCCATCACTTTTATTCACTGTACATGATGTAGTGCGATTCTGACTCATGATGACTAGATACTTTCTGTAGAAAAGAACCTCGGTGCCTTAGAGTACTTCTGAAGTTGCCAAAAGTGAGAAGGATTTTCTTGTTCGAGGCTTTTTAGTTCTTTTACTCTTTTCCCTCTTTTTCTTTTTTCTTTTCTTTTTTGCTAATCTTATTCTTGAGAGAGACTGGTCTCGGAAAAGCAGCTCTATAGTATGTTAGCATCGTCAGAAACATCAGAAGATGTTAACAGTTTGAGTCTGTAATTCTTTGCTTAGGCTGCAGTTAACAGTAAAAAAAAAAAAAATCTTTTCAAAAAGTGGCTATAATAGGCACATTTACTGTTAATGAGACACACAACCTAAAACAGATGGGATCAAGATGAATAGTAAACCTTAGCTTGTCACCTTACAGCATAAGGAAAAATAACAATTTTCTGAACTTTAGCTATTTACTGTCATTCTTGAGGTTGCTTGTAAATGTTCAGATTAATATATTACCTTTCTTCACCATATTGGGGGGGAAAAGCAGCACGGTGTTCAAACAGAAAAAAAATAGTTTACAGAATTGTCATTGGCGTGTATACTAAAAATATAGAAGTATACCAAAAAATCCCAAGATGTTTAAGCTTTAATAGCTTTGCCATAAAATGTGCATAAAATGTATTGAATTACTAGGCAACTGAAAGAAAGTAGCAATTATCAGATTCACACCAGTCTTTCTAAATATGACTTCCTCAGTATTAGTATTTGTACTTGCTAATGTAAATACTAGTTTGTAAATTAATGTCTAGTCACCTGTCCTTAGTGATTATATTATATACATAACAATTGTCAGTGTAGTCACAGCTTTTTCAGTCAGAGAAATGTAGAGTAATATACCTAACAATCACAACAGTATTGATTAATGAAATCATAACCAGAAAGATGTCTCTGTTCTCAGCAACTGTTGTTTGGTTGTTGTTTGGGGGTTTTTTGGGTTGTTTTTTGTTTTTTTTTTTTTAAATATACTTGTCAAAACAGACTCTGATGAGATTCTCAAAACTTATTCCATTATGCTGTAGGCTTGGGAGATTTTTAGCTATTTAATTGGAATTGTTATTCAGGGACGGAGGTTTAAAAAGTTTATAAAAAGGGAAATATAAGCCTGCTAACTTATACCTTTTCTTAAATTGCTATTGAATTTCTTTATGTTTTCTGGTTTCAAATAGCTATGCCAGCACATTACTTAGCATCACTCAGATTTGTATGATTTTGGGGGTTTGGGTTTTGTTTTGTTTTGTTTTGTTTTTTTAATATATATATTTAAGGGCTTCAGAAGTACTGTAGAAATTCTAGGTTTTTTTCCAGCATTATGTTTTGAGATGTTACCTTATCTTCTCAGTTATTTTTCTTAATTCAATAAACTACTCAATTTAACACTTAAACCTTAATATCTGAAAAATTCCATATTTTGAACTTTGCAGAAGTTGATAAACTCTTTATATAATATCGGTTAGGAAACTCAAGAGCAACCATCTCTTACTGCTGCTTTCCAAAGTTAAATGTTCAATTAGCTTCTCACTTTTATTTTTAAGAGGGGGAGGAATTGTAAATGGATAATATTCCACATCTCTAATAAATCTATTGCTCCCTCAACTAAAGTTTTAACAATGCCTCTACTGTTGTGCATCCATTTTTTTTAATTGAGTAGATGAGAAATGTTTCATTAGAATATTTTTCTTTCTCTGTCTGTCTCTATCTCTCTTAGCACAATAAAAACACCCGGGATTAATAACAGACCTTTCTGTGAGATTTGTAACAATAGCTGTGTTGGAGCACATACCTTGACAATCATCATCATTTATATGAGTCTTAGTCTCTCTCAGATTTAGTAGAATATCTCTGAAGATTTTTTTAAAAGTAGTTGTCTAGTTGGCTTTTAAAAAATAATTCCACCAGGTTATGGTGCGATCTCTTTGTAGACTGGGGAACGAGGTAATTTTTGGAGAATAAGTTTGTTTCTTCTAAAAAAGGCATCTTCTTTCCAGTTAAAATAGTTATTTATTCTTCTTTATGAATTTACAATACATATGTAGCTCTCTGTACATGTGCAGGCTGTGTACGTATACATATGCGCACACGTGTACAACATATATATATATATTTTTTTTTTTTTTTTGAATCATGGCAGGTGATCTTTAGAGGCGGGACTGAGTATGGATCATTTGAACGAGGCAACTCAGGGGAAAGAACATTCAGAAATGTCTAACAATGTAAGCGATCCGAAGGGTCCACCAGCCAAAATTGCGCGCTTGGAACAGAATGGGAGCCCATTAGGAAGAGGAAGACTTGGAAGTACAGGAACTAAAATGCAAGGAGTGCCTTTAAAACACTCTGGACACCTGATGAAAACTAATATTAGAAAAGGTAACACTTTTGATAATTCTGCATTGGAGAAATGTGATTTATAATATTTGGTGGGGGGGAAAGCATACTTTTGCAGACTCTACTTCATTTATGTTTCAAGATTAAATCTCCATTCTAAAATACTATATATTCCCAACTCTGATATAAATCACATTTGGGAATGTAAGCTTCATGCTTGGGTGGAGCATCTTGCTTTACAGGGTGGAGTCTGATTTTTGTTAAGGTAAAGGCTAGCTGCCCTGATTAAAGCTAATTCCTACATTGAAATAGAAGTAATATAATGCGTTAATTCTTTCAGTAAATGTAGGGCTAAGAAACGCAAAAATATGTAAGGGTAAACACCGAACCCCCAAAACCAATTCTCGCCTTTCCTCTTAATGATGGTCCAAGCTTGGAAGGACAGCAGTATTTCCATAACAGTTGCAAGTTGGTTTAAAGGAGGGAGTGTAAATCTTTAGGTATCACATTGGAAAAGTCATTTATGATGTCAATCTTCACAGTTTATTTTCTTAAGTACAATTCATTATTGAACAATGAACAACTTGGGTGTCATATTTTTCAGTGGCTGGTTTGCTGTAATTAGACATTTACACAAGGAAAAGGCACATTTAGAATCATTGATGTAGTATACGGATGGCTATTGTTTGCATGGAAAATACTTTTAATGGAGAATAATCTATAAATTTTGCTTATCAAAACCTGTAAGTCTTTTTGACCATGTCCTGAAGGCTTGCTAATTTAAATCAAAATATGCTGCATGTAATTTGGCATTTGTTTTAAAACAGCCTCTACTCTTGTCAGTGTAATCGGTGTATGTTTATAATCCAGATTTTTCTTTGGTTTGCTAAGCAAAGTGCAAAATGCAACCAAGACTATTAAATGCAGAAAGTTAGAAGGCAGAGGAATTTCATTGTGTCTGATGCATAACATTTATCGTACAATCATTTATTTTTTCCTCGGTTTGTCGAAAACAAAGAATATATTGATCCTGAAATGAACAGACACAGCAGTCCGTATTGTTAGATCTTTATCTATTAAAAATGGAAAAACAGCACTTCAGCAAATTCTTTGGCCTCTGCTCATGATTGCCCTATTTATTGATTGTTTGCCAAGAATGTATGCATCTTAAGAAAGCCAGGGTAAGAGCATTAAAAATATAATTTATTACGGCTTTTCAAGCAGAGTGCATTAATATTGTACAGTGAAGCAGTGGGGCTATATAAAAAGGACTTTCTGACGCCTGCAAACATATAAGTTCCATAAATTCCTAAATAGGAGATTTCAGCTGTCTCTGGTATTATGTGATATTTGCACAGCAAACTTTAATGCCAGGACAGTTTTAGACAAGGATTCTACAGACTTCACTGCTCCTTATGGCAGACGTGCTGTTTACACAGACTCGTAAACCTTCAGCAAAAGCTCTAACACTGCCTTCAGGTTTAAATCATGCTGTATTTTTAGCAGCGAGCACTGACCAATGCTCTCCCCTTTAATACTAGAAGGTTATGAAGTTGCTGCACTTGGAGGTCTTGCCAAGTACTGGCAGGAGTGATCAGCCAGCTGAGATTGTGCTCTCCTGTACAACATTTTTCACATTAACAGAAGGACATTAGTGACAGTTTGCTAAAAGATTTAGTGGCTTGATTTGTAGTCAGATGATACCTGTGTCGCACTACCAGGATCCACCTCTGATAATCTACGCTGTACATCAAAATTTGGCCAGGAGATTCTCCCGTGTTGTTTAAAGCACCACATTTTCCAGAATGTTGCAACTCACGAGACTGTGTACCTGGCAAAAAGTGTGCTGATATGCAGCAAAGTACCTGTGCGTTGCTAGTTTTGTGTCTGATCATAGCTTAATTTGTAGCAGCTGATAAGGGGAAACCCAAATACGCTTTAGCTATTTTTAAGTGTATCTGCACTGTTTGTTAAAATGAAGCTTTGTTTATATTTCATCTTCAGATATTAATGGTGAAACTACTTAAGAATTTTAAGCTGTTACTCTAAGTCAGAGGGTAGTATGTTAAACATCAATTGTGAGAGCCTGGAAGGGGAGGGAAAAAAACCAACAAAACAACCCACCACCTTTTTGCAGGTGAAGCCTGTGTGTGTTTCAGAAAGCTCTCCACAGCTTAATTAAAACCAAGGAAGAAATCACCAATTTGCATGTACTGCTTTTGCTTTGGTCTTCTCTGCCTTCCTGACCAGTCTCACTTAGATTTTTTTTTTTTTTTAACAAAAAAAAAAAAGCTCCTTCCTGCACTACATAAATATTGGCAAGCTTTTAGTCTTGTCTTTCATGCTGAGCCTATTGGGCAAACTGGAGTGAGTTTGTGAGCTTTTCCAAGCAAGCCTGAAGGGGTTTGTTTGCCAGAGATTGACTCTCTGGTGAACAGATGTAGTTTAAATATACGTGCGTAAGAGGTATCTTTTTTATCATGATTTCTTGTTCTGTGTTAGAGCACAGATCAACAGACACAGTCTTAAAACATTTATCTATTGTAAAGAGTAAATCATCTTTTTAGACTATGGTGTGTCTGGTGCACCTTTGCAGGTTAGGAGGTTTCCCTAAGTCTGGAGGGCAGTGGTTATAGAGGCATTAACATTGTAGGACTAATTGGAGTTCCTGGGTGCCCTGTTAAAATAACCCTTGTCATCATTTATGCTAAAGATGATACCCCTCTGGCAGGCTGCCATAAGATGGTTCTGTACATCTGCTTTTAACCCTTTTGCTTTCTGTCATTAAGAGATCCTAACCTGCACTGCTGGAAACAGCAGGACAGGACCAGGGCCTAAAACCGCGGGTCCAAGGTCATCGTGTCATCTGTGTCCGTCTGGGAGGCCGGGAGGGATTTTCACACAGTCTAGGAATCTGATTGCCGGGAGAGACTTTGTCCCTAAAACAGCTTGGGTCATTTGTTACTTCTCTGTCTGTTGTCAAAAGGGAGGAAAAAAAAATGTTCCAAAAAAAAAGGCGAAAGGAAAGGAAAAAGATTATTTGCTTAGCATTCTGTGCAGCGTAGGGAAAGGTTTGTCGTATGATGCTACAAAACTGGAAATTAGTAATTACTTTCAAGCATATCAAAATAGCAATGAATAGCAGAAATGTGGAATACAAAGTGCAGGAGGCAACAACAGCAGCAAAAAATCCTGAACTGCAGGTACACTTCTTAAAACGGCATTGAAGTCTTTATTTGTTTCTTAAAGATGTGAGTGAAAGTAGTGCTCAAGTGCACTCAGTGAATGAAGCACGAATTAGTGTTAACTTTTGCCTTGTTTCCTTGTGTGCTCTTTTCAGAACGAATGTATAATACACAAGGTGATTTGTTGTTGATGTTGAAGGCAATTAAATATTTTTGGCAGGACTAAGAAAGTTTTAAT
The DNA here is from genome assembly GCA_907165065.1 of Caprimulgus europaeus. The sequence continues at coordinate 20,307,361 of OU015530.1, forward strand.
GTTAACGAACAGAATTATGTAGCTGATACTAAAATGGCTTACAGTGAAGACATCTGCAGTATGTATTTAGGTTCTCCTGCTGCCTGCTACTCACAACAAATCAGGCAGGACAGAGAGAATCAACTTCTCTTCACTCAACCTTGTTATTTCTCTAGAAGGTAATTCTTTAATCTCTATCCGATCAAGCGAGATAAATTTGCATTTCTGTTTTTTAGAGAGATGTATGTTTTGTAGAACTTTATCTTTTTTGGGGAGGGTGAGGGGCAAGGACTTAGGAAATATGTTTATCAAATATTTGTGATGATTCTTGATGCCTCCTCTGCCTGTTTGTACAGGTTTTATTTACATAACGCTGTATAGACCCACCTACTCTACTATAACTCAAATTTAATATGTTAATTTTTTTTTTTTAATAGGAAGTATGCTTCCAGTTTTCTGTGTAGTGGAACATTATGAAAATGCCATTGAGTATGATTCTAAGGAGGAGCATGCAGAATTTGTGTTGGTGAGGAAGGATATGCTTTTTAACCAACTGATTGAAATGGCATTGCTATCACTTGGATATTCTCACAGCTCTGCTGCCCAAGCAAAAGGTAAATAAGATTATGAAATTGTAGGATGAATTATGTTTGTTTGTGGAATCTTGGGGGAGGGCCAGTGTTTATTTCAGGAATGCGATGCAAGTTTTACTTCTTAAACTTCCTGCAGATTGTGTCTCTGTATTTTTTTTTTCTTAATTCATTTTTGTTTAGTTAGTGCACGTTTTGTTCGTGGGGAATGTGGAGGTAGATTCTTTTTTTGGTTGTTGTTTAAAGAAAAAAAAGACTTCAACTGAGTCATTAGTATGCTTATTGACCTTAATAATCTGCTCCACTGAGGATCCACAAGGAAGTGTAAAGCATATTTGAGCAGATGGACTGTTGAGAGTCAACTTGCATTTATGACTGAATATCCAGCTCTGTTTCTTTTATTTTGTTCCTGATGGTTTTATAGACTGCAAAGTACTTTTTTTTTTTACTCAGTCCTTGCATTGCAAAATCCTTTCTAATTTATTAAGAGGAATGCTAACTATTATATCATGTCCTATTGAATTAATGGGAACTTAGGAAAATACACTTCTATGCATATTTAAAAATCTAGGCTGTAATGCATTTGTATAATTTCATAATATAGATAAAGCATATCCTTGGTGGTGTGTGGGTGGGGGTTTTTTGGGGGGATGTTCTTTTTTTTTTTTTTTCTGGATTTAAGAGGATAGAAACAAAGGTGATGAGCTTGTTAAAATCAGATATTTCTTTTGCCCCAGGATTTAACAGGTAAATTACTTTTTTTCAATTTTTCCTGCCCTTCTTGCCCACACTCCCTTCCCTGAAAAAATAAAAACCCCGCAGGGCTTATCCAGGTTGGGAAGTGGAATCCAGTTCCACTCTCCTATGTGACAGATGCCCCTGATGCTACAGTAGCAGACATGCTACAAGACGTGTATCATGTGGTCACACTGAAAATCCAGTTACACAGGTACGTTGCATACCAGTTCTGAGACGTGAACTGTTACTTGTCTGCTCTTACTGTTAATCTTGCTTGTATTTAATTCCCACTGTGCTGTCTACTCTAAGTACAAAGGTTTATCTAAATTCTTTTTTAGTTTCTCTAATTCTTCTTTAACTTACAGTATACTATTGGAGAAAACTTTTATAGCTCTGATACATAGATTTTCTTTGGATATCTCATTAAAACTATATTGCATTTTAGTCAATTAAATGATGCATTACAAGAAGGCATTTTACATAAAGTTTACTTAAGAGAAAAATATTTTTGCATATCATGAACAGTACCATCTGTGTGCATTTTGTGAAAGAATGACTTGCTCACACTTATTTTTGCTGTCTAGGTTCTTAAATTTCACGGTAACAAAAAAGAAAAAACACAGTTAATATATTAATGCCTTTCATGATCAGTCGTGAGAAAGCATTACACCTTAAATTGTTTTACCAAGCGCATCAGAGCAGGAAGGTAGAAGTAACATGAAAAAATAGTCGCCACATGCAGCTGATGTATAATTCATGCATCAATACAGCAGATGTGTTGTATAAAGTAATTAACTAATCGGAACAATCAGGAGACCGAGAGCAATCTCCAGATGCATCTGCTTGATGCGCAAAATGAAATCTGTCTGTCTTAAAGGAATGTTCTGCAGCAGGATGCAATCTTGTAATAATCCCTTTTCTAATCTGTGTTTCAAATAGTTGCCCTAAACTAGAAGACTTGCCTCCTGAACAATGGTCTCACACAACAGTAAGAAATGCTCTGAAGGACTTACTGAAGGATATGAACCAGAGTTCACTGGCCAAGGAATGTCCCCTTTCACAGGTACTTAGCAGAACATGTAATAAATAATAAAGCACTATAGGCAACGCTGATGTGAGATTTGAGATTTCTACAGACTGTAGCAAGTAGTACCAGTGGAGTGAATCTGCCAAAAATGCAAATTCATTTGACCACTCCATGATCTTTATAAATATGCCTGATTCATTTTGAACGTAGTCTTACCACGTTTCCCATGGGGAGCCGTGAAAGGCTGTTTACACCACACTAAAATTGTCTCGCAGCAAACTGGATTTTAACTGGTTTTTGTCTTCAGTCTTTGAACTGCTTTGATGCTACTACTTTTTTCAAGCACATGTGTTCAAGATGTTAAAAGGCTCTTTACTTACTGCTGTCAAAAGTACTATTGAATCTGAATGCTTGTTAGATAACCTACAGTAGTTTTAAATGCTAATTCGTAAAATGAGACAGTCTTTGGCATGCTATATGAGAAAGGAATAAAGAATAAAGCTTTTTGGATGATGTGGTGTTGTTGTTGCAAACAACCAAAGGAAAATCAGTCATTTATTAGTTCTAATCAAAATATACCTAAACAAAAATGAAACCTCAGTTTATGCATTGCTAAATATTGAACTGATGCTTTCCTCAAAGCCTCAGTTATATTGTTCTTTTTTTTTGCTATTCTTTTTGTCATTCTTTTATCAAATTGCTATGAAGAAGGCGCAACTTATTTTTCTGCATGGTACAGTGTCCAATGATGCTGTGGTGGGAACAGCATATTTATTTTTACCTTTTACATTTTAAAATGTATTTTGTTGTGATGCAGTGGAGACAAATTCAGTATACAAATAAATGATGCTAGTTGTGGTAGGGAGGGGAAAAAGGAAATTAAGGAAGTCAGTGTATTTTTACGGGGATTTTATTTCTCTTGTTCAGAATGTTGAAGTCTTTGTCTCTGAAAGGCTTTAGTTAATCTATAGAGGACTACTCTCTGTCTGTCTTTCCAGTGGATATATTAGCAGGCTGTTTTCCCATCACTTTTTTTCCCCTATGGTTAGATTGTTTTCAGTGATGTGGCTCCAATATAGGAAGTTTTGAAGTGGAAATAATCAAAATTATCTTCGCTGGTTGCCAACCATTCCCATAATATGTCTGCAAAGTTATCTTGTATGTACCTACTATAAAAGCATGTGAGTTTTTGCACTACTGGCTTATGGAGGCTGCAGATAATTTGGGATTTTTCTCCATTTTTAACTAATAGTGCTAGTTTTTACTTCATACTGATGGAAAGCAAGTAAATTCTATTGAGATGAAATATTAATTTCTATTTGGGCGTCATGTTTCATGTAGCAGCTTCTGTATATTTGTAGAGGGTGCAATGATAAAGAAAAAAACTTTTTAAAAGGAATACTTCACTAGAGACAGTGTTATGGTACTGGAGACAATTCAATAATTATACTCTTTTAAAAAGTTAGTTTTAAACTATATTGAGTTTTTATATAATAATTTTAAAGGCTAAAAAAATCTTGCCTAAATAACAGCTCTTGAAGTTAGTGCTTGAGATGACCAAAACCCCAGATTACAGAACTCCAGTTTGGGACTGTTTGTTTACTGTTTTAGACTTTTTTTATTTGTAAAAGAGTATACTTAAGGCTGTGAGCTTCTTTCTGTTTTTAAAAGCATGCCTATTACTTTTGTCATCTCTGTCTTCACCAGCGCTGCAGTAGTTGAGCTGCAAGAATTTAAATAGCTTCTGCTTTTCTTGTTCTTTAAAGACCAAATCACATTAAGCTTAAAATATTTATTTATTCTTAACTTTCATAAAAACAAGCTGTTAGAGCAGTTGATCAAGAGCCCAAAAGTCAGTCTGAATCTTCCCATTTCTCTCCGGGAGCTTGAGGGAGGACGCGTTGATCTGACGGTGTCCTTCTCACACGACTAAACTGTATTTCCTCTATTTGCCTGACTAATAACTCACTGTGAATCGCTCTGATGGAAGGGACACTGATTTGAGAGTGTCTGTGTTTTATTAAATGTATTTAAGTTTGTGAATTGCCCTGTGGTGGTGTGCTGCTGCAGCAAAGGTGAGAAGTAAGAGCGAGGCAGTGGTCAGGAGGTGATGTTACCTGAGAGTCCATCAAAATGCCAGCATGGGAGAGCAGCAAGGCTCTCTCTCCTGTTATGTACTTCCACTGGCATAGGTAATGCCATATGAAGTGCTTCATCACAAATGCAAACTAATGCAGTGACACTGTACCATAACTTATTAACACTGTTATGGATATAATTTATTAACCACAGAAAAATGACTCAAAGTGGAAATGAGAGTAGTTATCGTTTTCTGTCACTGTCATTAGCAGTGCTCTATTTTGTGTAGATACGGAAGGATTTGTTGTAAAGTATTTAAGTTGTTGTGCTCATTGCATGGCATCTCCAAAGCCCCATCTAAGCACGGAAAACTGAGAATCATCATCCTCACTGAGAATTTACTGTATTTTCTTAACTAATCTTGCATTTTGTGTGTTAAAAAATTGCTCATAATTATTCAGAATACTGATACTCTTATCTACTGCAAAAAAACCCCAACTATTTTTATAGTGCAGATATATTTAATAGCTTGAAAATACATAAGCAAGCAAACTTTAAGATCCAGTTTGTCTTGATTATAGAGTCTTAAAAACTTAACAGCATCATCTACTTGAGTGGGTTTTCCTTTTTTTTTTCCTTTTTTTTTTTTAATTTGCTTTCTTGTCCGACTAAAACCTTGAGGCATACAGGCACAAACTCTTTGTGCCTTTTGCAGTACACTATCAAATGTGACTCTTACTCTTGTTAGGACAGTTGAATACATGGTCTCTTTTGAAGTTACTGTAATTGTTTCGCTCTGTGACTGCTGTGGCCGCCCCCGAAGGCCAGGTTTATTGCTCAGTGTATGAGCTTGCATCTCGGGGAATCCCTGTTGACTTGCAGTGCCCGGGACAGACCAGACCAAATGCACGGCTCTGAATTGCCGTGGAACTGCAAGCATCTGCCCAGAGGTTTAGTCTCAAATTTTTGGTATCAAGCAAGCGAGATAACAGGATGCTGCAAATTTTGCATGGAAAAGCCAAGCTTATTCTGAATTGTTGTGAATTATGCCTTGCAGTGTGTATTTCATGCTTTAACTTGGGTTTGCGGATTTTATTGCTAGAGACTAGCAGCATACGCAGATGCTGGGTGAAAGACTTTTTGCGTTTGATACGCACGGCTCGCTTCATTTCTGCTTCCTCTCCAGAGCTCTTTTGATGGAGAAGGCAACTTGGAATTTAATCTAGGGCTCAATTTTGGGCCATCTTGTGCATTCCATTAAATTGGTGCATCTCACGAGTGGCCTAGATCTCATTTCCCTCCTGTTTTGGCTCTTCAGTCTCCAAAGGGTTGTAAAGAAATTGTTCTACCATCAATTCTTATTTCCAACCCCTTGCACAGAAGCTGCACTCTACCTCAGTCTGTTGGGAGCTGCTCTAAAGTGATCAGACAGGCAGGCAAGCCTGTTGCATTTATTTATTTAATGTTAGTCCTTCTATCTCTCTATTCAGCCTTAGTCCTAGCATTGTCATACTTCACTTTCACAGTTTTGCTCTGTTTTGGTTTTTAGCGCAGAGGTCTCTTCCACAAGTTTAACTTCCACAGTTGAAATACCTGAAATACTAGAGACCGAATTTATACTAATATTAATAAAGGGGGTTTTTTGTTTGTTTTGACCCTATTGAATTGTTGTCTCTGAGTGTGTATATGTCATTAGATAAGCTTTTATGAGGGAGTAGAGCGCGACATGGGCTATTGGTTCAAGAAAAGGGTGGAAATTCTTTTGATAATTCTGGAACAAACTCACTATGTGCTTTTGAACATTTAGATGTACCCTTTATCTTGAGTTCCTGTAACCTCTTCCATGACAGGAAGATAAGTCAGCTACCAAATGAAGAGATTGTAGAGATTAATTAGTATCTGGGCACTGCTTTGAAAATATGGCAGTGATCAAATGACATTGACTTTCCCACTGATATTATCTCACCTGAATTTTTTTCTACAGAAGATTTTCTAAATGATTGCTGTTAGTATTCACAAACAGGCTTGAGATTTTAATTTTTTTTCTCATTTTATCAAACCACTGCAAAAGCACTTCTGAAATGAGATATTAATTCTTTCTCTCCTCCCATAGTATAGCTAGCCTAACTCTCAGGACAGTCAATAGCCAGTGCATTATAGCTGAGAAAATCCAGGCCTGATGTATAGTAGAATCTCAAATCTCGTGGTTTATTATATTTTAAAATATTTTGTAGGGGACATGCAACATTTCCATGGAATATATCCAGTTTGTGATACTTATGGACATAGTCATTAACGTGAATTGTATTACTACTTAGGATTTTTTTGAAGACATTTTTGTGCACCCCCTGCCATTTGAGCCTTCATGTCTACAATGTCTGTTAGATAGTTTTGCTCTTGATGATGAGGGCATCACATTTTTTCTGTTGGAGGGATAAGCGCTTGCATTCCATAAAATGTATGCACACAGAACAAGTGCTGGTATGATACCGAAGTCTGAATAGTTTTGCAGTAGTGATAAATGCAGTCAGGATAGCTATACTGTGCTGTAGTGAATGATTGCCTGCAGATGATGTGAGCACAATATAGTTCATATACTTTCCTTTTTGTTCAAATATTCTGCTATGTTATGCAGACATCGTGCAGGCTTTGTGATCTGGCAGATATGCCAGACAGAAAACTTGCTCAGAACATCAGTGTTTCTCAGTTCACCTGATCTGAAGGCTCCTGGCCTTCACAGCAGATAAACAGTGCAATAAAAATCCTCTGGCATTTCCTTGCTGCTGTTCTGACTCCCCTCCCTTCCAATATCCCAACCAAAAAAAGTTGCATTTGTTAAAATTAAAATTTTCAGACCTATAAATAACCAAGGAATGAGCTGTTAAGAGTTGCCAAAATGTGTACTTTTTATGAACAATTTTTGATTCAGGCTTTACAAAACTGAAAAGTGTTTTTTGCCCTCCCCCTTCAATTTTACCTGCCTAGACCTGAGACCAAATCTTTGGATTTCTTTGTTGCTTGTGATTCTCTTCTCTCCTCTCTTCCTCCTCCCCTCCTCCAGTAATTAATAACCTAAGTAAGGAATGCAGCTCCTTTTTCTGCTTTAGAAGTTACTGTACTTTAGATTTTAAAGATGACATTAATTATTTCAGGGAAGTAAATCCTTGAGGGCCTGGGCTCAGGTTTTGGCAGGCAGGGCCTTTCAACCCACCCCCCAGTTGCTCAAGAGCATTTGCTCAGACATCTCTTCAAGCTGTCGCGATATCTGGATTTTTAAAACATTTTTACTTGGCTATTAAAATTTGTGCCCGTGATTTTTAGTCATCCAGGTAGAACGGGCAGTACAGAGCATCTTGCTGATGGGATGGGGAGGATGAAATATGTGTGTTGGTAGAACTGCATGAGGATGTTGGCAGGATGCTCAGCCTTTCAGTTGTCTGATCCTTTGATCGATGATTTATGTTCTTTAGATGCATCTAAAACACTCTCAGTGTTCAAACCACGTCAATCTACAAATGTTTTATCTGAGCAGCCCTACTGAAGGAGAAAATATGTCTGTTTTTTTCTCTCTCCTCATTTCCAACCTGAACAATTCTATGATTAGGATTAACTGTGATGAGGATATCAACGGCACTTTCCAAAACAGTAACGGTGCCTAGACTTGCTGTGGGGAGGAGGAGGAGGATGTACCTTGTTTCTTAAATAAATGCAGTTTCTGACTTTAGGGGACTCTGTAAGGTGTCAGCATTTCCCTTAGCATCTGTGCTGTCATGAGGACTTTTCTTTCTGCCTCTGAAAAAGTGGAGGAGAGTCCAATAGAGGGATGGAGCTAGTGTTGATTTTTATTTATTTATTTATTTATTTATTTTAACTCCCCCTGAAGTCAGCTGTGTGGGGATACAAGCAGCTGTCTTCTGCCAGGCTCTCCTGTGAAAAAAGTACAAAATTCGTATTTTTTAAGGGGGTAACATTTTTGGGATTGTCCTTTCCGCTGTGTGTGCTAAGCTCTTGGCGTTATATCTCAGCAGTGTTTAGAACTGTGCCGTGTGAAAGGTTATCTGTATTATATGGACATCGCATTTTAGGGAAGTGACAGAATAAAAAGGAGCACAGCACATCATCTGATATGTTTTCCTTCTAAAATGTGCACATGTTGTAGAACTGAGCGTTAACTTGACTTCTGTTTTCACTCAGTGGTCCATAGAATGGTATATAGGATAACTCGCGTTGTAAATATTTGTGGTGGTGTTATATACATGTGAAAATATATATTAAAATATAAAAATATATTTTAAAGTATATAAATATATTTTACCCATATGTAAAAATCATGCTTTTTTTTTTTCTTTTTACATTTAGTGGTTAAGAGGCAGTCAAGTAATGCAGTGCTACAAAATTTTGTATTCATTCATTGACGTTTCTTGCGTACTTCTTAACGCAGACATGGCCGAGTGTGAACTCTGATATTTTTTTTTTCCCCCATAACTTTATTAGAGGGTTAACGAGCCACTCCACCAGTGTTCTTTAAAGCAAGATTGCAAATAAGTATTTTTTTTTTTCTTTTTCTTATTGGCAAATTGTTGGCTGTAGACTACTGCACAAGTATAAACAACATGAGAAATCCTTTAACATAACATGAGAGAGCCTTTAGTCGCTTTGCTCCCTAGCTTTGGAACTCATTGCCAATTGAAGTAAGGAAAGCTCTGGCTGTTGGGACTTTTAAATCTAGACTTAAAAGTTATTTGTTCTGTTTAGCATTTTTAAAATGATTCTTTTAGGAATTGTATGTGCTTCAGTTTTAATTTTAACTCATAATGATTGTAAAGCACCCTGGGATGCTTGCATGAAGGGCGCTACAGAAACCCAAGATTGTATTGTACTGTGTTGTAATGTATTGTATTATTACATGGTGCTGGAGTTGGACCACGGACAATTCATATAGAAAGCGTTTGAATACTTAGCTAAAGATAAGGAGTGTGTGTGGCGGGGGGGTACTGTCTCTTCTTGCTTCTTTTCCCCCTTTTCTGTCAGTTATTTTATTAAACTAAATTAACATGGCAGTTATTCCCTAAGAAATGCCAGCATAATTTACTGCTGTGAAGGGGCTCAAAATGTAAACCAGATGATAAACTAAAAATAAAAAAGTCCACATTAAGATTTAATTGCACTTCCCTTTCTATATTACGTTCTTATGTAAAATACATTACAAAACAGTACTTTCTTTATCACTTCCTTCACTTTTAACTGAATTTCATTAACAATAAAGAAATATATTGTTTCTGTTTCAGTAATGTCACTTGACAGTTAATCCCTTAACTTGATGTACATGTCTTTAAGATATTTTTTTAAAACTTTTTTTTTTTTTATAAAGAACATGATAGCACTGACTGTAGCCAAGTATTGCACAACCATGTGATTTGCAAGTTTCCCAGCTCGCAGCTTTGCCAGTGCAGGTCAATTCACACCTGCCACACTTATGCCATTCTGGTCCTCATGTTGCTTTTCCTCCGTGATTGTCAGAGGTAGAGTTGTGCGTGCGGCTCCTTCCTTCCCCCCTCCTTCCCCGCTCCAAATGTGTGGTAAACCTTGTGCATTGGCAGTGTCTGCTCAGGAATTAAATGGAGTTTAATTTCTGTCCATTAGGAAGCTGCTATCCACATCGCCAATTAAGCCTTCTATTTAAAGGGCGAGGAGATACGTATGTCTACATCTTAATCACTGCTGCGACTGTTACGCAGAGACCTTCCTGACTGGTTCAGTTATTACTAGCAGTGGTGGGAGGCACAGAGATCAGCGTGGTTATAAAACCTACCCAAAAGCTGAGCAAATTCTGTAGGTGCTGTAGTGTCACTGTCAGCAGATTTAAAACTAAGGTACCTCTATGTTAGGGAATGCAGGGGCGTAGGCACAAAGATGCACCTGGAGAAAATTACTTGAATTGGTCTTTTACCTGACAGGAATGAAAGCAAAGCAGAACCCATTTACTGAGAGGCAATGCCAAGATGAGCACCTCTCACCTTGTCAGACCAGTCTCATTGCAGGTCTTCGCTCTCATAACTTAGAAGAAGAGAGATATGTTTCTCAAATAGACCCTGAGCAAACCTCTCAAAGCTTGCTCCCTCCCCACTTTTTTCTCTTTCTTAATAATTAGGTTATTCCTTTTTATTTGCAAGAAACATGGCAGGAAAACCCAAGGCACAGGTGAGCTTTGTCTCTCTTCCCTTGGACACTTCTTTAAGAGAGCACAGATAATATCAGATTCCCCTGGTGCCTTGCAGCAGTGATCAGAAGACAGGTTTTTCAGGAGAGCAGCAACCTCAGACCTGCCTCACTCCAAGCCATGGAATAAACTACTGAAAAAGGAAAACTTCTGTTCCCTAGGGGTGTGAATGCATGAAAGGTTCTCCTCATATACACCTGTCTCTTAATTATTTTTATTTTATTTTTCAAGTACTAAGATTTCCTATGCTGAGAGTTGCAGTTCTTTCATAAGCTTGCACCAGAAGAGGGGGAAAACTGCACTAAAGTGTAAGCTGTGCCTGGCTCTGCCGCCTTTCCAAAGGATTTGATACTTTATAGTAAACTGTCATGGAGAAGGATCAGTTCCATGCTGATGAAAAACTGAGGCACATGCAAAGGACATTAGTGTCAGTGCCCTTTCTAGAGACAGAAGACTTCAGCTCCTTAAGTTATACCAAGTTAAATGCAAACACATTTGGTAATCTGAACTGTCTCAGAATTGTGGAGGGTTATTTTTTTTATATATATATATTTTATATATATATATACACTCACACATATATATATATATATATATGTGTCACAATAAAATCCCACCAAAATATCCTTGCCAGCTGGCATGTCCCCAAGCTCTTAAGGCTGTGCTTCCTATTTCACAATTTTTGTAAGTGGGGATTTTGTGTGCTAAACCTAATCTATCATTTATTATTTATTTATTTTAATATGAGGGGTAACTAAGAAAAAATTTTAAATAAGTAGACCCTCAAAGTGCATGTGCATATTCCACATGGAAAGCTAGCTGGAACGTTTATATTTTGACATACCTTCATCGAGTTTTGCATCTTTTTATGAATTTTTCAGAGTGTCTGAACTTTTCACAAACTCTTGTCAGTGAAAGGCAGCAACACAGAGGAGAAACTAGTATCTTGGCTAACATAGCATCTTAAAATGTCACCTTCAGATGATTTTGCTTAGCAGAAGTTAAGAATCCATAGCAAATTTCATGCTATAACTCCTTTTTCTCTTGTCAAATTTTTACATTTTTTCTTAGGACAGAAAGGAGTTTGTTCATGTGCTTTTAGCAGCAGAATCTGGGTCTATCTATATGATTAAGAACAATCATAAAGAGGCACATGGCCTAAAAAAATAAATCTGACAATCCTTTAAACAAGGGATAGGCAGAGGATGTTATATTTGGCACCAGAGGGGTATTTAAGCAAGCAATCAAGAGGCATGTGAGATGGACTGACTAGGAGCCCAAATCAATGAAATTCAAACTCAAAGCTAGTCATACATATAAAAAAAAAAAAAAGGTACATATCTAGTGAAAGAGATTACCACGGGATGGGGTGAAAGATCCAGCACAAGGAGTCTTCAGATCAATATCAGATGTTTGCTCTAGCTCAGCCACAGGTAACTTACCTGAATTCAGAAGTTGCTAGGTGGAATTCTAGGGTCTCTTTTTATGTAGAGTCCAAACAGATGCTTGAAACAGTCCCTTTTCATTTAAAAATCTGCAAAAAACTTATGTAAGAAAAGAGATCAAAGAAAGAGTTTATCCTAAACACCAAAAGAAATTCAGCAAGACAACTGTTAGTGCTACTGAGTCTGATGACTTCTTGTCTGGACATTGTGCCTTAGGGCTCAACTTCATGCCAGACATCTGATGCTTTGCCTCACAGAACAGTGGAATCCGAGAAGAGATTTGCTGAAAATCATGTCCTATTTCCCAGCAAGGAAATTTTTCTTAACATCGTGGATAGTACTAAGCAATTTTGAAGAGCCTTTTTCAAAAATTGTAGTGGAAAACAACCATTGTGGTTGGTTGAAGATAGAACAATTGCCAACATCTCTGTCAGGAAAATGTATATACTGCATTTTTGTGGAAAAGTTTTATGTGCCCAAAGCTGCATTTAATGCATTAGTATATGTAAAATTTCCCCTGTCCCACAAAGTATTTGCATTAGGATAGCATTTGGAAGCATGTGCATTAGGATTAGCATTTCCAGATAGGAAACAAGTCGCAAGCATTCTGACCTGGTTGGAACAGCGTGGTTGGAAATAAAAGCAATCCACCCGAGAGGAGGGCTAAAGGTGTCTCTTACTCCAGATTTTCACCAGAGCAGTCTGTGAGATCTCCAAGGCCCCACCTACCCCAACCTTTATTCCTGTGCAAGAAATGCTGGTTTGCCCTGTCTACATCTATTGCGCATGATCTGGATTGTCCTCGTAGGCTCCAGCTTCCTCTAGTCTTATTCCTTGTATCCCAGGGAGAAGAGGTGAGCATAAATGCACAGGCTTCACATGGTACAGAGCCTCACGTAAGAACAGCAGCAGCCTGCAGAGGGGCTGAGGACCATGACCCCCATATTATGGGACCGAGAAGGAAGGACAGAGCTCATCCTGGAGTAGCTCAGCTCTGGTCCTGTGGACTTGAAGCCCAGGCACAGTTGGAGCATGGCTTCTGGGTTTGGCTTCATCCAGCAGAAATTCTGCCTGTGCACCCTGAGATAGCTTTGTGATGGGCACTGAAGTAGGGAGAGCCCCTGAAGATGTGCATTCCCAATTCAAGTTAAAAGACCGATTTAAAGCAATCAAGTTACTTCATAACAACTTTTTCAGGCAGATTCCTGGCTAAAATGGATAGTGCTTTCCTTACATATGGAACACCCTGATTTCAGAGATCTTCTGGCAAAGGCACTTGCAGAATCAAAATCTTAGGGTATAAAAACTCACCCTTCAAAATACAGGACCATTTTCGTTCCATGAAATACTCCAAGAATTAACTTATTAAAGTTAATTACATTAAACTATTAAATATTGATTATTTTGCATTTTATGTTTTACCCAGGTTGATTTTAGGAAGGATTTAGGCAGGACTTTTACTACTAAGTACGTGCTATTTGCAAGTAATGTGTGTTAAAAATCAGGATTCTTAAAAAGATTTATGTTGGACATCTGTCAATGAAGACAAAAATGTCTTATGTCTCCTTATCTTTTATAGGTTGAGGTTATGACTTTTTTATTTTTTTTAAGTCTAAGACACTATGCTATAAAGCTTGCAAAGTAGTTATGAAGTTCTTAACGTTTCCCACCTACCTGTCTTTCTTTTAAGGTTTTAACCTTTGTAGATATAAGACTAATATCTTGGGAAGCAAGCTTTTGAGCTTTATTTATATTTCAGTGGGAGATGCTCAGAAAATATTGGGAGAATGCTGTTCTGTCATGCAGCAACTGGGAATTTACGTTACAAAATGGTAAAAATAGTACATGGATTGGTTCCTTCAGATGCTGAATCCTCATTTCTGATTTTCAAAATCTTATTGTGTGTGGATGTATTTCTATGCGTATATGAATATATGTGTATATATATAGGTATATATGGTTTGGGTTCTTTTTCTATCTTCCCTCATTACATTCAGTGTAGCTTTATGTTTACATTAATATGTATATTTATAATACTTAAAGACAACATAAAGCAGAAAAGGAGGAGGAGATAATTTAGGCTGTAGAAGGATAGGAGAAAGGAGGAGAGACATGCTCATGTATTGGAAGAAAAGCTCGCGCCGTCATTTTAGATCTGCCTTTAGGCAATTTTAACTTATATGCCATGCAGTTCTGTACTCCTCCTGACCCTAGCAACAGTATGGAGGTCAGATAGCCATCCAAGTGCAATGCCAAAGGCACAAACAAAAGTTGTTTGGTTTTTTTTCTTTTTGTCCATAAGAGTTTTTCCCTTATCCTACATGTTTATAGGGCATAGGACGACAAATTCGATTGCATTACTTGCCATAGTTCAAGGTAATGGATTGAGGAATTTAACATAATTCTTCATATGCAATTAAGCTGTCCATTTCACGATTCCTTGTCCAAAAAACGGCTAGTGGCTGGATATATTTGGTCTGCTTTTATTTGGAGTGGCAGATGATAATTCTCTGCCATACCAGAACACTAGGATCAACACTTTGCCCTGGTTGGATTTTTGCAGTATGTGGGCTGGCGTAGGCTCAGGCAGGCTAAAATCTTTTGATTTGTGGATAATCTTGTGTCATCCAGTTGGGGCTTGAATGTTCCCTTCTCATTTGAAAAATGTTAATGTAGAGCCTCCTGAGAAATAAGCACTCCTAAGAATTTGGCTTATGTTAAAACTGATGCTTGCCATTTCTACACAAACAAAAGCCGCTAATAGTGGCCAGGATCGGGGAAACAAAGTTCCTCTGTTGTTTATAAAAAGATCTCTCCCCACCTCCAAATCTTTAAGTTCTGTTCTGTTCTGCAACTTTATCACTATTCAAACTATGCAAGAGACAAGGGCTTGTAGCTTTTTTCTTTTTTTTGCCTTTCCCCCCCCCCCCAAAGACAATGTTAGGGTTGCAGCACTGGAACATGCTACCCTGCTGGTGTCTAGGCATGTAAAGTGGAGGATTTATGGAAGAGAAAATAGAATAGAGCCTTAAAAGTTTGGCTTTTAAAAATGGAGCCAGTAGTTTGACAGATTGTTCAGTAAATGTTCATTTTATTGAGAATTATAAAAAAGGTGCTTAACGCCTCTGTGCCATTAATATAATGCATTAAAAGGTTACTGTCAAGATTAGTGTTTCAGCTCTGAAAATTGACTGTAGGGTTTATGGGCAGCACTGTTCATATTCTACTGAGGTATCTTCTACTTAATACTTGACAAAACCATTATGTTGTTACAAGGCTTTATACGGAAAAACTTGGTAAATAGGAAAACATAACTTAAAATCTCATTTGAAAAGCAGGAGAATAGTTCCTCTCTGTCTTATAGCCAGATTTAGCAGATGCAGGTTTGAATGTAAAACAGTTGTGAAAATAGCCAGTGTCAAACTAGTGCAAAATTAAACTTGTGGGGTGTTCTGTTTTCAGTGTCTGTTATTGTTGAAGTATTCAATTTCAAAAGCATGCATTCCTTCCTACAGAAAAAAAAATCAGATTCCTTAGTTGAAATTAATTAGCATTCAGAATTCAGATAGCATGTTTTTGGGTATTCATGAGATCTCTGTTTGAAAAAATGTTTTTAACTTGTAGAAATGTGTTGCAACACACAGATGGGAAGAAAAAGAAAAAAAAAATCTCTTTAGTAAGCACTGTGTGTAAAAGGAATATTACATTTTGCACGATCCTGATTACCCTGTGTAAACAGTTTTTGACATCTGTCTTTATAGTTTTCGAGGAGAGGAAGACTTTGTTAAAAGAACCATTTTTATACAGCAGTCACCATTTCAGTCTTGCTTTACCTGTATTATGAAAGCAGATGGTCTGCATGTCTTTTGAATATTTATAACTATCAAAAACAATCTCTTGCTATTCACCCTTAGGCTTATGAGATGTCAGGACTGTTCTGGTTGAAAAAAAATCATCTTGGGTGTTTACAGAAAGAGGATTACATTAAGCTGAAATGACTATACATTTTCCAGTTTAATATTTGTCCATCAGCTGTTTAATCGTATTTAGATAATTGTGTAAATAAGTTGTTGCAGCCCTTGCCCCTTCCACTGAGCAGGCTTAAAGCTTTAAACACCGATGAATGAGTTGCAAAAAAGCTTGGATTTTTTTTTTTCCTAGCTAAAAAACCTGGAAGGCCCAAATAAGTTTTGGTTACAATGCTCCTTTTGAGGGAAGTGTTTGATTTGCAAAGGAATCCCCGATACCTAATTCAGCCGAGTTGTTCTAGGAAGCTGCTGTATCTGTTACTCTCTGCTAAGTCTGTTAGCATGTATTTGTTCTGTGTAAATACTGCAGCCCAACTACCCCTTCATGAGGCATCAAAACAATCTCATTCTGCCCATATAAAAATAATTTTAAGGTTATTTAGGGGAAGTTTTGGGACTGTGGGGGTTAAAAGCTTTTTTGACTGGAAGCTGAGCAATCACTGATAACAGATTTTGCTGTGGTTGGTTGATTTGGCAGAAAAGCATGAACAGTTTTGGTTTAGATGATTGAATTAACCTGATTAACGTTGTTTTTGTTGTTTTGCTAAAAGGACAACAGTATACTTTTAGCGATGATCGAACAATACTTCACCTGGTTGGAGAGCAGTGTGAGAGGCAATGACTCAGAAATGCCTCCCTTGTAGCACCGGCAGCAGTGGCTGCAGCCACCAGCCGGCACGAAAGGCTCAGGTCCTGCCCGCGTCTTGCAGGATGCACTTGCATTAGATTCTGGCACAATACGGAAGGTGCCTGATGCCACTGTTTTATCAGGTTTTATTTGATGGGCATATGAAAAGAGTTGTGGTTGAGATTTAAGATATTTCCCCAGGGGGTTCCCCAACTTCTTTGAGAAATTACGGTGTCTGGTTTTCAAATCTCTGGTATTTAATCTTCCTGAGAGAATGGGAATTGGTTCAAGCTACGCTGAGTGAACCTCAGCTGAACTTCAGAACAAATTCGACCCCTACCTCCACAGAGTTGCTGGATGCCTAATTATAATTAACTCTTTTGGCTAAAAAAAAAAAAAAAGTACTCAGGCTGCAGCAGATGGTATCATTCCAGAATAGTGGGATTTCTGTGAAGGTGGCACCATCTCAGATGTGATCTCCTGGTTCTCGGAACAGGACTGCGAGTGACGTGATTGAGGGGGGAGGGATGGAGAGAGGGCAAAGAGGGAAATTTGGGATCTTGAAGTCTCATAACTTACTCTTGAGGATAAACTTCTAGGAAATAGTTAAGACTGCAGATCTGTAACCAGTTTTTTTGTTCTATCAGTTTTCCTTGTGAAGTGTGAAAAAGAAATCAGATTAGGAATGATGAATGTGATGCGTTTGAATATTTGGATGATATATTTATATTTGTCATCCTTGTACCTGGAAGGCATGTACCTCTGTGCCTCACAGATAAGGAGTACTTATGTACAGTAGTACCTGAATATGATGTGCTTCAAATACAATCATTTTCATTTTGATTATTGATAAGTATAAGCCAAGACATGGAGAGGTCTGCATGTGTAATGACCTGGGAAATAAGAAAAACTTCAATGTGCCTCCAGTCTAGATCATGGCTCTCTGAAGACTGCTAACTCATGGGGTTAATCTTCAGTTTTAGGCCCTAAGCATAGTGGGCATGTCTGTATGTAGATTGCCATTAAAACATACAGGAATTCTACAGCAATAGGAATTATATAGGAATTTCTATAGCAAAGTGCATCTCTCTGCACTGATGTGACTGCAGGTTTGATGACAACACAATAAATAAAGCATAGAAACAATGAAATTCAATGTTGTCAAGTTATTTTCTTGAGTTAACAAGGTAGTAATATTTTATCTGGCTTGTAAAATTTTGCCTTCAGTGAATTAGTAAATAAATCATTGATTCCTCCTGATGAGGATTCTTAGTGTAGGTAATATCACTTGAATGCTTGCATGAAGTGTTCTCAAAGAAAAAGCAGGATAATTTTCATTTTAAAATGTGTTGATAATATCTGTGGTGTTTTGGTTTTTTTCCTCTACTTTGAAGAGCTAGAGTAAAATCCCCATATTAGCCATCAGAGCCTGAAATTCACATTGTGTCAGAGAAGCTAAAATTCCTAGCAGTGTTATTTAAACAGACCAGTCCCCTATTTGGTTGTAAAATAAAGTAACTGCATTAAATTTATTCCTGAAGAGGCAGGGTACGTCACAAACCGCCATGTCATTGGCATATCTTCGTTGTGAAATGACATGGAAGGGAAGACCAGGAAATCCTAGACAGACATCTTGATCAATAATAGTTAATTTACTAAAATTATTATTAAAATATAAGTTTTCATACTAATTAAAGTTATTGGGGAAGGAGAAGACATCTGAAAGGAGCAAAGTAAAATGAGAGGAAACCACCTTGAAGTCTAAATGACATCCACAAAATATGCACAGGGTAATATGGGGTGATGGCCCATTACATGTGCAGTTCCCTATTCTGCACATGCAGATGTGCAGGTTTTGTTATGTACATTCACTGTGCGTTCATATAATCTACCAGTTCAGATACAAAGGACTTTTAAAATCATGTCTTATGTATCATATGCCCATGTTTAAAATGGTTTAATCTATAAAAGAACTTAAACAATAATTTTGTAAGTATTAGACATTAATGATACTGCTATTATATTGGAAATTGAAATTGGGTTCAGCTGAGCTTGGTTCAGGTCATGCAGGCTAGAGTTGCAGTAGTCTATTAAGATTTAATTCTCCTTTTATACCACTGACAAAAGGCTTCTAGCTAATTTCAGAAATGCCAGATTAATATCAAGGAATGGTAAGAATTTTGGTGATTCAGAGAAACATTAAAATAGCTGCCTGGTGAGTAGAGGGTATCCATATTTGGCATAAATAATACTGCCTCACTCTAGCAGTTCTAAGCCTCCACAAATAGCATGTTACTGAGTAATACATTAGAAAATGGTTATAATGAACTTTACGAAGATCAATAGTCAAGGTACTTTTACTCAGAAGCTGAACTAGCCTTATAAAATAAGACTTATAGTAATATTTGTTGCATTTTTCCTCCAAACTCTTTCTTACAGTGGTTATTGCAGTTTCTATACAAAGAGTTGATACTGTACGTCAGTTTTAAGACAGCACAAATGTAGCTAAATGTTACGTGCTGAATAACAAACATAATAATCGGGGCTTTGTCTTCTTGACTGTTGTAATTTTCTCAATACACTGGACAATTCCTGTAGTTAAGCTAAAAGTAACTGCTTTCCACATAGAAATCTAAAGGGTGGCAGGGTTCAGTCTATTGAAATTACATTTGCTAATTTTGTTGTTCATACATCATATACTGAGTATAATTTTGAAGTTGGAGCATTATCTCATTTTGCAATGCTTAGTCTTAATTGATTTTGTCGAAGAATGTACTGGAACTGAAAGTTTTATGCATTGTTAATTCCACTGTTTTGAAATTGGTCAAAACTGAGCAGAAGGTAAATTTCTCACTGTAGCTATCTGATATCTCGAGAACCTTTGAGAAAATAATTGTTTCTGTCATCCTTCGGTCTATTTTACAGCTAATATTCAGTTACAGAATTAGACGTGATAACAAGAGCTTTTCATAAGCCTATTTCTGCAAAAATACCCTGTTCAGGAAGAGCAAGTCTGAGTTCATTTTGGGTTGTTAGGTACATGTTCTACTGTAAACCCCCTTATTGTATCCTACTAATATAGGTCATTCAGATAAACTTTCATCCTACAATTTTCTGGGGTCTGCACTGTAATAAGTGACACAAAGGGAATGGGCAGGGGTAGCCTGGGGCATTGCTGGAATTTTTGGAATCAGCGTTAGGATTTGTGTGCCTGTAAACTTGTGTGGATACATGAAGGGTCAATCAAATTTAAAAGCAGAAGTAGTACAAACAAAATGCACTTTCAAGATTAGCATCTTCCATCCAGATCCCATCCCATTGCCCGATGTTTCTTGGTCGATAACTTTGTTCTTCCCTTAAGTACATCTACTTTTTTTGCTCCCATTTACAATATACCTTGGTTTGTTTTTATTCTCAATTAATGAGTTTTTTAAAAGGCTTTGGACAATAGGATTAAAAATGCAATGTGGTTCTCAAACTCTAAAAATATAATGGTTTCAAGAATTGAAATAATTTGTGCTTTGACATGTACTGCTCTGTATTACAGATATTTTCTTTTCTTTTCCCCTTTTCACACAGAGTATGATTTCTTCCATTGTGAACAGCACTTACTATGCAAATGTTTCAGCAGCAAAATGTCAGGAATTTGGAAGGTGGTATAAACATTTCAAGAAGGCAAAAGATATGATGGGTAAGCAAAAAAAAAAAAATTGCCATGGTGGTGGATACATACTATTATGTGTCACGTTGAGGTCTGTCACAGTCATATAAGAAGCCAGGTCCCTTCATGATAAGTTTAGGATGCTTTTGATGAATAGATGTAGAAAGTAGATATATAGTGAAAGAATTAATTTAAATAAATGCTTGCTATCAAAACAGCCAAACTGACTTGGGTTGCCAGAGATGTAAAGCTGTCATTCTGTAAATCTAGAGATCTTCTACTGCCCAGAATAATTGTTTAAAAAACCTGTTCATGGAAGTGTGATAAACTGGGTTTTTTTTAATATATTTTTTTCTTGCTCTGGCTAATGTATATTTAAAGAAACAGGCTTCTATAACTATCACTGCCTTCCAACACGAATGCTTTGATTTTATAAATGCATATCTGTCTCTAACTTTAGGACTCTGATTTCAATTATTTTAACAAATAGTTGTTGTGACAATTGTTTTGCTTGTTGTAGTAAGCACAAGTAAATTACTAGAGAAAAAAAATCCATCAGTGGGACGTATTAATTCTGAAATACCTTTTATCTTTCTGTATTGTCCCTTTTAAAACTATTTCTTAAACCTGTTAACATAATTTTGAGCACTTTATATCAGAAAATAGTAGTTTTCAACAGAATAATGAAATGGGACCTCAATTTGGATTGGATTTTGAGCTTCACTTAGCTTTCAGTATTGGAAGCAAAATCATTCATCTACCAAAACGGGTTCCTTGCCTTTTATAGCTCAAGGCTGTAATGAAGACAATGCATCACTTTTGTGATAATTGTTTGAATTACTATTCCAAGTGAATGGCCCACTTGGGCTGATCTCTACTTTCCAATAGTGAAAAAGGTGGCTTCCTTCCTTTATCTACTTTGTATCTTCTGTGCAACATTGAGCCCTTCTTCAGAGACCCCCAAAGTTGGTAGTTAAGACTTCACATGTTTTCAGGTGGTCCATGTGTGAGCCAGCAGAGCACCAGCATGGGGGTTGACCTTTCTGCAGCATCCTCTCCCACCCATTGCTGCAGCTCTCCTGCACGGGGCAACCCCTGCAGAAATTGCCTTACGTGATTTGCCAGCACAGGTTTACAATCCATTCGTCTGGGGACAGTGAAGCACATGCACAGGAAACGGGTGTGTGTTCCTGTGTAACCTAATGCTGGGGGGAGAGGCTGTGCTGCCCCCAAAGAGTGTGGATGAGGAGCAGTGGGTGCTCTGCTGGGGGACTGATCTGGGGTATGGACACCAGACAGAACAACCACACAGAAAAACCTGCTTTCTTTTTTTTTTAAATATTTCTGCCTGTGGTAGGTCAACGGCAAAAGTCAGGGCTGTGGGTGGGAATCCAGGTGATGGTTCTTCTTCCAGCTCTCATCCCAGTGGAGGAGAGGGTAGTCTTCCACAGAAAGACTGTTGCTGAAGATCATAATTACTACAAAAAGCTCCGACACTGCCTATTTTTTTTTTTAAATGCTTTCCTAGTATAAGAAAAAAATTGCCACAACACTTTTGTGATGGTACTGGAGTTTTGTTTTTTAAATAAAGCCCATTTTCTTAAAGCTATTTCCAAACCAGTACTGCTACAGCTCTAGCACAGATTGTTTAAAATGAAAAAGTGACATACATTGATAAAAAGGAGACTCCTTTACATCAGCCTGGAGTTATTTTATATTCTCTGATCGTGCACAAGAGGGGAGCTGGAAGAACTCTTGTAGTTTAAAAACTGTGTTGTTAATTAAAAAGGAGGGTGTGTCAAGGCAGATGAGTTAATATAAGAAAAAAAAAATCAACCATGTTGCAAGTCACTGAAAAAAACCATGCATACATGGTTTCGAGATAAAGCAGCCCATCTGTGTAATTTACATAAATTATACTAGTTCCTAGCAGTCCTGTGCAATTGATGCAGGATCTAGAAATTAGCAGAGCATGGGGAGGTCCACACCCCACCCTGCTTGTTACAGATTTCCAGTGGCTCAGAACTGCAGATGTGGTGGTGGGGACACCACGGGATGAACAAAACCAGTCACCAGGGGCTTCTCTCTGTGGTCAAGGTGTGCTTTCCTGTAACAGCCCTCCTTGCCCTTTGCACAGATGCACTTAGCGTTTCACCTGCATCTTCTGCAGCACACAGAGTGGTTTCCCGTCTCTTATCTTTGCCCCCTCTCCAGTTGTTTGCTGCCTTGTCTGAAGTCCTCTGCCTCCATCACTGCAGGGATGTGCTCTGCAGCCGCACACTCGTGGCTCGGTTGTATTGCACCTTTGCAGAACTCTCAGGAAATTACTCCTGTGCCGTATGTGGTTTCCAGGAGCTGGTTTCGCCTCTGATCTGCTGGTTCCTCCAAGGGCCCAGTGATGATGATGGGCAGTTTATTGGATGTTTTTTAAAAAAAATATTAACTGCACCATTATTTGTAGGTAAATTTTGAAGGCAAACAGCCACAGCAGTGATGTTATGGGCCTGCTGATCTAGGCTGGAGGGTACAGTAATGCTTGAACATGAATGCACCATTTTATATTTATTTTTCTTAGCACATCTTGCAAGGAGTGTAAAGTTCATGATTTTCAGTCTCACGTTGTCTTTTTCAATGTTTCTTTTCCACCGTAGTTGAGATGGATAGCCTTTCTGAACTATCCCAGCAAGGTGCCAACCATGTCAACTTCGGTCAGCAGCCGGTCCCAGGGAACACAGCCGAACAGCCTCCATCCCCTGTTCAGCTTTCTCATGGTAGTCAACCATCAGTTCGGACCCCGCTTCCAAACCTGCACCCTGGACTTGTATCTACTCCCATTAGCCCTCAGCTGGTAAATCAGCAGCTGGTAATGGCCCAGTTACTGAACCAGCAGTATGCAGTGAACAGACTTCTAGCCCAGCAGTCCTTAAACCAACAGTACTTGAACCACCCTCCTCCTGTCAGTAGATCCATGAACAAGCCGTTGGAGCAGCAGGTCTCAACAAACACAGAGGTGTCTTCCGAAATCTACCAGTGGGTCCGTGATGAACTGAAACGAGCAGGAATCTCACAGGCAGTATTTGCACGTGTGGCTTTTAACCGAACTCAGGTCAGTTGTCTTTTTTCTTATTTATTTTAAATCTTGAGTCCCTTCTTTCTCTCTATTTAATAATTATCACCTTTTAAAAGACTCTCTCCTCATTTCTGCCTTGTTGCTTAGCTCCTGTGAAGGGACTATCCTTCCTTGCAGGACCAGTGTTGATATGCTACAGAAATCTTCAGTGTCTGGTTTGTGGCAATACCCCCTGTTCTTACAGACACCTTGGTTCCTCTCCAGTTGTGATGGTTTGTGACTACCTTAACCTTAATATTCCCTGGAAAGGACATGAACAGCTCTGTGCAGAAACATTCACAAAGTCACCTGGAAGGTTGCCTTTTGTGTTGCAAAGGTGTACCCGTAATGGCTCCATGCATGGACTGAACAACATGTCTTCTTTCACAGATGTACCCGAGATGGTCTTTTATTCTTGTTTGCATTTATTTTTATAACTTTCTAATTAAAGTCTTAATAAAATCTTTTCAGGCTTCTGAAAAGATTAAAAAATGAAAGCTTTATTTTTAGATCAGCTACATTTTCAGTATTTTTGTAGTTTGTTGCAAAAACAGTAGTTGCTGTGATTGCCAGTGTCCACGTCAGAACATATACTTCAGCTCTTCAATGCAGAAAGAACTAGCCCTAGCAAAGCTGATAAGTAACACTAAAATGTGTTATTTTTTACACCTGTTGTAGAAGCTAACCCTGTTATAATTTATTCTGCTCTATGAATTTAACTTAATGCCATGTTGCATGGAATTTAATCAAGCAGAAATTATGGAAGAAATGTCAGTATATCCAATGCAAATAAGATGATCTCAAAATTTTAGAAGTCCGTTTTAACAGAAAATAAAATAGGAAATTTTTTAAAAAGAAATATTTTTAAAAGACAAAGATAAATTTGCTTTGGGTTCCACATTTTTAAACTTAAGGAACAATTACTTGTCCATTGTAGAATATAGTAAAAAAATAATAATTTTAACTTCTCGTGAAATGTTGATGTTTATCCGTGCATAGCTTGGAGAATAAAAATTCTGTTTCAAGTGCACTGGTACCAGATTTCAATCATCATATCATTGTAATTGTTCTGAATTATTATTATCTTAAAAATTTTTACATCCTCCTTTAGCTAAAAGAGAGTGGAGTCATGGTGTAAGTTCTCTGTAGAGCTCTCTGTGTGTGTGTCTTTCCTCTTAACAGCAGAGGAGGTTTTCAAGATCAAGGTTTTTCATACCAAATTTCACAGGATACATGAACACATGCAAGGATTACTTACATAAGTTAGATTCAGACAGTGTCAGTTGTTATATTTGCAAATAAGTGACAGAGGGTTTCATTTAATACGATGTCTAATATTTTAACTATTGATGCTGTAATGCATTGACATAATAATAGTAGCTTCATGTAACCATGAGTTGGAGCTGCCATCTTACCTAGGCAAAAAACCAAGCAAATAATTAGGAAAATAAATAGTTTATTAGCGATTTACTTCTTACTCAGACTCGCCTAAAAGCAGTTTGCTTTTCTATCAGCTTCCTCCCACCTCCAAAGTAATTTGTCAGTTTTTTGTCATCTAGTCTTGCACACAGTTTTTGGTCTCTATCAGTTGTGCAGGAACAGTATTTGTTACCTGAAATAGAAGGACAGTTGGTGCTGACTGGATGTTGCATTTATATGACACAGTATAAGATGATGATGTTGAGATGTGCTGAGTGCGACTGTAGAACCTGATTTCTAGTGCAAATCCTAATTCCTGATTACTATTTATTTTTCTCACTACAAATTTTATTAAATATTTGTTTAAAGTTCAAGTCTTGCACAGACGTTGTGGTTAACCGGCTTGGTAAAACATGTTCAAAGTGACCCAAATCTGGAAGGAAACCCCAAAATGAACGTTGAAAACAAGTCCCATGAAGAGATATTAAATATATATGTAATTTTTTTTTTTTTTTTCAATTTTCAACCAAATTGCTTGAAAGAACACAGAGTAGTATTCCTATATCCTACAAATTGTGTTAGCTAGTCAAATTAGTATTTTCAGTTAGCTGCATAAGATTTTGCAGTATTTGTTATGTATTGCAGCAAACATAGGAAACAGAAAGGAAAAAGACGAGGAGCCTAGGCAATATTAGCCTCAGTGTTTTCAAGAAATATCTCGGCATACTTTTAATATGAAACAAAGCCCCGTTGAAATCCAGAGGAGTTTTTTATAGGCACATTTCACCTTTGCAAAACTGAAATTTGTTAATTGTACCCACAGTAACAGCTAATGTCCAAGCATAAATACAGGTAGAAATACCCATGATTCTTATAAGAAAGCATTTAAATTTGTTTTGCTTGCTGTACTTCGGAATTTATCTCAGGTTATTCAAGGATACATCACATTTAACTAGAATTAGGGCAGCACTTTAATAAACTGATGATATTTAGATGTTATTTTCTAATATTAATGTAATATCTTTTGTCTTTGTTTTTTTTTTTTTTTGCCTAGAGCAAGTGAAAATGCTTGTTTAAATTCATCTGCTGTTTTCTGAGATAAAAAGCTAGCTCAGGCTTACTACTGACATTTTTGAAACTGTCATAAGCATATTTGAGCCGTGTCCAGGGACCATATCATGCCACTGGTTTCTGACGGCAGAAGAGCTCACTGAAATTGGTTAGGAGTTCTGTGCAAAAAAACCCCTGATGTCGAGATATGGTCTCAGATGAGGGAAAGATTTGCTTTCAGTGTAAAAGTTAAGGAAGGAAGTGAACTATAAAATAAGAGTAATTTCAAATAGACTTTGGTGGAATTGACTGAAGATGACGGCACCTCTTGCTTTACAGACTTGTGCTCAGCAATATGAGTACAGAATTTGGTGGGGATTTTGGGTGGGAAGGGGAGATTCTACCAGCTTAGTTTGGTAATTCAACACTTAGCTCTAATTTTCAAGAATTTTTGATTTGGGGGCAAAAATGTTAAGTAGAAATATTTCTACTTCTTCCTAGACCAAAGGAAAGAATTTGGCAAAATTACTTCTAAAAGCTAAGGTGTCTTCTTTTTTTTTTTTTTTTTTTTTTCCCATTATCATCTATTTATAAGGCAGAAACAAACCCTCAGCCACACCTAAGAGAATTGATAGGGTGTCCTTAATCTCTTCTTGGATAACTTCCCCCCTACCCTTCACTTCAAAATGGTAGTTTCAAAAATGTGTAGTTCACAGGAATGTGCCTTGCAAAGTTTAATCAAAGAGGAGTCCAGAAAGCTGTAACTTGAATGAAAATTAGTGTCTATATAGGCACAAAAGAACAATTGTTGTAGGGGGCAGAAGTGGTTTTGGAGGGTGGAGTGCCCCTCCCCAAGAGGAATTTCACAGTAGTCCTTCTAGGAAGGCGGCAGAGCGCAGTGGGGTCTGAAGTGTTATTTGTCCTTCAGCAGTTGCGATTCCAGCTGACTGGCTGCAAAGAAACAGATTGAATCCTGTTAGTACCTCTTTGTAGTGCACCGTGGAAAAGTTTGTTGAGTCAGGATTTGTGCTAGCAGATCCAAGTTTTACCTCAAGCATGGCTACCAAATGTGTGTCCCAGTCTCTCTGTTTGCTGGGGTAATTTTGATAAATTGAGCTGCTTATGTTTCAGTTGCCGTTTGATCGAATTAATAAAGGTGATGTTTTTTCCAGCTGGTGTCAGTGCACTGGGCAAACACCTCTGCTCTCTTGAAAGAGCGAGTTCAGTTTTTCCTGCGCTTTGCTGGTCAGAAAATGGCATTTGTGATCAGCTCGCTGGCCCGGCGGGCATCGAGCAGCCACGGGGGGACGGCGCTGATGCACTGGGACTGTCCCCAAAGTGCCCCTGCCGCAGCGTCCCATCTGCAGCGAGGCTCAGCCTGCCTCTGCAAATTGGCACTTAAACTGGGAGGCTCTGTACTCTGTTTTGTTCTTCTTGAGAGAGGTGGAGCAGAGCATCGGCGTTTGTTCAACTGAACCATCTTCGGAGCCCTAAACAAGTAAAAAAACTCCTCCACCATTTCTGTCTTGCCTTTGTAAATGTAAAGGTGAGTCAGGAAAGGGAAAGCTCGGCTTCCCACAAGCAAGTCTGACATCTGACTTGAAGGCGTAGCTTAAGCCGGTGCATGGCAGGGTGACACGTAGGTACCGCGCGAGCAAGGAGTTGTGTTAGTCATGGTTGTGGTTGGAACCGTGACTCGGGGCTGCCTCTCTCTGTTTGTGTACGCTTGCAGCTGTAACATTTGCTGCATGAACTTGGGTGCTGCTGTGCGGAGGTGACCTCTCGGCTCTGTCTTTGCCGTGTTTTTTGCGGCTTTTGCCATGTTTGACTATTGTAATTTTTCTTCTTCCCACCATTGACAGTTTTTCATCTCAATGTTTTTGAGTACTTCTCAGTGTTTCTGCCAGATACCTTTTCTCTCCCCCTCCTTTCTACTTTACCCCCATGCTTGTGTAAAATATTAGCTGCCAGGATACATTGCCTTTCGTTCACGCATAATGCCTTTGATCATATGTGAAAACTTCTGTGTATTTAGGCCTGTGCTCATGCTAATTCTGGGCAATTGCTATTTCGAGGGAGAGCACTTGGATGCAGTAAATGGCTCTGTGTAATTTTAAAACAAAATCTAAGTTTACACAAACCACCTTCACAGGCACTTTTTTTTCCTTTCCACTTTGTCTTTGGCACACTTTATTTTCCAGTAAAATGAAAAATGAAGATGGATTATTCAAAATTGATAACAGTAATGGACCATCATGTAATGTTTTATTGAATTTGAGTTCTGTAAATTATGTGGTAGAGAGAAATTTGCCTGCTTAAGTATAACAGAAATTGCCACTGTATTCATATAATTCTTCGTAGTGTAATTTAAGAAAAAGCACACTATCCATATCAGTACTGAATAAAAGGTAAAAAGGTGCTATTACACTATCATGACAGCTCTCCTTTTGCTGCTAAACGACATAGATAAATGTTTCTCCTTATAACTTACTTGGCAACAATCCAGGCTTGTGGGTGGAGCTTGCGAATTATCTTCCACCTGGACATGGGATGGGAGTATCCTGCAACGGAGAGGGATAGCATTCAGGGATGTTCTGTGTGTTTTGGGGAGGTTTGGGCGAATTGCATTTTTCTTCTGGGAGCTTTGAAGTTCTATCAGGCTGATAAAATCTATTTGAATCAGTGATTACGTTCAAAGAGGAGACAAACTGGGGGCCAGACAGGCAGTGTTTTTGTTCATATTGGCAGACGCTTTCGTTTATCTCCATTTTTTAAAGAATTCATAATTAGCTTTTGAAAGCCATGATAATATTTATTGAACATTTTTGTGCAATTAGTAATGAATTATACTTGTGATGACACGTAAACTTTCTCTTTTTCAATGGGACCCGGTAACATTTTAAGAAAATAACATTTCCAGTGCAAAAAGAATACAAGAGAGGAACAATGAGGAGGACTCTGAGCCTGGCATTGCTTATAAACTCTATGCAAAACAGCATTTAGCTTTTTTGCAACCTGAGGTACAATATCAGGAGATCACACCAAGACTTGGATTTTGGTGAACCAGTTCAAGCCTGGTAAAAGGACCAGGAAATCTCTGCATATCAGCATGGGGCAGGAAGTGAGAGCTAATATTTTCTTTCTAGGATTTTCCCATTTTACATCTTGCCTAACAGTCTTAAGCTGAAGTTTTGTGCCCAGAAAATTGAAGCAGCGGAAATGAAGTAATATTTGAAGCAGGCAAACTGTTGTAAGACTTTGCCTACACCTGGTACTACACCTTATTATTCATGTTATTTCCTCACATATTCTAACCTTTAGGTCAAAGCTCCTAGAAACAAACACCTCCTCCTTGCCTTTTCCTCACTCTCGTGTCCCCTTTTCTCTCTTCATCTGTGTCCTCTGCTCTGCTCCCAGCTCATGCAAAGAGTCATGGCAGTGATGAGGGAAGGAGAGGGGAATGAATACTTGTTAGCATTTCTGATCACCAAGAGGTGTCCTGCAGCAATGGTTATACTGACAAACACAGGAAAAATACAAAAAACAATTTTCTTTGTTTACTTATTTCACTGAGGGGGGAACAGTTATACAAGAAAAATGTCCTTTTTTTTTTTCTAGCTGCCCACTATGTGGCAAAGGCTTATATGAACAAATATTTTTATTATGGGCTAAAGTATATTTCAGGGACATTTCCTGTAGCTGACAGTAGGCTGGCTGTTAGGAAGGAGTCTCCTCTCCTGACAGTGATCAAGTCCACTTGAGTTTAATTTTTCTTTCTTCTTTTTAATCGTGGTGTGGTTGTTTTCAGTACAGTAGCAGTCAGAAATCCCATGTGTTTGCACCTCTATCATATATTCTGTGCTCTGCAGACTGCTTTCCAGTGGCATGAAATAATTTTTTACCTCTTTTGGAGGGTGGGTCATGTAACCCTACCACTGACAAACAATGGTAACTGTGGGTTTTGAGTACTTAGAAGTAGAAAAAATGGTGGACAAGAATTCAATTTCCATATTTGCTAATAAGTAAATTTATTATTAGACTAATTGTTAAGAAAATTTTTTAGACTTGTACTTCATCCAAGCGCTACTTCTGTCTGTAACTTACTCATTTACTTTCTGAGTAGTTTCTGCTTAGATACTAGAAAAGGGGAGGGATGAATAACAGTGATAAGAAAGTATCCCCCAGGATTATTATTTTTTTTTAATCCTCCTCCAAATTATTTTTTGTGTCTAGCTCTGGAAAGACTGTATTTTCCATCCCATTTCCCTCTTACATGTGCAGGCACAGACAGGGCCACGAGGACCTTCTGGCCCTAGTGTAGTGGTTAGCACCTCCGGCCTCATTGCCGCTGAGAGATGGGGGTGCGACAGGGTAAATGCAGAGCTCAGAGCCGCACTGGGTGGGCTCTCATCCTGCTGAAGCACAACTGCCCGAGAGCAGTGGCTTTGCAGCAGCACCTTCACAAGGGGCTTTTGCCTGGACTTTTGAGAGAGGTGACACCTTCCGTAGGTGCTGTCAGCATCAGACTTCCCTACAGAGGAGGCTGGTGCTTGGGCTGTAGCTTTCTGCTGCACTCACTTAGGAATGGATATTTTCAGTCAGGATTGCCTCTCTTGGTTAGTTTTATCATTTTTATTGCCTGCCTCCCTCTCCATTCACCCCTACATTATCCCAAATAACTTAGAACTGTTCTCTAGGAAAAGAAACACGGGTTTGTGTTATTTTTTTTAAATCACATCCGTGTTCCCTTGTTACACAAGCAATAAAAGCCTCTCCTGCCAACCCTTTCCTTGTCCCAGCATGGCAACAGCATTTATTCTGAAAAGAAGTTCACGTTTGCTTTTGCAGAAGTTAGTTTTCTGATCACCACCTTGTTACTTCAAGACAGTAGAGCATTTTGTATGCCTGACATATTTAAAAGGAGAATTTGGCAGGGGGGCGATTTCAAGAACCTGTTGACATTAAAGTTGTAGTTGCACTCACAGGTGCATAAATATTTCATCTCTTAGAGTAATTAGGTGTCCCAGACTGCCAGGCCTGCTCCGTTGCTGAGAATGGAGATGAAATGATTGCGTAGGAAACCTGCTGTGTTCTGTACAAGCTGCTGGCGACATGCTATCATCTGCAGCCTGCCCGTCTCTGACTCACTGCTATGGATGCCCTGTATGCTGTTTCCTCTCATTCCCCAGTGCTCGCTTTATCTGCCATTGCTGGACACTGAAAGTGGTCAAAGGACAGCAGTGGTAAATGCATGTAGGAAACAGGACCTGCACAGCAGGTGCTCAAATACATAGCCCAGGTGAGGATTGGGGTGTCCTGGTGAGGAAAGGGGAATGGTGGAAGGAGGAGGAAGGGAAGAAAGGGAGAGCATCCAGCAGTGAGTTTCCTGAATTGTTAAACTCCAATATAAAACTCTTGAAACAAAATATTGACTAGTAGAAAATATGGACCTCAGTCAGTTAAGCGGGACCTTAGGAACGTTACGAGTTTATTATCTCAGATTAGTTGTGAAATATCACTTATTTTCAAAGAGCTGTTTAAGCTGCTAGAAATGTGGAAAGCCATTTTTTAGGTTGGTTGTGTGTTTTGTCTGGGAAGCCTGAGAACACCCCAGTGTCATGCTTCTGGACTATTTCACTTATTCTTAACGTGTTGTGATTGTCTGTCAACTGTGAAAGATTTCATGGCAAGTTAAGCTAGTAAAAGGAAGGAAACCTATTAAATTCAGTTTATGCTGTATGTAAAACAGATGCTTAATAAAATTAAGGGGACAATTGAGGCTCTCTCCTTCCTAAAATTCCATTAATATATTCCTATGTGGAGTGAATAGTGCATTTGCTACTCTCGTTCTCAGCCCAGCAGAAGAAGAAAGAGGACTGACAAGCAGTGGTTTTGCAGAGCACGGTTTCGCAGGTGCTCATCTATGCTAACTCTCCGGCATGTTTATTTTCTTCCCTCCTTACAGGGCTTGCTCTCAGAAATCCTCCGAAAGGAAGAGGATCCCAAGACTGCCTCGCAGTCCTTGCTGGTAAACCTTCGGGCTATGCAGAACTTCTTGCAGCTGCCAGAAGCTGAACGAGACCGAATTTACCAGGACGAAAGGGAAAGGAGCTTGAACGCAGCCTCTGCAATGGGCCCCGCACCTCTCATAAGCACACCGCCTAGCCGGCCTCCACAAGTAAACCACTCTCTCTGTCTTTGAGATTTGATAGTTGCATTTTCTCACTGTCCTACCAGGTGATACCTTTCTAAAAAAGAAGAAAGCTTTTACTGTTGTGTTTTTTAAACGCTTGTAGAATCATTATTTGCACTGCATATCACAAATTAAATGTAAGATATGTAATGAGTGATAGTAGCAGTTTATTACTACCTATTTTCTAGTTTGAAGATAAATTCTATCCATTATGACCCCTACAGATTTTTTTGTTCATTTTAGTGAGATATGCTGGCTTTCCGCTGTCTTTTTTCCTGTAATTCTCAGGTGTTTCTTTTAATGTTAAAGCTTCAAACAGGGGTTTTGAAGGATTTGTACCACTAAACTGAGTGGGAATGAAAGCAGAAATATGAGTACATCACATTGCCTTAAAAATTATCTTCCAGAAAACGAACAGGTAATCCTAAAGGAATGGGTGAAAGAAGACTCCATCCCAAAATACTGGGCACCAGGTTGAGCTACTGACAACCAGATAACGTAACAGACTTGATATATCCATCCCTCTGAAAGATTGGGAAAAGTTAATTGAAGCTTCATTTAGTATTTGTTCAAATGAAACTCCTGTTAATTTTTGTGAAATCTAGTGGGACTATTGGTTTAACTCCAAAAATTATGAATTTTGATAGAGTGGGATCCAGAAATTAAATGGTGTAATCCTTGTGTCTGTCAAGGTAATTCTGATGCTGGTTTTAGGGTATATGAGAAATATAGGTGTGAGCCCTAGGAATGCATAGGATTTATGCAAGAAATATGATTGTGAATTTAACATTCCAAAAAACAGTGTACTTTTCTGAAATACTCTGCATTGCTGTGGCTCAAGTTTGTACCCGTACAAGGACAAAACAAACTGATCTACAGATATGTGGGAATCATGTAATATATGCAGTCCAGATTTGCTATACAAAGCAGGGCTTTGGGATTGTGGGAATTTTGTGATGGTTGAGTATATAAACACAGAGCAGTTTTTTTACTAACCAGACTAAGGCATGTGCCTTAGTATATTCCGTACCCATTCCGAACACTTATAAATTCCTCCAGGTTATTTTTCTAATTATCCTGCAGCTAATAGATGCTGAGGACCACACTGGAGTAACAAATAAAAAAATTGTAGGGAAAGAGTAGACAGAAGATCACTTTGACCTGCTGCAGTACTTTTCACAAGAAGAGAAACAGTTTTTAGCAGAAAGAACAGACTGTGTCATGGTCTAGTTTTGTTATCATTAACTGAGTTTAGTCTGTGAAATCCACTATAGATACTCTTCAAGATAAAAGATGAGAATCTGTTTACATAGTAATGCTTTAGTGGGCACTAGTTAAATATAGATAACTCTGTTTAAAATAACATTTGAGTTTGTTTTAATATCTGTACCTGCTCCCACAGCCCAGGTGATTCAGAGCAAAGGCTAACCTTCCTTCTTAACTTATCTCTCTCTGCCAAGGTAATGTCTCACTCTGTCTCAAGTGGTCTTGGGCAATTTCACAGCTAAAGAACAGAGTTAATTACAGGACCTTCCAGAAGGATATCAAGTCAGAGGTAGTCCTTGTATTGGTTTTAATTCAGACTTTAAACTGTGTAAATCCCTTCCAGCCAGAAAGTAAGTGAGATTTGGTGGTTTTCTTAACTGACAAAACATACAGTGTAAGTCCAAGTTGAGGGGTCAGAGTTGGGGGGAGGCTATCTGTCTGTACTGTGCTCTTGTTCATAATTACATTTCATTTTTTTAGTGGGTGTCAGGAGTATAGTTAACATAATTGCGGCAGTTCAAAGTAGAAATAGCATACGGTTTTGTTTTGATCATTTTCAAAAGGAAAACAGGTTAGCAAGGAAACCTTATAGACTACTCCTTGAGGTCTACAGAACAAACTAGTCATTTTTCTAGTTGTTATATCATTCTCTTTCATTCAGCAAAACAGATGTGCTTTACCTAGTGGCTGGGCCGAAGATGTAGAAACCTCCAAGTTGGGATTCTGTGCGACTTTTTTACATGTTGTCGGTATTACCTAGCTATAAACACGTGTAGCACTTGCCATCTGCTACTAAGTGTTCAGAGCCCTAAGTTTAAAAATTGAAATACCCATGTTGGTAACATAAGTACAATACTTAATGCTAGAAATAATAATGAAATTATTCTTGGAGTTGCACTGGCAACTATAACTTTACCAATCAGAGCAGAAATAAATTATAGTCAGGATACTGCAAAATTATTAATACAAACTACTACTCTTGATACCCCCCCCCCAAATGTCCAGAGTTTATTGAATATTTGATACTAAGGAAATAAAACTACTAGCATCCTTACTACTAAATTTATTATAAATATTTAAAGTTCACTATACAGGAATGCAGCATAATATTTTTCTGGCTTAGCCGTGAGCTTCTTGGATAACTACTGAATGACAAAACAGACGGTTTATCCTGACAACAGAATTTATGCAAGAGCCAACATATTTAATATTAAATCTTTAGACCAGTGTAACATTTGAAACAATTAAACTATGCAACCATGAAAAATGGGAGCTAATATGCCACACATGAAGGTTTATTTTGCAATTGCAAGTTATCAGTTTAGGAAGGATGTGAAAATAAACATCCTGAAAAGGATCTATTTTGCATTTTTGTGTTGCCAACTGGTGGCCAGACAGTAGAGCAGACTTAACCATTTAGCAGCTGAGTTTTTTCTGTGTGAATTTTGCATGCTGTTGCATGCAAAAACAGAGAGCATGACCTTAGAGATTTGATAGGATAGTAGGAACTCACCAAGCATAAACCCTGGTACTTGAGTTAAAAGGAACCGTGTTGAATTTATCTCATTTTTACAGCATTCTTTCTAGTTGCTACTTGAGCTAATGTATCTGGATTGTTTCCAGTTCTTTTTTGAAATCCTGTAAGAAGCTCTTTGTCCCTCTTACTTCTCCCTTTCTCTTTGACTTAAACAAAAAAGCAAAATCTTACTTTTTTTTTTTTTAATTTAAATAATTAGCTTCTAATGCATGAGCTTTGGGATACATGTATAGACCTCTAAGCTGGTCAGGTTGTAAAAGTCTGCTACTATCTTCCACACTGGTGGACTGAGCATGAAGAGAGGGCTTACACAATAATTTTTCCCTTGGATGTTGTTCATCTTGCCACCTCCTGGGGCAGAAGCCTGTCTGTCAGGCTCTTTCCTGGAGCAGTGTTGTTTATAAATGTTAGCATCTCTATCGGGTAGGTACTGCATGGTTCAACCTCTCCAACCTAGAAGGAGCTAAAAAATGCTGTTTCTTGTTCTGTTTCTTTTAACTATTTTTTTCACCTCTTCAACGCTTTCATCCTGCAGATCACCCCACAGAGGTCCTTTCTGGGTATCCTTAAGTCAAGCTGAGAGAATGAGTCTGTTGCATGTTATGTGGGAACGAGTGGATGTGGGGATACTTCAGGGGGCTCTGAGTTTGGAGCTGTGTTCGAGGTAGATTGAGATTCCCAGGGAGGTGCTAGGGATGGCCTCTCCCTCTCATCGAAGAAGTTCGAGGGCTGGAGGGAAGAGTACTCCCTCTTCCTTAGTGCACCTTGAGAGAGGATGGAGACACGTGACCAAGTCACAGATTTTCTTTTCCAGAATATTCTGGTTAAAGCTTGCTAGCTGTCCTGCAGTTATGAACACTTCCTTCTCAGGACAAATAATCTCCATTTCAGCACAGCGGAGGAAGAAATCCCTCTCACCACCCATATTCCCCAAAGAAAATTTGTGCTAACTCTTGGGGCCCATCATCATCCTGTGTAAAAACAGAGTATGTGGAACATCAAGAGCAGAATATAATTTTAATGAGGCAATATTTTAAGAAGTATCTACAAATCTTGCATGAGCCATGGTTCTTGGTGCTCAATTGACAAAAACCTTCATTTTCATAAATATAATCCTGGCCTCCCTCTGACTACAGTGAAATTACAGTTCCTTCATGTTAAAGCAGCTTGTCCCCCATACATAGGATGTTGCTCCTGAAAGACTGGTCTTGAGGAGGACACTTCTTTACTGATGTTTGAGGACCAGTGAACCTCCATTGCAAGGAACTCCGGATAACACCAGCTCCTGTAACACTTGACGGTGGAGCCCTGGAGTTCAAACGCATGCACACGCCATACATCCCCACCAGCAAAATATTTATTTTTAAATCTGCAAAATCTGAGATTTAGGTTGACAGTCTTTGTGCCAAGTTGCATTTTAATGAAAGTAAAAATGAACAAAATAATAAATGCAACCCCCCCACCCACCCACCCCGCGAAAACCACCATGGAGGAGAGTTAATGGAAACCCTGACACTTAACTGTAACTGCACTTCCAGGCGCCACTGTAATAATGGAGTAGTAAACCTTGTCCTGATAAAAGCTGTTCTGAAAGCAACAGCATTTATTGTACCTCCTGTGCTATTTGCAGAGCAGAACTGAAAAGTAGTTTGTTTTGCCTGGAATGAACTACTTTATGAATTTTAATGTACGATGTAATATTAAAAGCTAAACCAGGATTAAAGAAGATTTTTGTTCCCGAACTAAAACAGTACTTATGAGAATGTATTTTAAAATACTTTTTTGTTTCAGTTTCGATGGGGAAGAAATGAGCTTCCGTGTTCATGAAAACCCATTCAAATTGGTTATTCCTTCTATAACAACCTGTCCTTTTTTTTTAGTAAAATTGAATTAATCCAGAGCTGCTTGCTACTGTAGTCAGTCTTACTGTATGAGAAGATATATACCTGGGCAGGCCAGGAGGGGATGGATGTGGTTTTGGGGGGTTTTTTTGGATTTTTTTTCCCCAAGTCTTCCTAAGAGACCAAATTGCTTGGTGATAGAAAGATGGCCAAACGAGTTTCTGGTTCTCAGTGTGTTATGTTTGTAAAATAATGCTCCCCTGTTCAGTTAGTGTTTGAAAAATTTGGCTACTGTAAAAAAAAGTAAAAAAAAAAATTAGCTGATCTATGGCACAGAAAATGTGGCTATAAGTGTGGGTGGGGTGAGAGGTTGTGCTTAAGTGTGGATGAGATGAGAGATTATATTTTGTTTTGTTCTTCTCTCCAAAATTAATACTTTTTCCACCTCCCCTCCCAAGTCCTGAAGTTGCACTGTTGGGGGCTTTTTTTGTTTTCTGTGGTTTTTTTTTGAGGAGGAGGGTGTTTTCTCAACCCAGCTTCAAAGAGTCTCTGCCTTGAACTCAGTTCTAAATCCAACACAACAGCCTAGATGCTCGCTATGTATAAATTATGAAACAGTTTTATGTATGGATATTCTCCAAGAGGTTAATTAGCATTATTGCATGGAATTCACTAGACCAGAGCAGACCAATGGTCCATCTAGTCCAGCCACAGCCTATACCTGTTCTGTGAAGAGAAATTGTTAAGAGGTGGGGGAAGAATTTTTATACTTGGCCAGTGGTGTAAATTGGGGAGGGAGAGGAAATGGCTGTGAGCAACATCTCTTGATAATCCCCAAAGCCATGATTTTATGACCTTAAGACTTTAATTCTCCTGAAGCTCTTTAGGCTAATATGGCATTTTGATACTGATATTAATGTTTTCTGTTGTTCACTTCCTAATTCAGTAAGAACAGAAGGCAATAGGAGTTGTCTTTTTTTTTTTTCTTTTTTTTTTAACTTCAGTGACATTAGATGCTGTTAAGTTTGTGGTACCTGTGTAAAGGTAGATGTGATTTGCCAACCAGAAAGACAATTTTCAGTCATTCCTCTGTGTTAAGTGCATATCCATATTAAATTGGACATTAAAAAGTGTGGACTAAGATGCAAAGTTTAAATTGTCTCCAATGTCGTTTGTTAGTCTTGAGTTTTGGTGATCTGGGTGCTCACAGCTCAGTGAAGTGGTTTGTTAAATGCTGCTACAAGATGAAGCTCTCTTTTGAAGCTGAGTAGCAATCAAAAAGACAGTGTGCTTACAGAAAAGAGGCACAAGAGCAAAGTGTTTCCTTCCCAAAAGGTACTGTGAACTTGTGTATACCAGCTGAATACCTGCATTGTCTGGTCTTCCCCTCAGGACTCACAAAGATTAGTTACAAGTTAGAAATATTTCTTTGGGAAGGACTGAAATAATTTTGCCAAAAATTTAAACCCGTGTTCCAAGAAGGTGTGTTGACAAAGCCATCACTCTTTTCATTTTCTAATTTAGCTTAGACTGATTTTTACATGCAAGCAGAGAAGCCTGTCTCCAGTTGTATATTTAAGATTCCCATTGGTTGTCAGTTATCTTTTAGTGACTCCTTTTCATTTAAAGGTTATGAAATTGCAGCTGACTTTGTAATTTTCAAATGATTTCACTGTATGGTGTTCAGGAGATGCACCTGCTCTTGTGGCCCCATGCTGATTGCCCAGTGTGAGGTATGCACTTTCCGATTCTGTGGTGGGAAGAAAGGAGGTTCATGGTGCTGCTCCTCTGGCTGCCCACTTCCAGATCCTTCAGATGTTTCTGAGAAGCTGTTAGCCCAGGCTTGGCCATCCTCTACTGCAGTGTAACCTGTTGCATGTCCCTCTGCAGAAAAGTAAATGCCTCACACTCCAGGTCACAGCTGCAAAGTACCAGTTGTTTTCAGATGAAATCAAATCACATGATAAA
Source organism: Caprimulgus europaeus (assembly GCA_907165065.1). Next base: position 20,346,139 of record OU015530.1, read on the forward strand.
CAGTGTGCCACATTCTGGGATTTTTCTCTATTTGTCCACATAATGGGCATGTGTTAGCACAGCTCCTGAAAAGCCTGACAGACAAATCAGGCTTAGCAAGTGGCATGCACTCCCAGTTTCTGGGCTAGATTATTTTATCTTAAAAGCACTATGGAGGATAGTTAACACAAATTGAGCCTGACATTTCTAGGAAAAAATGGCCTGATGATTTGCCTAAGTATGTCTCTCACCCAAACCCTTTGACTCTTGTATCGTGAGACCTGTGACATATGAAAGCTCATAGAGAGTGAGATTAGAAGATGAATTATCGTGTTGTCATGATTTCCCTTTGAACCTCGAGGGACTTCAGAGCACAAGAAGGTGCTGACTTGCACTGATTAAACTGATAGTGAAAGTGTGGTTTTAGATGCATATTTAAGTGTAAGCTGAATCACCCTCTGGAAATGCCAAACTCTGTCCATTAGATTTAGAGGTAGCTTGAATGACTAACTTAGACTAGATGTGTAACTTCTGAATGGCTAAATTAATTCAGCTCTCAACCACCTCGGTTTGTACCTCTAGGTTTGAATAAACATCTAAAGGTTTGATTTTTGCATTATCACTTTGTGGGTTCTTGGCAGAAATCCAGTCTTTCTTTTCCTCTTGGTCCACTTTAGGATTAATGAGCCATTAGGTCCACTAATCTTGGGTAAGTGTTGCAAGACTAGCTGCTGAAGAAAAATGTTTTCAATAACTATTGAGAATTGTAGGATAAGCTGAGTTCCTGCTGATTTTTTTGTACCTCTCAACTAGTATTACAGAAACTGCACTGTAACCTTGGTGGGATGATTCTTGATCTTGAAACATACTTCCATCATATCCATACGATGAAGGATAGTCTTCTGCATATCATGTCATTGCAGATGTGGTTTTTTGTTGTTTTCCTTAATGCTGCAGATGCAGCATAGAGGTGGTAGTATAATCATTCTGTCTTGTTTTCCTGTGTTGTTGGTTTTTGGGGTTTTTTTAACCTGAACTGCGAGAAGAATGAATATTTGATGTAAGTTTCTGAAATACAACTAGAATTAATAGTTTTAAGAAAGCCATGTCTTGATTTCATGAATGGTAAAAAAATCTGTGTTGTTCTAAACTATTACTTTCTTAAAAGCAGCTTAAGAATTAAACTGATAATATTTTAGAAAGTTAAATCTAAAGTCACAACTTTTCAACGTTGTCATGCATTGTTGTGTATTGGACACAAGGCATGAATCAAGATATACCTGTCAGTTTTTTATTTCGTGACATGGTTACAATTTTGACTTAATTTTCATGAGGCAAAGAAATCATGTAAGGATTCACAAGTGTCTTCAAGAATATTTGACAGGTTTCCACCTAATTTGTTTTATGAAATTGAAATTCACAATGGTCAGCTAATGATAACTCGTATTTCAGATGCACTCGCCTTTTACACTGTGCTGAATGTTCTTGTTTCCCAGGTGCCTGAACCATGGATAACTTAAAATGTTAAGTTTCTGAAAAGCTGAAAGATATCAGAGCAAGACTGAATAAAAGGAATAAATGGAAAGGGAAAGTACTTGGGGAGGGAAAGAGAAGAAAATAACTTTTTCGTAATGAAAAATGTCTCATAAAATGTATTTTCTAGGTCAAAACTGCTACTATTGCTACAGAGAGGAATGGAAAAACAGAAAACAATTCCATGAACATTAATGCTTCCATTTACGATGAGATTCAGCAGGAAATGAAGAGAGCTAAGGTGTCTCAAGCACTGTTTGCAAAGGTTGCGGCAACTAAAAGCCAGGTAAAGTTCCCAGGGTGCAACGACCTCCCTGTCTTGCGTGCTTTCCCCTTCCCTCCTCTGGTTTTTATCTGTTTCTGTGTGAGTTACAACGAGTGGCTGGGTTAGCACAGCAGCTCCTTGCTGAGTCCAAAGGTAACATCTAGTGACCTTTGACTGGGCAGAGTTGAGAAGCGGCTTCCCGAGGCACATCCTCCCTCTTGCCCGCCGGCGAGATGCCGCCTGTGCACGCCGGCGGGTCTTGCGCGGCTGGGAAGCATCGGGTGCATCAGTTCTTAGGTGGCGCGGGTGTGCCAAGAGCTGTGTGCGAGCTCTGAATATTGCTGCCAAATTCATCCCAAGGCTTGGTGTTTTGCACTTGCACACGCTGTGAAGAGGGGCGCTGGGGTTAATGTTTTTAGTGAAAATGCTTCATCAGAAACAGGCCTGGATGCAGGAGACCCGCTGGTGAGGCTGTGCACGGGAGGTGGGGCAGCACTGTCCACATCAAAACCAAAAACCCAACAAATTGCAGTTATGCACGTTACATCTCAGAAAGCGCGTATAGTCTTTGTGGAATACGCTGGGTGCTTGGTTACCTGCGTGTGTGCATACATGTATATTGCAGATTCAGTTTTAAGCCTTTGTTATGTGGTTTCCTATTCAGTTCTCTACAACTGAAGAATTTCTGTCAAGTTTAGTGGCAAGAGAGGGAAATCAGCAAGCACTTGTTGGATGTGATTATCAGAAGCGACATGTCTTCTGAGAAAGATCACTGGAGCGTGCAAAAGCTTTGATTTAAGTGAGAATGTACTCAAGAAGCAAGTAAAGGAAAAACATATAAAAAATGGGAAAGACTAGGATCACAGTTATACCAACGCTTGAAAGAAATGGAAAAGGCACCAATGCTTGCAATGTTGAATTTTTCATGTTGGATTAAATGTTAAGTCCACTTAGTCACTGTTCCTTTACTTTTCTAAAATTGCTTCGTACTAAAATACAGCATCTTCCAGTGAAAGCTGATAATGATCAGTTACACCAATGTTTCTTGGGCCGTCAGCATTTTAGTGCTGGTTTTCTTCTTAACTTCTCTTTAACTTTTGACTTCTGCACTGTTCATGTTTTGGAGTTTAGTCCATTTCCATTGTACAGAAAGGATGTTGTCTCTTAAGTTATATGCTGTAAGGAGCATTTAAAGGGATATTTTGGAAATGTTATATCAAAATGATTAAACTCAAGCTGTGGACTGTAAAAATTACAGCTTTATAGGCCACATGCCTGCCTACCCTTCAATCACTGTCAAAGTGATAATTTCTACAATAATATGTTTCTTTTATTGTTGGATTCTGAACACCAAGTGCTGTTTAAACATTAAACTGAATTGTTTATGTTAGTGCTGTACTCTGTGTGTCATACATCAGGCCACTATAATCTCCCATGGAATGTAAAAATTCTGTCATGAATCATGGCTTGTATATCAGAAATTACTGTAATTTTGATTGGAAATTACAGGCCTCTTGAAATGTTTCTAATTATGATAGAATGTTACAGCAGCTTCCAACCTGTGTGCTCCTCAGATGTCTTTATTTACATGTCAAGACTTGGGGTTAGAGAACTGTCCGTTTTCTGCACCTTTCCATTGCAGTTCTCTGCAAAACTAAGGTATGAAGCCATTCTATCAGTCCACGTAATTTTGATCTGATCTGTGCAATAGTGTATTTATTTAAATGTGTAGTCTTAAAATTTCTAGGAGGGGCAGCTCTTCCAGTGCTGACTTTAAAAGGGACAGGTAATCAAAGTGAAGCACAAAAGCTTCCAGAGGATGCGGTGCAGTTTTTTAAGAGTATTGGTATAAAATATAGATTCTTGTACAAACTTTGCTATCAAATATAGAAAACAAACAACACCAAACAGAATAGTTCTTTTTCCTTTTATTGTGGAGATTATGCCTGTGTTCTCAGAGGTTGTTTTTCTCCCAAATTTAAGCAATGCAATGTTAGTTTATGTGTTAAGCAAGCTTTCAGGTCTGTAGTTAGCCAAAGTACCATTTGTAGTAGAAAGCTGGTTCACAGAAGTAACATTTTAGGTAAAGTGGATGTGTTTAGTCTTCTCTAACCAGTTGACTACTAGGCAGCCAATTAATAAGCTTTAAATATGTAGAAAAACATATATTAATGGAGATATCTGTATTGTAAAAAATTCTGCATTGGAGCTTGTCAACAGTACAAGGAAGTATTTCTTGGGGCAAAGAAGTCTCCCTTGCACAAAAAAGAGGCTTGTTCGAACATATCATTTAAGACAACTTATCTTGAGAGAGGTTCTTTTTGGTATGGGGTTTTTGATTGGGTTTTTTTTTTTGGGGATATTGGTTTCCTGCTCAGAACTGGAAGTCCTGGGATAATCACTTCCAGTTATAGTGAAAAGTCTGGAGAACACATATTAGAAAATGTGCTGGTTACCAACAGTTTTGGTCTTAAAAATGACTAAAATTGAACATTGCTGCTCTTATTTTGGATATAGAAACTTGATTAATTCCTGAGTGTATTCTGTCATTATGGTATAAAACAGTATGTGACCTAAACAAGCTCTGCTAATGGACAAATATAGTTGTTTGCTGGAGGGCTTTTTTTTTTTTCTTTTTCTTTAAGGAATTTATTTGGGTCAACAGTAGATTGGGTGTTGAAGCTGCCAGCATCTGCAAGGTGGCTGGGCTTGCCTGAGCCAGGAGACTGCAGATAGCGTTCTGCTGACTAGAGCACGTTGTGCAGAACAGATATTAAATGATGTGATACAGAAGTTTCTATTTAGGTAGTGCCAAGGTAAAAACTGAGGCTCTTCCCTTTTGCTGTGTTAGTGCCTTTGGCAGCAGTTACCTAATTCACAGAGGACCGCACGTGGGCCTGATGCTCAACAAACCAGCTGGCTCCAGTGGCTCAGTGCAGTGGAGGTCATAGTGCAGGGCCAGGAAGGGGTGACAGGAGCAGGATGAGATTGCAGTGACGTTAGTGACACTATGTTCTGGCTTAGGTGAGTGAAGATTTGCATACTTATAGTTTCATGGTGTGCTTTGCTGGTGGCTTGTTGACTTTCCCAAAGAAAAGGGACTATCTCGCACATGGGTTTGAATGAGTTTAGGGACTTGGCTAGAAGATTCCTTCAAACGTTTAATTCTTTTCATGTATAGAAATGTATGCATTCTGTATATTTTTAAAATCTTTATGTTTTTGAGGATTGATGTATTATATGCAGAATAAGTTCAAATTCTGTTAAATTCAAAATATGTACTTTAAAAGTTACTATGGTTATATTGAGGAGCTAAAGAAGATATTACAATTCAAATTGCTTGAATATATCATATCTTTGAGGATTTTTAGAATTGTAATTGGCAAAACAGCTAACATCAGTACTTAAAATCTTACATTTTTATTGTAAGTTGTCTACCTGATAGGTCTAGGTATTTTTTTGTTAGGTTATGTTGAAAAGAGAGCTTTAGAAAAGTGCATGCAAACAGAAGACAGAAAGGTTTTCCAAGTGCTTTGTGGCTGCTCCCAGGTTGTTGGTTTTTAGTGGCACAATAGCAATACTAACAAAATTGTTTGCTAAAATTTAGTCAGCACACCTGAATAAGTCAAAATGAAAAGAATCCACACATATATAAATTTATGTCATATGCATTACTTTTACAATTTAATCATATTGGGGTTTTATTCAATTTATAACCCGACAGTCTGATTCAAGTAATTATGAAAGCACATTCTTAATTTCGTTATTTCAAACAAACAAAAAAAGTTGATTTGTGTAATGATCATTAAGGCATCGTGGTTCAGTAACTGTGCATTGGTTACAATGTTTTCATGTGGGAGCCAGGGGTGAGGTTCTTTAGTGATGGTGACAGATGCTGAAATCTAATTTTATTCCATAAAAACAGACAAAAAAAAACCCCAAAACACCAAACCTAGGAGCCCTGAGAGTAAAGTAAAGACTTGCAGTGCTCCTGTATGTTTGCTGTGTTTTGAGAAGCTGCATTTATGGTCATGGCTTATACTGAAGAGCTGTGGCCTGCACATGCTAATATGGAGCAGGGAAAGCCAGCTTACGTTGCTAAAGCTTTCTTAAATTTAGGAAATTACGGTTTGCAAAAACTGAAGCAATATTAAGTTTGGTAACTCCGAGAGTCCCATGCACTACAGTGTAAGGCCCTTAGCCTGCATTATTATAGCAAAATAACTTTACTTTATAGTAGAAAAATAGGTAAAATTGATGCTTTTCTGCAGTGTCAATCCTGCCAATTGCTGTGCCAGGTAGGTGTCAAATGCCCTCCCTTCTCACCAAATAAAAATACCTATACTACCTGTAAGTTGAAAGCAAGACACTTGGCTCTCACAAAATCATGCTCTGATTTTAATTTTAGTATAAAACTAATGGAGTACTACCCATACCTGCAGAAACCTCCTCTAATTACAAAGAGCTTTGACCCGTTACTTCTGAGCTGTTGCACCATGTTGCACAATTTCCTGTCCTTCTGTCCCCATCTTGCACTTTGGTTAGGCAGTTAGCCCCATGGAAACGAGGAGTTTCACATGCAGAGCATGGAGGTAAAATCAGTGGTTCAGACCATGCTAGAGACTCCATTCTAAGCCATCACACAAGTATTTTGTGCAGCGGTATTTTATTAGGAGTGTTTCTGCCTTAGTAGGCACCCGGAGCTTCCTTCTCCGAAAGGCTGCACGGGGAGGCACAGCGGGTAGGCATTAGGCACTCGTGAGTGGATGGGAAGGAGTTAAATTGGAAGGGAATGCTAAACATTGGCACTAAAATTGCTTTTGGCATGCAAATACCATGCTTTTCCTGACATAAATATTTTCAGAATAGGCCATTAGAGTTCAGGTATATAAAACCCTGCTTTTACTGGAAATTTTAATGTTGTAGTAAACCTGGAGATTTACAGTGAAAAATTGTTGTCTGTTATCTCACTTTTATCTTTTTAACCATCATTTTTATATATGCTGTATCTTTGATCTGGGTTTTTCTATCTGGAGACCAAGCTATATACTCTAATAGGAAAGTCATTTTTAAAGAGCTTCCCACACTGAACAAGCACGGTATTGCGGATCTGGCACGAAGATGTAACATGCCATTACCGCAGATACAGGCCGATCTATTCAACTGTTTTCCAGCGAGGGGAAAAGAAACCTCTTTATCACCAAGAGTAACCCTCTGGTAACAATGTGGCTTTAAGAGGTGGGTCTTGAAATTTATTTCCAAAGCTGGTTTCCTCGGGGTGCTGTGCCTCAGGCTGCCCTGGCAGGGCCCATCCTGGGGGACAGGCAGGGGTTCCGTCCTTCGCCTGTCACTCCGCTTCTCCATCAAGTTGTCTCCTGCCTTTGTCTCCCTCAGAGCAGCTGAGTCATTTCCTGGGTTTAAATCTTGGCTTTAAAACCTTCTTTTTCCCCTGCCTTGGTGTACAATGAGTTCTCTGTGGACTGGGGAGAGATACAGCATAGGGAGACAAGGTGGGGAGGAAACAAGGTGGAGGTGGAAACAAAACGTGC
>OU015530.1:20358464-20448464 GCA_907165065.1 Caprimulgus europaeus
TTAATCTCTCTTCCTGCTTTCTGTATCCTCACCTTCTGTTTTGTTTTCCTCTTGCCACCTTCACTAATTCCTTTCATTATAGCTTTCTCCTTAGTCCTTCTTTGTCTTTTTCCCACCCCATTCCTCACCATGTACAACCTCACCAGCCACTCTTGCTCCATCTGCTCCTTTCTCCTGTCCTACTGCTGTCCCCTGCGTACCAGAGCTTTGCCTGGGACATCCCACCCTAGGTGCATGACCCCGTGCTCCGTTGCTTTGCACAAATACCAGCTTGTGCATGGGGCACAGCGTGAGCAGCCCACGCCCTTGGGCTCTGCTGGGCAGTGGGGAGCCAAGGGCTGGTCACCAGCACTGCCAACTTCGTGGGTGAAATGTCATTCATTTCCCTGCATGGCAACACAGAGATATCTGGGGAAAAAAAAAAAGGAAGGGAAAAGTCTGAGTGAGTTGTACGAGAGTTAATGACGTATGGAAATGAAAACAAAGCTGTAGTGCCAGAGCAAGAGAGGGAGGCTGAGGAGTCAGCGAGCTGCCCGGGGTTCCCAGCAATGGGGGAAGCAGGGTACCAAGTAAACAGCGCAGAAAACAAAAGCGAGCTCAACCCGTAACTAAACAGGAAACGACGGGGCAAAATTCCTCCTGAAAAAAAGGGAGCTGCTAAGCACGTTACTGCAAAGAATAAAGGCATCTTACGCAAACACAAATATACTGTAACGGCCTTAGAAGTGGTTTGTTAAGGGAGCAACCGATTACAATTCAGGTGAAGGGTTGTTGGGTAAAGGAAAGAGTAAGAAATAACAGGAAGGTGTTTTGTCCCTGAATGTTAAACTGGATAATTCAAAACATATAACACCTGAAAGAATGTTACAGGATTTTTAGGATTTCCAGTTATATGGAACAGTCTTTTGTTCCACATAATTTTTAATTTCACCATTCCTAATTTCTCATTATGTCCATTATATTTTTTATTTTTGTCAAATTTAACCTCTTAAGTCAGACTTCAGATTTTTAGTTACAAATTACCCCAAACTGTTGGCATGTAATGAATAGACTACTGCAAGCACACAGCTAGCTAAGTGGGGAAAAATTCCAATTTGCAAATATTTATCTCATTCCAAAACTGCTAAATTTTTTCTGAAGCCACACTGTTAGTCAGTGGTCATCTCATTTTTATTCCTGTGCAGTGTCATGTTCCCTTATTTCAGGATTGCATTTGAGAAGCAAATGAAAATTGTTTTGAGTATCTCTGTGAAGTAAAGGTGCTTGGACTGAGTGGTCCTTTGCAGAATTCCTTGAAGTTTTGGACCTTAACTGAGCAAGATTTGCGCACATACCGGTTATGTCTGTGGTTTTACTTAGGTGACTAGGCATTTTGCTGAGCCTGGTGCTTTGCATCTCTAGTATAAGTAACATGCAGGAGAAAGCTCTACAGATAGAGGAGCTTCCCACTGTTTGTATAAAAACAGTCATTTTTTTTAAAAAAAAAAAAAAGCTATGAAGGGCTTAAATGAGATTCTTTTTATTTTTTACTTTAGGGTGGCGAGTTTCCTTCACCTCTAAGAAATCGTTTTTTACTGTTACTGAATGTGAGGAGAGAGCCTAATTAAAGGGATTGATCCTCTTTGCCTGGGAAAGGGGGAACAGGATGGAGGGATCAGGGCAGGCAGAAGTGTGCTTGATAGAAGGGCAGAAGCTGGTGCTGAAGCTGCTGCCTGCCCCTCCGAGCAGCTTCTGCTGCCTGAAAACACGGCTGGGGCTGGGGGTCGGGCTTGGGCTCACCTTGGCTAGCGAGGAAAGGTCTAGCACTAAGCACTCCTCTCTATGGGAGCTTTTCCCTTGCGGCTGTTCTTGTCCCCAACCTGACACAAAATACCTGAAAATGCTCTTGTGGTGGTTCCCACCCTCAGCCAGCCACAAGGGAAAGACTTGATCTCTCCTGCTTCTCTTTTAATCCAGCTTTCCTGGTCTTCTAAGTCTATGCCCCAAGCAACCATTCTACAAGTAAGGGTGTTTTAGCTTTCTAAGGGCTTCACTCCTTTATTTTCCATGAGTGAGACATATGCTTCTGGCTGCTCCCCTCTCATTTGCTGGGAGATGTCTGTCTTTTACAGCTGTAGATTTTAATGATATTTTTTTAACTGCATTGAGGTAACAGGCATTATTAATTTTCTGACTGTTTCAGTGGTTAACAAAATCTTGAGGAAAGTTAGGGAAAAGTTTCTTTTCAATTTCCTTAAGACTCCCCTCACCCTTGGCATTATCAGAGCATTAAGTGCTCTCCGTTACAAAACTGAGAGCCACAGAAGCCATCTGAACTGCAAGAGAAAAGTTAGAAGAAATTTCCTTAGATTATTTAAATGCCCAATTCAAGTCTATATGAAAACATTTAGTTAGGCCATAAAAATGTGAAGGGATATCTGAGAATGGATTGGAGCTGTGTATCATTTTGGAATGATGTTACTTATTGGAATATCTTGTCAACTGAATTGAATTTACAATGAAGTCCTAATATCTATGAGCCTATGATTCTTTGGTGTGAGGAAGACCTTCCCATGATCCAAAATGAATTCTGGGGGAAAAAAAAAGCGTATGACAAGAAGCCACGGGTTGAAATTACTCCCTCTGGGAAATTAAAATATTTTTTACAAAAATAAATCTAGCAATGTGATATACACACATATAATTATGAAAGTGACACTTTAGCCCTGTGGCCTTTTTACTAGAGGTCTTTCCCCCAAAGCAAATGTTAAATCTCTGTAAGCAATGTAATAATAACATTTGCTCTTCACTTGTAAATTGATAGTAGTAAAAAAGTTTTTTAAAATTGCCAGGCTCTTTCTATTAAAGACTCTTCTCTAACTGAACTGCAGATATAGCTGTCATACAAAAACTGATTGCATGTTTAAGAATAAACAAATATGGGCTATTAAGGGTCATGGTTAGATTTAGGGTTGTGTTTACTTTCAGGAGAAGCATCAGTATTACAGTGAAATCAGTACTCCTTTCTACTTAAATAAAAGATGAAAGGCCATATATTGCCAGTCACCTTCTGTGAAACCCACTGACCCATTTTATATACCTGTACTATAAAAAGTAATGTACCAGACTAAGACTCACTTATTTAATAATTAGCAGTTGTTTTCTCTTGGTTAGATTTTTTTTTTTTAAATTAAGTCCATTTTTGTCACATGTTTATCACAGTTACAATGCAAATTGAAATCGTGTGTGTGAAAGAGGAAGGATCTGGTGTAGAGGAAGGCTGAATAAAGCTTCACTCACTGTTTTTTGCATCTATTACTTTTTTCCCTTCTTTTTATGTATGAATGTAGTTGCATTTTATGTAAGATTTTCAAAGGCATGCATATTATGTTTTTGATTAGGGCTTGTGTCTATCTATCATTGCTAGACAATTGAAGGCAATACTGTAAAAAACATACATTTGAACAAGGCAAAGGAAAGGTGGAAGAGGCTGAGAGCAGAGAAACCAAGCTTGGGAGAAGCCCTCTTAGATTATTTAATTCCTTCTCTGCTCAACCAGAAAGTAATGATACTTATGTTTTCATTCACCTTTGAAGTTAACAGGTCAGGTTTTTTCTTTCCACGAGCTCGGCGGTATGTCTCAAAAGTTCATACACAGGGAACATACCTACCAGTTTCGATACAGCTTCAGACCTTAACCCAGCGTGTTTTTCGGTAGCATGGGCTCTTAGTCACTTTACCATTGCTCTGGGTAGAAGGAGAGGTCAGATAGGACAGATGAGACTGCAGGAGCAGGGCCACAGCTCTCTAGGTCATTTTGGTTTTGTATTTGTTTGCTGCTTGCCATTTAATTTTACAATTGCTTTAGCGAGTTTCCTTTTCCTATTTATTTGTTTGGATGTTTACATGAATAAAAATATGTATTTAATTTTTAAGTGTTGCTGCTAGAGAGGAGAAAAATCAGAGAGAAGAAGAGACATTAGAAATCTTTACCCCTACCATATTGCCAGAAAAATTGTAATGAAATGCTATCAGGAGCACTGCCAGCTGTTTGGTCCTTCCCCCCGCCCCCCCAGCCCAGAGAAGAGGTGGAGTTAACATCCAGACAGGTGGTGCAGCTGAATAATAGGTTGGATAAGAAATTTAAGGAAATAGCATAATCTGTTCTAGGAGTCTTCAAAGGAAGTTTTTCCTGCTACTGAAGTTTACCTTTCTTCTGAAAAGCCCTATGAGGTTGTAGAGTTTTCAGTTTGTTTGTTTTTCTAAATCTCATCTATCATGATGGCAGATACAGATTTACTTAAAATTCACATCTGGCTTTCCCTTTCTATGTTCTAGTAATGAAAGCCAGTAAAATAGATAAGCCAGAAATATCTGGAGATAAAGGACAGCTTCAGGTTTCAAACTTTCTCTGATTTAGGAGAACGCTCAAAGGTAAAGCCTGAAACTTAAGGCTGATCAGTGTAAATAAAATACTAACACAACAATCTTTCTGGGGACATTTATTATCACTTTAGGCCACATCTCAAGAAGAGGCATTCATATTCTGATATCTCTATTTGTCTTCTGGAAGAGGCTGAAAACCAGCTTTTCCTTCTTTAATTAAAGATACACAGGTTTGTGAGCAAAATCAGACAATCCCAAAGTGTTGAACATTTATAGAAGTTTTAAAAATTGCTTGAAAGTATGTGCTTCACAGAATTCAATGCTTAATGACTTAAAAATAAAAGCTAAATTGAAAAGGCTTTCACTAACATATGCATTCTTTGGTATCAAAAACTGCTAATCCAAGTAGATTATTGGTTTTCCAAAAATTTTACAAAAATATCCACTGACCCTTCTTTTAATAGTCTTCAGTTCTTTTATGCAGCATTTACGTCTATTCAGCTTTCCACAGGAGATAACCAGGATAACTTATATATTTTAGGAAAGATAAACCTGCAATCAGAATAGATTTTCCTGCAGTCAGGAAATTCCAGAAGGACATTTAAGGCTAAAAAGGACCGCTTCCATCATCTAAGCTTGTTCCCATGTCTGAACCCACAGGTATTTCACCCAGAAAGAAGTCAGATTTAAGTAATCTCTGCCTGAAAATGAATTTTGAATTAAAGGCTCTGTTCTTAACCCTGCAGTGGGTGTTCCCTGCTGTATTTTTTCTGGATAATACAAATGTGATGTGAACTGCATTTCCCAGATAAATTAAAGCAGTGGCCATTGTTACTTATTTGTTGTGTTTGTTTGTGCCTAAGTGACATTTGTTTGGTTTGCTTCTCAATGCCATATGCATGAGCTTACTGATTCAGAACTCCCTGAATTTTCAGTCCTGTTGAACACTGTGAGAAATCTCAGTTGAAGGGTTTAATGTGTTTTCCAGTCAATGTGTAGGGGAAATTTGGCCTTAGCAATTTAAATGCTGGAGATCCTTTCATTGCATTATGGAAGAATCTTCTCTAAGCAGAGATTATTCTTTAGAACTTCATAACATTTAAAGGTTAATATGTTAGGTAAAGAACGATATCTTAAGACAAACATTTTTATTACAGGACATGAAGGGATAGTTCTGATTAAATTACATTATTATTTGAATGGGAAAGAAGACAAAGTGCATCATTTCTTGCCCTCAACTTTAATGCCTTTAATCAAATAATGACCTTCTGGAAATAGTTAATTTTAAGCATTTGGAAAGATCAATACCACTTTGCCACCAAAAAATGGCCCAGATGATGAAATTTGATGTATTTAAAGTACCATTTCACCCTTTTAACCTAGTAAATAATTTAAAATGCTTTCAGTACTCTTTTGCTACCATTATGTATCTCGTTCAAAGTATTATGACTTTTCCAAAGCAACCTTTCTGTACAATGAACAGCTTGTAAGTTTAATACTGAAGATTAAGAATATATGCATATACTGTAGTGGTAATGTTGGCCTTTTTTCTTCTCTCTTATATGTGGATTCTGTTTTGAAAATAAATGGAAATATCTCTGATGGAATAAAAATGAGATTTGTAAAGTGAGTTTGGATGGCTTTTGCAGGGGAAAAAGTCAATATTTAAAGTTTAGTTCCTGAGTTCCTTTCCTTTGTTTTGTCTATAGGCTTTTGCTTTAAAGGTGGAGGATTTGGGTTGCTCAGACAATTAAGAGCCCATTTTACCAAGTGTAATTTCATATCTATGTTCTATAAACTGGAGTGCCTTTAGCATTGTAAATAAAAAAAATTGCCCTCTATTAGCATGTTTGTGGGCAGATTAAAAACAGTCTTCATTAGCATAAGTAACACTTACAGATTCTTTTAAAAGTAGAAAATTATTTGCTGAATGATAAATTGCTAGCTTTATAGTTAGTTGCTGAAAATGTGCTCATTCAAAATGCCTACTTTAGTTTAGTCTACAATACTCTTTTTTTTTTTGTTAGAAGTACTGTTTAATGGATTATGTACTTAGTCTTTGTTCACAGTAGATGCTGAAATGCAATTCACACTTTCTGATAAAATGTTTGTATCAAATACCTCCCTATTTAGACTGATTTCTTTTAACACCATATATTTTTATTATACTGTATGCCCCAGAGAATGATACAAAATAATCTTAGATATACTATACCAAAGAAAAACTGTTCAGATCCTAGCATTGATACTCTAAAATGTTTTGCCTTCTTAGGTTCAAATTACAGCTCTTTTAAGAACTCTTAGAGTCTTTCATAGTTATTCTGTAAAAAAAAAATAAATCATTTAGCAAATTATCATCACTATAACAAATTAACCAAGCAAAAGAGTTCAGTTGTTCCACCTTGAAGCCCTTTCTTCCCAGGTTAGATGTGCTTGTTGCTGATTTGGAAAGCCTTGCCCAGAAAACATCTTTCATTATTGTAATGCTACCCTCTTTGATCTAGTTAGGACTGGTATTTGCACCTTAAGTACAGTTTTCAATTATTGGGTTGTTTTTTTTTTTCTTTTACTAAGCAAGATACTAGAATGCAAGAATAGTTTGTTAGAAACGCTACGTGAAAAAGCAGATTTTATTTAAATACAGCACAGGTCAGGCTGAGTAAAATAGCATTTGGATACATAGATAAAATGCATAGATGCTTTATTTAAAATAAGCATGCTCATGGGTCTTGCAGAGTCTAATTTTTGGCAGTTATCCTCTTTGCGCTTTTCCTGCAATAGTTTGGCAGTTCGGCTTTCACAGGTTTTTTTTTTTTTTTTTCCTCTAATGTCTTATGTTTCTTTACTAAATCCCTATCAGAAAACCAGACAGAAGACTCTTATTTATTTTAAATATCTTAGGTTTAGCATCTTTTTTTTTTTTCACCATTTTCTTGCTTACTGTAGCAAGACCTTTGCAGATGGTACTTGGTTACTTGAAAGTGCATAACAGTATTTTCTTTGTAGCAGATGGATTTAAGACTTTTAGTTCCCAATAAATGTAGGTTTACAATACATAACTTTACAGGATTTGTGTTGTATATAACAGGTTTGAACATATTATCTCAGAATTCATCTGCATGGCATTTTCAGCTTATCCAGGGCCCATGCCAGTATTTTAAGTAATAGGGAGAGCATAGTGATTGATAGCAGCTAAAGGCGTGATTTTGAATAGAAACAAAGGTTTTAGAACAGAAGGTGTCAAATTAAACTTTGTCAGTTTGAAAAGTAGTAACATCCTGAAAGTTCTCCAAACATATTTACATGTGGCTAATGTTTATATTTTGCTTTGTACTCTTTTTATATTCAGTGTAATGTTGCCTGGCAAATTTACTCTGTTTTAAAATCAAGATTGTTCCCAATGTCATTGCAGAGTTTTGGGGGGTTTGCCTTACTGCGTAGATATATTGGCTTAATTATTTTAAGGCTGGTTTGGTTTTTGGGGGTTTTTTGTTTGTTTTTTTTTAAATTATGTACTATGTATGCTGTATAAACTGCTTGTGATCTAATCTGATTTATAAATATTTCCTTTTTATTTTGTGGTTCTTTCCCCTTCCTGTAAGACTATAAAGACATGAAAAAAGTGGTTGAAGCCCTCCTTCAGAATAAGTTGTTTGAACTAGACAGAAATTGGTCTAGAGTTAAATGAGTGTAAGAGGAGAAAAATCAATCTTGTTAGGTTCACTTGTAAAATTCAACTGCATTCACTACAGCACTTCATACTTCTTTACATCAAATGGAAACAAAACTTACAAATTTTACAGGACAAAATTCACCATTATAGAAGTCTGTATGATCATTTTTCCTGAAATTTATAAAAACTTTTAATGCATTTTCATATAGCTGACTTTTATGAATGAACAGAATCATGTCATATACAGAATTCTGAACCCTGAAACTAAATGAAATAATTATGTTTTTGTTTGTTTGATTTGAACCAAAAGAAAGTGTACTGGTATAAAGTTTATAGTCTCCTAACAATGTAAACCCCTATAGCCTCTTTAACTGCCCATTCACTATCCCTCCTGAGATATTTCTGAGATCAACTTTCTTAAATATTTCCAGAAATAAACCATGAAGACCAAAAAATTGTGTTTATCCTTGTAATTTTAGAAGAATTCAGTTGGTTGCTTCCACGTTGCCCATCATATATTTCATCAGAGATGTCTTCATCTTTAAAAACTTGATGAACCCAGTGGAAAAGAGACATTTTGGTAGAATAGCAGTCTGTTCTATGTACTGGCAGAAGCATCTGATTTCAGTATCTCAAAATCACTGCTTCCCTGAAAGGCTAGCAGAGACATGCTTCAGGTTACAATTCATCAAATCATTTTTAGATAAGGAATTATAGAAGTGTTATTTCAGTGCAGAAGTTGATAGAAAAATACTGGAAATATATTGTTAGTCACCAGTAATTAATAAAAATAAGGTCTAATCTAGTAAATATAGAAACAGAAAAAAACAGTAACAGGATAAGGAATTTCGTAGTTAACAAAAACTGTTGTGAAGTATGTTTAATCAGCATAATATGTGAATACATAGGAATTATTTTACTATTGGACATTTAAAAAGAGTTTCTAGTCTCTTTTTTCCAAAAAACCCTGTGCTTTGCATGGTCACCAGACAAAATATGTGCAGCTTCTTAATACCTGGTGCAATTTATTTTCCAGTCCCTCTGTATACCTTAGAGAGCTGTCATGGGAGCGGACAGGCTGTCTCTTGTCTTTTTTCACTTTCACTGAGCCGCTGTGATAGTGAGCTCTGGTCTCTGTTTCACCACCAGGAGAAAGAGGACCAACAGCTTCAATGTGAAGCAGTCCAGACTCCTGACAACCCAAGGACAATTTTTATGCTTTGGGTTAGGGTGGGTTTTAAAAAAAAATAAAAAAATTATAACTGCATTTCAATTACAAAATCTAGATTTGTTTCTCTTAGTCATCTTCTCCCCTCCATCCCCGACAAACTGCCTGTGCTTTCTGATTGCACCTCTTTTACCTCGCTGCAGAAAACTAGTACAGCTGTTGAGCTAACCCTGCATGTATCCCTGTGGAAGCAAGGTGGGCAGAGAAGTGCGAGCAACGTGTTGATTTTGGTAGGGGCAGGGACAGTTCGTACATTAACCCGCTGACGTGTCCCAGGGCACCTTAGGATGGGGAGGGAGAAGGCACAGACCCTTGCTCCTGCTTTAAAAGCATGCCATGCGATTCCGGCTTGGCCAGGCCATACCTGGTGTGCTCTGTGGGGAGGTGTTTGGCCCAGCTTGCCAAGCCCTGGGGCCATACCCAGCATCCACCCTCAGTGCGTGCTGGAGGCGTGGGGTCCGCTCCAACCCTGGGGTGCGGGGTGTCCTTCTGCTGCCGCCGCTTTCCTCCTCTCCCCTCCCTCCCTAGTGTAGCTGGTGAGCACCCACCAGATTTTGGCCCCATTTAAATTTTTGCTTTCTCAGCTCTGCTACCACCATCTCGCTTAACATTTTTCATTTTGATTATTTCTATTTCTCAGGGGCATTTTCTCATGTGTCAATATGTTTAGTTTTCCAGTTATATCCAAAAGAATATACTTACAATTTTTATACACACCGCTAAGTATTTTCATATACAATATGAATGCTTTAAGATTATTTGTTTACTTTCACCTTTTCCTATCATGGCAATATTTTTACACTGCATTTATTAACTGCTAGTTAAAGATACAAATGTCTTCAAGAAAATACATATCTATATTGTATCTATTGTATCTAATAGTAAACTAGTCTGGATAAACCATTTTTCAGCTACCAGTACATATAAAAAGGATCTAAAAGCTTCTGAACATTTATATTATTTGTTGATTCAATAAAATGTCACATTATCTTTCATAGAGCATTAAGAAATAAAATTGCATAGACCTAGTTTTGAAAACAGATCCTTGAAACTAAAAGAAAGGAAGTATGCATGTTTTATACACATAATATTTTGTTTCTAAATTTTAATATACCAAAAAATTGCTACTGATGTGCTAACTAGAGTGTTTGCACTCTTCTTTTGAAATTACCAGTGCACAATTAAGAAAAAAAAAAAATCCTCAAGTAAATTTTAAGAAGACATAAGAAAAATATTTTTAAATTTTCAGGATGAACTTGTTTATCTGTTTGGGAAGCAAATTAGCAACCACTGCAGTTCTTGCAGGGGATTCTGCACCGTATCCCAAAACCACATCTGAATTAGAGTAGGTACACTCTTAGGCAACTTGCTGTCCTGTGATCTGGAAATGGTATAAGGGGAATATCAGAAGCTTGAGCATATCTTGCCTGCCACTCAAACCCTAATCATGTACGTAAACCTGAGAGATTGGGTTTTTTCTGGGTTTGTGAGAAAAATCCTGGAACAGATAATCATCTATCACTTGAAGGAAGTTCACCTGCAGAGGCACGTCTACTCATAGCAGACAGCAAGAAGGTATTACTTTCCTGCATCTAGTCAAAGGATTCCTGTCTTTCAAAAGGATGTCAGGGAGCTCCTCTACCACTGCTTCACATTAGGCAGCCCTACAGTCAAGGCAGATATTCAAAGTACTTTCTTGTTTCGAGTAGTCGTACCAGGATTTTAAAAATTGCTTAGCAGACAATCTGCCAGCTCCTGAACCGTGGTGTCAGTGATCTTGGGTGGCTATAGCCTTGCGTAAAAGGAAATAGGCAGCAGAGGGAATATACCAGCATCAGTGAAACCCCTGGCCTGGGGAGGGGAGTGTGTAAGGGATTCTCACACCTTCATCACTTTGTTTGTTTCTAAGCAAACAAACATCAGCGCTGTGGCGTGGGACCAAGGGGAAGGTGCTTTCTAAAGCACTCATGGTTGGTGAGGGTCTGTGAAGTGGCACAGCAGCCTCTCGGTGTGTCGGTGTGTGCTTTGAGCCCAGCCTGCACAGTGAAAGCCCTTTCTTATCAAGGGAAAGCGTGAGAGAATGCAGTGCCACTAAAGTACACATTTTGCCCCTCATGAAGTGAGGGAAAAAAACTAATGTTTTGCTGGTGTTATCTTCAAGGGGTGGCTTTGTGAGCTGTTACGTTGGAAAGAAGATCCCTCACCAGAGAACAGGACCCTCTGGGAGAATCTCTCCATGATCCGAAGGTTCCTCAGTCTTCCTCAGCCTGAACGTGATGCCATTTATGAACAAGAAAGCAATGCAGTTCATCACCATGGTGACAGGCCTTCCCACATTATCCATGTGCCAGCAGAACAGATTCAGGTTAGTTTACCTTGGCCAATCCCGCAGAGCGCTAAGTAAATAAAGCTTTAAACGGAGCAAAGGAAATTAGTGTTTCTTTCCTCCCAGCCAGGCTAAATGCAGGTCTCCCAGTACCAGACAAGAGCACGCTGCTATCCACCGCCGGAGTTCAAAGGAGAGCGTGGGACCGCCCACGGTTTTTGTTTCGATTTGGTGGTTTTTTGCCAACGTGCGTGGACGCGGTGGCGCAGAGGCACCTGCGTGCTGGGCGGGCGAGCCTCCGTGCTGGCTGTCCCTGGCCAGACAGGCATCAAGACGGAAGGGCAGAGGCGTTGGCAGCCCTTGTCAAACGCCTTCCCAGCGAACCGGGAAGAGCTTGTTGCACTGCTGTTCAGGAGCTGCGCTCAATCCCTCTACAGCAGTGGCTCGCCCCGGGTAGGAGTGAAGGGAAGGGGATTCTTCATCCCACTTTAACCCCGGTCAAGGCTGGGGTGAGTCAATGTTTGTTTGTTTTTCCTTCAGAGCCCCTCTCCCACCACCCTTGGGAAAGGAGAGCATAGAGGCGCTTTCTTACCAGGCCTGCTGACCGCTGGACCTTGGCTGGGTGCTGCTCCGCAGGTGAGCTGGCACAAGGGCACCATGTCAGGGAGAGAGAGGAGGGGATGCAGGACCCATGCCACGGGGCTTGGAAACAGCCACCCTCTGCTCCGGGGCAGCCCAGGCAGTGCCCCCGCCTCTGGGAGCTGCACTGACCCTTTTGTCACTGGGGCACCACGAGCATGGCTGGTTGTTCTGCTGAATATTGTAGCCCTGGTCGGCAGTGCAGGCTGCTGTCTCTCTGAGCTGGAGACTCTTTAATCTCTTCTCGTGAAAGACCTGATGTCAGCCTTTTTACTGCTTCTTCTTAAAGGGCAGATATTACTCTGCTGATTTCCCAACCTCAGCTGAGACCCAGTATATCACTTGTATTACCTATCCAAAAAAATATTTACAAAGCTAGGAAGGATAGAGTTATCTCACAGCAAGAAACAACACGGTGTATATTAAAGATAAAGCGAACTGAATAAGACAATCCCTTAGGATATCAAGTACTAAAGTAATTGTGAAAGCCTGGAAACTTGCTGTTTGATTTAGCAAAAAAGAGAGAGAAAGATCTATATTAAGTAATAAACCAGCACTTGTTTAAAAATGTACATTGTTTTTAATAAAATCGCTTCTTAAGGGGATAAAAGGAGAAGCTTATGCACAGTATAAACATTCAACCACTATGCCACTTACTTAGATTTTCTTGCCTTGTTGATAAAAGTTGTGTGTTTGATCTCACAAATATTATTCACATAAGCAGTTGCATTGTAATCTCTTAATAAGACTTGTAAGAGTAAGGATTGGGAGACTGGGCTTGAGTTTTTTCTCTGCTCTTCTACACGGTGATTGTTGTAGATGCATAAATATGTAGCTAAGTCACAAGTTTTCAATCTGTATGTACAAAGCTTCCAGTCTTGTATGAATTTAATGTGCTGGGAGTAGTCTTGAATCTCTTTGGGATTGAAGCCTTGAGTGGGACTGCTCACAGACCATAAAACATGAAAGGAGGTGAATAGGGATGAGGCAAGAGCCCTAATTCCACTAGCATTTGTGTCAGATCTTACAATAAGAAGGTCACTTAAAGCAGTGGCTTCTAAACTGGTTGTTGAGAACTATGTGAAGTCACCACAACCACGAGTGGCACTGTGAAATGGGCAGAATTGTCTTTCCTCCAATATTTATACCATTAGTAGAGTATTTTGTGCTTCTTCGGGTCTGCAAGTGAGCTGCAACTGGAAGATTGGGCACCACTACCGACACACAAAAAATTGTCGAGGGGAGACTTGCAAAGGGAAATGAAATGTAGAGATAGCAACTGCTTGTTTTGCTGCTGTTGTTTTTTAATAATAACTGGTGGTTTGTACCATATGACAAGAAATTTGCTGATCCAAAATATCTTACTAACCAGTGCTTCCTGTGCTGTGAAGCAAAAGAATTGTCAACAAAAACAGTAGCTGATAAATTAACTTTAGATTTTAAACATGATCTTATAGTGTACTGTACTCCGGTAGTGGAAGAGAAAAAACATTTCTGTCCCTAGAGCTCAGTGCCTCACCTTTTAAGAATGTTTCTGAATCCATGCTTGCAAAACTTCATTTTAAGCTCTTGTTAATTATTTACATCATGATTTGCTTTATCTTATTCTTCTGATGTGCATACTGGCTCATTTTTATTGCCTGAGTTTTCAGAAGGCTGCATGTTCCCTTCTAATAGCGCAACTTACTTAGACTTTGCATCTTAGTGCTTTATAAATATTAAGTAAATAATCCCCAGCACAAACACAGAAGTAGGTAAATATGTTTGTTCCCTGTTTATACATCGGGATACTTGAACACAGGCAAGACAGACCCTCTCTGAGAGCACAGGCAAGAGGAGTCGGAGCCAGGAGGCGAAATACAGGTTTCCTAGCTCCAGATCTCTTTGTCCTTGCCCAGCCTGGGTTTGACAGTGTGATGTTAGGCACTTCCAGCTAACTAACGCATTCTGTCATAGCGCTTGCAAGTTTGACGAGACTTCTGTGCATGATAAGCTCAGATCAGTAGTGGGATATTTCCACACAGCTAAAATGCTCTATTTCTCCCTGATCCCCTCGGTCTAGCTATTGGTAGAGATTTGCAGCCCTTGATTTTGGGCAGCAGCTGCTGCTGCTGGCAGAGCTCCTGTGCATTTGCCCTTCTCTGGCACTTTTCTCACTTTGCCCTTGCTACAGTTCTGGCTAGGCTGGTCAAGTTAATCCTATACTATGGCACCTACTTAGCATTTTGTCTTGCCTGCACTGAACTCATGGAGCATATTCATTAAAATTTGTCAGCTAAAGTGCAATGATGTCTTGTCATTGGCATATTCTGTCAGACAAAGCCAGTGTTTTCCTTCCACCTTTCTGTCCGTATCCCATCGTCCCTTTATCCTTTGACTCTGCTCACATGCATACAGCCACATGTGAGATATGCAGAGAGTTACTAACTCATATCTTAATTCTGGTTCAGTAATAATGGGTTGGTTTTTTTCTTTTTCTTTTTTTTTTCTTTTTCTTTTTTTTTCTTTTTTTTTTATTGTTTAAACTTACTAAGCCTTTGTTTATAGCTTTGCAATTTTCCCCATGGATTTTGTTGGTAACACAAAATATGGGCAGGAATGCACGTGCAAAAAAAAATGCTGTGCTTTGTCTTGCAGCAGCAGCAGCAGCAGCAGCAACAGCAACAACAACAGCAGCAACAGCAGCCAGGCCCCAGACTACCCCCAAGGCAACCAACAGTAGCATCACCAGCTGAATCTGAGGATGAAAATCGTCAGAAGCCCCGACCACGAACAAAGATTTCCGTTGAAGCCCTCGGGATCCTACAGAGTTTCATACAAGACGTAGGCCTGTATCCAGACGAAGAAGCAATCCAGACTCTTTCTGCTCAGCTTGACCTGCCCAAGTACACCATTATCAAGTTCTTTCAGAACCAGCGATACTATCTCAAGCACCATGGGAAGCTGAAGGACAATTCTGGTTTGGAGGTGGATGTTGCAGAGTACAAGGAAGAAGAGTTGCTCAAAGATTTAGAAGACAGCATCCAAGACAAAAACGCAAACACGCTTTTTTCAGTTAAACTAGAAGAAGAGCTATCGGTAGAAGGGAACACAGAGATTAATGCTGAATTGAAAGACTGATCTAAAAGTATTATTTTCTTTCAACAGTGCCACTGGTATTTACTATTGAAATGAAAATTCCATCTTGCGTTCTGTGAAAAACCTTTATTATTCATTGTTTGGCCAATGAATCTTCCAAAACTTGCACAAAAGTTAAAAAAAGGATAATGCAGACTGCACTAGATGTTTTACTCTGTTTTACAAACTGCTTCGCAGCAACAGATGAAGCGTTAAGGATTGTTTGATATTAATTTGTGTTCACTGGATACACTGTCAGTGTACCCAATAAGCATGATACCAGTGATTTTGATTCTGGAGCCTTCAGACAAGCATTACAACTTTTGTGATTTACTGTTTTTTGTTTCTGTTTTGTTCTTGTTTTTAATTATTACTGTAGCACTCCACACTTGATCTTTGGAAACTCACATTTATTTAAAAAAGTAAAATAAAAAAGAGTTTGTTACTCTTGTTCTATTGTATGTTACAAAAGAACTATAGACTGTGGAATGCAGTTTAAAGATAACATATGCCAACAAATGCCTTGTATTATATGGCACTGCCGTAATTCAGATTTGTTTTCTTTTGGAAATAAAGGTCACTGTATTTTTTTTTTCCATTCTCATTGTTACATGGTTTTAAAGAAAATGAAAAAGAAAATGTGAAACACAATTTAGTCCTCATTATTTATTTGTAGATCCTGCAGCATCATGTTGTAATTAATTTTTTTGGAAGTTTCCGTTAAATGTAATATTGCTTCTCTTGTTATCATACTGATTTTTTTTTTCTATTTATAAATGTATTTTGATGGGCAGTAAAACAAAGTGTCTTAAAAGTTTTAAATAGAGAAAATGTGCTTTACACAGTTGCCTATAAAAAGTGCTCTATGTTATCCAAGCAATTCATACTATAAGCTTCACTCTTATTGTTGTATGCAATTTTTACTATCATGCAAATAAGCTTAGGTAAATAAAACTAATAGATCACCTTAGAAACTTATGCAATTAATGTGAAAATAATTGATGTTTGCAATGTGTCTTCCTTTGGTTTACAATCAATTTTAAAGCTACAGCTGTATAAATTTTCTGTATAAAGGTGTATTTCTTTTTTATGAGTTTATTGCTATGAAAACACCAGTTATTTTGTTACAGCTGGCTGTTTTTATAAGTGTATCACAATTTTCTTTATGCAGAAATGTTCTGACTAGGAGTGGTTATTGACTGTAACTACACAATTAAAATTGTTTGTATGGTATGATACGGCAGGGTTTGTCTGCGTATGTGTATATCTGGGAGGAATAACTTGTTCTTAGTGCACTTTGTACCTTCTTGCCACCACTTTGAAGATGACATTTCAATTGTTCTCCTTTAAAGTCACAGACAGATTTTTGTAATGACCTTCTTAAAATTTGAATTTAGATAACATACTTCAAAAAGAAACACAGTTTGGTTATGAAAATCATAACCTGTCTTTTCTTGGTTTCAAAACTTGCCTGCCCAACAGAGATAGCAGGATATTACTGAGTCAAAAGGCTATCAGGCATAAACATATTTACAGTTCCTGGCAGTAATGCACTTATAATGGATACAGCTGGTTTTATTTTACACTAGAATTATGCTAACACTATTCCTTGCACTAATGTATAAACATTAAAAAAAACCATTAATAGTCACAAAGTAAATAGGAAAGATGGGCTTTGCACAAAGCAGTCCCCTTCCGAGCAAGATTATTTTTAATGATCGCTAATAAGGTTCTTGATAAAGCCATAATAACTGGTGAGCTCTGAATATATGCAAAGCTCATGTCTGGGCTAGAGAGAAATCTGGAGCTGAAAGTTGTGAAGTATATACCCTTGTTCTCTATTCCTAGGAGAGAAACAACTTACACCCAGTGCAATTCAGGATTTGAATTCAGCACAGCTCTTCTAAAATGATTAAATTTGCAAAACTCAGAAATTCAGGGTGAGTTTCAAAGGCACAAATGACTCTTAGGTTGCAGCAGATTTCTCCTTTTAGCTCCATTAAGATCTTTAGTAAGATACATATTAGACAACAAAGCAGGTTTTAATTCCTCACGTTTAAAACTACCACAGGTTGCCCAGGTCCTCTGCCGCAGTGCCCTCAGGGTTCATTGAGCAGCTCCCAGCTGCGGCTGCTGCCGGGACTCTGTTTGGGCTGCACGGTGAGCTGGGCTTGGAAGGGAAACAAGCTTCAGGAGGGACACAAATGTGTAGTTTGGCAGTTGCAGTCCAAGAGAAAGAGTCAAACTATGCCCTCACTTAAGGGACTTGTAGTAGCTATAAGGCTATTGATAGCCCAAAGCTATGCTGCTTGCAAAAGGGTAAAACCTAAGCCTAGTCTAGGGAGGTCAGTGTTGGATTTTTTCTCTTACTTCAAATGGGGTCATTGCTTTGTACAGCCACAGAGCCCCTTGGAGCTAGGACAGATCCCTGTTCACAGCCGTGGAACAGGATGAAACGTAGCCCAGGCAATGCAAGCTCATTTGATGTTCAGGACAATACCACTGGCACCCTTGAGCTGGCTGAAGTGCCAAGTGACCATTGCAATAGGGCTGCATAAGGAAAAAAATACACTTTCAGACTGAAATGCCCTTATATGCAGGGTAGAAGGGAAAAAGAAGCAAAGACTTTCCTGGAACATACCTCTCTTCACACTAAAAGCTAATACATGCAGCATTACTGATACCAGAAGGAGGGCAACAAGTCCAACACCCTAAAAAGCATGAGAATACATGTTTATAAAATTGTCTTTGCTATTTTGAAAGCAATTTCCTTTTCTTTTATCCTTTTAAGTTTTATGGGTGCTGAAGTAGAGGCCATGTGTGCTTGCAGATGGTTATTACAGTTTTTTCTTTTACATTAGCTACATTTTTCTTCCTCCTAGCCTAGCTAAGGTTATCTTCCAAGTAGTTCAACCTCTGCAGTCACGTATTACCTTCACAGAGGTTTGAATCCGTGCATCTTTGTGTCCCAGTGGGTGGGCTGCAAGTACAGTCTTTTAACTTGGCCTAAGTGACCAAAAGCATTTTTGTTAAATCTTTAGCAGCATTTTCAAAGGTGATATGGGTATTAAGGATCCCAGCTTTATGTGAATGCAAGAGGTTTATACTGTTATGAGTTAAGGTGCCACAAGCATATGCCACCTTGACTTGTGAACCAGTTAGACTACCTAAAACACTGTCTTAAATCCTTTGCTGTTCCTTTTTCTCACCATCTGGCATAATCCTACAGAAAAACCCTTTTCCATTTCTGCAAAGATTAAGAAACCAGACAAGTTCTGTAACAAAGGACACAAATTGATACATCAAAACACTATTAGTTGGGAAGTTGTTAGTAAAGCTCACTGAGTAGGCCTTCACTGAGATTGTATGAAATAAGTATTTCCTATATACTTAGGGAAGTATGGGGAAGGAGTATTGTGTACTAGGGATAAAATATAAGCTGCAAAGAAAGACAAATGACTAAAAACAGGAACTGAGTGCTGGGTGGGGATGGTAGGACTTAGTTTTTGCTATAAAACTGAAGTTAAGTTTTTACCAAGTTTTATGGTGTTTACCATTAAAAGTGGAGTATTTTTACTTCCTGCTGATTCCCATTTATCTACATTTAACTGACAAGATTTATGTGCATATGCTAGAGTCCCTAGTGTGTTTTTCAAGCCTGAAAGAAAACCAAAGAGGCTCCAGATTCCAAGTTCATGGCCTGGGGACAGTCTCAAGCCCCAGTCACACGTACAAAGGTTGCTTATCATTATAAAGACTCTTTACCCTACAGTGCAGGGTTTTAGATTTGTATTTTGTATAGCTACTTTAAATTGGTCAGATGACACAGAAAGAAAAAAAAAAGTCCAGGTTTGAAAGTAAATTATTCCATTTTGATTTTTTCTTTTAGTTGGGAAGGTACAGCAAATGGGGAAAGAAGGGAAGGTTCCCCCAAACCAGTGATTTTGTGTCACTGATTTACTGAGTCAGTACTTTGGTTGTGTGCTGGGAAAGCACCAAACATTGCTAAGTTCATTTGCTGAAGCAAATACCCCATACATTAAGAGCAGTATAAATCAGATACCCCAGAAGATCAACTTGAGCATCAAGTATCAGCAATTCTGCTTAATTTCTTGAACTTGTGCTTTGATGTCAGGTACATTGCAGAGACCAAAGGCATTTTGATTTTTACATAATGATTTATATTGTGCTTTGAATAACAGTCCCAGCAAAGCAGGGATATAAATATACTCCCAGGCCTTTTTTTGCACACAGATGTAATTTTAGTTTGGTCTCCTCACAGTGCCTTGCGTCCACACAGTCTTTTACTACAACAAATGAACTAATAATTCATACAGCAGTAAGTGATCCTCCTTGGAGCAGGAGTAGCACTACTTGGCAGCGGGTTTGTTTGCTTTCAGGTTCACACGGGGGCCTTCCCGACCGCTCGGCTGCTGGCAGCCCTCCCACTACCCCACGCCACATTGCTTTGCACTGGCCTGGCCTGGTCGCCCTTCCTGCTCCAGGTCATCTTGCCCAAATGTCATCTCTCCTGGTTATGTGCCAGAACTCAGGCATATGTGCCGCAGTTTAACGTGAGGCAGCAAGGACTGTATGTATCTGATGTCACCTGCCCTTTATCGTCATCATTCACGCTGTGAGCCCTGCAGAGTTGCTAGAGTAAGCCACTTCCATTGGAAAGAGAGTGACCACTGGGGCAAATCAGCCAGCAGACAAGTAGTTCCTGAGCTGATGGAGTAGAGGGGGCAAGGGACATGCATCCCAGAGGTGAGCAGGAAAAGGAAAGAGGAAGGTGCCAGGAAGGTGCCAGAGAAAGATGGGAGTATCAGTAAAGTCACAATACTGTCCTCTCTTGTGTGGAGGAACAGGCTTCTTTTGCAAGCCGTGCTACCATGACACCCAGAAACACTTCAAGGTATTGCCAAGACTCCATAAAAAATATTCCTGGCCTGAAATGTACCATGGCCTCCAATTATGGGATTTGCCTTGCAGGCAGCATCTAGGATAACACAAAAGCCTCCTCAGCTGTCTGTGGCAAAAGAGGTCCCCTACCGGTTTGTCCTCTGGTATTGATTGTCCCTGTGTGTAGGACATGCAGGATTCTTTTCATCAGCTTCAAACTGACAGCTAACATGGCAGATGCAGTTAGGACTCTCTTTCCAGATTACTTGCTTACCCACACAACATGCTAAAGCAACATCCAGGCTGTAAAGCCTCTCATTTTCCTCCAGGATCACACCCAACCACAAGCAGCATGTTCACAGCCTACTTTTCTGAGCTGTCTCCTACACCCCTGCTCCTTCCTCCTTGGACCAGATGTGCCACAGGAGTTAAAAAAAATCAAATGTGTTGTACAGCCCACATGTTTATCATAGTGCAAGAGAACAGAAAAAACATTACCTCTGTGGGCGCACAGTTACATAAGCACAAACAGTTCTGAAGTTTTGGGGCAAGTAAGTCACCCCAAGAGGCTTCAGAGACAGA
Organism: Caprimulgus europaeus; assembly: GCA_907165065.1. Next base: position 20,379,297 of record OU015530.1, read on the forward strand.
TTTCATACTGCTATAGTCATCTCAAAGCATCAGTCGCAATGAGTTGAAATTGTTTGGGGCAGAAAAATTCATGCAGAGTCCTACTAACTTTGCAGGGGAATTGAAAGCAAAGAGGGCTCTGTTTTGTTACTCGCATTACAAAATAAACAGCATTTGCACGACCAGCCTTACAGATTTTGTTGCCCTTCCTCATCCACATTAAAGCAGGACACTGTCCTGATAACGAGCAGCACTGCCCACAGCTCTGCTCCCCTTCTTGCTCCAACTGCAGGGGTGTCCCCTGCATTTAGAGTGACTCAAAATGGCTTAACTCTTCTTTACTCTCCCATCATCAACCCAAACACAGTCTTCCATCCACAGTCAATGTTTTTACCCAGGGAAGGCAATTTAGAAAACAACTTAGGTTAGAGTAAACCACGGCAGGGAAAGGTAGACGAGGATGTCCTTTCTAAAGTGTAGGAAAAGTGATTCTTTATCATTATCAGCATGACAGCTTGGACTGGGAAATAAGTACAGGTGGTGTTGTTGGCTTGCCTTAGTAGGCAAAATGCTATATCCTCAGCCTAATAAGGATTTAATATCAGCTGAGAGACTGAAGGAGACAGAAAAGGAGGAGAGGTGAGAAAGAAATATATAGATAAAAACTTACTGGAGGCAGTCATGCCTAGCAACAACTGGGGAACTGCAAGAGTAGTTTAAATTAAAGGAGAGCTGAATTAGCCACCAGGAAAAACTGGGTGAGGAGCACTTTGTGGTTCATGTCCTGCAAAAATGCAGAAAGAGCCAACAGAGTAATGGAGCTGTTTCAGAGGAAAGATTAAATAGAGAAGGCTTGCAAAGTGGAGAAGGAAGATTACACTGTACTGGTTTTTTGTTGGTTTTTTTTTCTGTGTTCCAGTGATGGTATCCATGTGGACAGTGTCCAGCATCCAGCCGGGGTTGCTTTGAGTCCTCCATAGTCTTAAGTAAGCCAAATTTGAGTGGGTTGAAATTTGCACTGTGTTCTTGGTCAGGTTTGTGTGCTTTTTTTCCTGTCTTGTTCATGACCAGATTTTAAAACAACTGATCTGAATAATTTTATTGAGGAGTAGACCACCTCATATTTACAAAACATTCTCTCCCATACACACCAGCATAAAAATTTATACCCAAATAGTCCTAGTCACTGCCAGGGTACCAGTGCAGTCACTACACACAAGTGTAACTGCAGCAAGAGTAAAGTAAGGCTCCTTTGACCCTGTTCACTTAGAAACTGGGCCATTATTTATCATGTGATACCACCTTTCTTTCAGCCTCCCTTGTGCACATCCCACTTTCATTCCACTTTAGCTGACCTGTTCCTCTCTTTCAAAAGCACGCTGGAAAGGCTCATACTGGGGAAAGATAAGTAAAGGCTTCCAGGATGATTAATAAAAAAAAAAAAAAATTAAAAAAAAATGTATATATTTGCATCATCCCTTCATGAGACATCCCTCCCAGGCTTTTTAGGGTGCGTTCCAGGATGGCTGGGAGAAGAATAATGGGAATGTACTGGTTTGATCCCAGGTCTCCTCCAGTTACCACTGGGTTTTGTGAAACACAGTCTCAGTAGCCACGAGCAGAGGGACGGTCACCACAGCCATGGGTACCTCCCCAGGGCGCTGCGTAGCACATCAGCACGGTGCTGCTTGTGAGCACGCTGTTGGACAAAAAAAGCACCGTGGGAAAGCAGATCAAAGCAATGTGATTGCATTTCACGTTTGATACAGCTCATTCCTGAAGCCAGGGTGAAGAGCCTAATCCAATGTATCATTCCTGTGCAGGCAGACCCTCGGGCTGGCATCATGTCCCGTGGAGCACTGCTCCAGCATGCAGCATCTGCCACCGTCTGCCCTAGGGCTTGGCTTCAGATTGCCCTCCTCCTTTCCACCTCCTTCTGGGAGATGCTTTGCACAAACTTTGAAGGCCAAAACTCAGGCTGTTTCAGGCCCTTCAGGGCATTTATTCCCCTGCCACTTCCTGCACTACTTGATCTTTGATCCACACTCCTGACCTTTAAAGATTCAAAGGGGCAGATTTCCAGTGATTTAGCTTCAATTTTGCTTGCTCTTATTTTTGCAAATATAAGTCTATCTGCTTACCCATTGTCTCCCTTGTTTAATCAATAAGTCAGCTGTTGATCACAACCACTGCCAGACAGCTAGTAGATGGGACAATTATTCTCACAAGGACTTTTAAGTCCAGACTTTTAACCCACTGGGTCCAGCATGGAGCAGCTGCAGGAGCTCTGAGTAGCAGCTGCCCCTTTTCCACTGCAGCTGCTGAGCTGCTCTCCTGATGCTCTCTGGCTACTTTGCTAGGGCAAGAGGAAAAACTACTTTCTTTTCTAGACATCATAGTATGAAAGCTTAACTCACTGCTGCTGTAAGAATGGAGGTGAAACACCACAGCCAGCTCCCACCCAGTGTAGTCATGATGTAGAGTAGCCTGGGGCAGCTCTACTTTGCACCCAGCCAGCAAACCAGTAAGAGGCACAAGACAGGACAGGAAAGCTCTGCCTGCCTGTAAGTTTTCACACCTCATTTTGGTGTTAAACAGGCATTGGGGCAGATACTTCTACAACCTAAAGACACCTGGTGCAGTTTCAGAATCAGGATCCTACAGCTCCTGGCTTCCAACTTACCTGCTGAGCAAGGGTCCATGGAAGGCTGTTTCAAACCTGCCTCCTGAACTTCACTGACTGCCCTGGGCCATGGCTTCAGCAAAGCCATTGGAATAAGGTCAAGAAGAAAAACAAAGGAGCAAACGTATTACATGTCATAAATAGTTATTCTACTGAGGAGGATCAAGCAATTTGATACCAACCTTCACCATTTCCAAGACATACTTATGGCCACTGGACTGTTCCTTTTCACCTCAATCCACAAGGTTAAGACTGTGTTTGAGCAAAAGAAGTGTGTGGCCAACACATTGCTCAGCCACCTGAGCCCTCAGTTCTGCTGTGGCCACACAGAGGTCATGGACCACTAAGCAAAACTTGAAACGGTCTTTGTGTTACTCTGATTTATGGAAGGGATTTGGCTTATATTCACCTGGCACTGAGACTGGGCCTAAACAAATTTGATTTAAGGCCATGCTACCCCACACCTCTGGTTTTGCTGCAAGCACTGCTCATCAGTATCAAACCTTCCGTACCACCATAGTTTAGGGCTGTGAAGTTATAGCTGCAAAGTGTTAATGCTGCTAGGAAGAAGTTTGCAACTCACAAGATGAGCAGCTGTAAGCACAGTTTTCTGTTTGGCCATGTGGTCTTTTATCCACTTCTTTAGCACTGGGGTCTGGCAGGTAGGCTGGAGAGCATTTCTGACATCAAGGAAATTCACTCCTTCTGCTGATTTCTCCTTCCTGGGCTCTGCCAGAGCCTGACTCACGTGATTCATTAAGGGAAAGCAAGACACAAGGTGAATTCATATCTGCACCCCTAGTCCTTTCACAACACCTGAGCGGGACCTATAGAACTGGCTATAGGGGCGGGACAAGATTTCAGGGGATTTGTGTTTACTTCTCTCAGATGTTCACATCCAGCTGTATAATCTGCAGTTACATGAAGGCACCTTGCTGCCTCATGGAGGGATCTCTTCCAGTGGGCAGATGAGAGGGTCCTTCAGCACAGCCTAACGTTCTGATCTGCTGGGGCTATGTTAACAGCAGGTTAATGGGCCACCAGTGAAGGTGCACCAGGAGAGCAGCATCAGAGACAAGTGAGGAGCAGCACAGGGGAGGAACCGGCAATGGAAAGGATTGCCTTGCTACTGAAAAAATGGAAAAAAACAATAAAGAGAGGAGGGAAAAAAAGGAAATAAAAGACAAATAGATAACTTAAATATACACTGACAGTGGTAAAATGTCCGACCTCTCATCTATACTCATTTGATTTCAGTACTTCCTCCCATGTCTCACAAAGATTTGCCAGTTTTTTACTCAGCTGGTAGAAACCAAATAGAAGCTATTTCCTCCTCAGTGAAGGGAATGTTTTAAACTTTGATGGACTTGAATTCTTCTAAGTTCTTTTTTTCTTATTATTCATTCTTTTGGGCTCATAGGCATGATGTTTATTTCATCCACGCATGGGAAGAGGGGGAGGAATGGGTAGGGGAGGAATGGGTAGGCTTGACTTGTGCTAACTGTTGGCAACAGTTGTTTAATTTTTTGCAACGTGCACCCAAGTATCATGAGACTGAGTAAAACATAAATAAATATGCTCTTTGGAAACCCCATACATCTTTATGGCCTACAATACCTTCAAATCATGGGAAAACACATGTTTGTTTGTTTGTTTTTTTAAAAAAATTTTGGTGGCAATGCTACCTCCCATTGCTGTAAACAAGGTCAGGAGGCCAAAATTAGTCTGTCCTATTTTACACAAAATAGTCAACAACTTAAGATGTTTTTGCAATAATAAGAAAATTATTGACCGGTGTCAACACCCCCTTTCTGATAAACTGTTGAAATGTTAATATTCTTGGCAAAATTGTTTTTGCTCTAATTACTGTATCCATCTGCTCTATAAGATTGATTATACTGTGAGAATGTTTGTTCTCTTGTCTCCTGCAATGATGGGCCTCTCTTTGGCATGGAAATAGTCCTGCCTCATCTTTACACAGAGACGAATGTGCAACAAAAATCAAACCAACACTCAGCCCCAGTGAAGCCCAATAGAAATTCCTTGAAGGAGCTTATACAATGGATATTAACTGGCTCCTGAATGGGACATCACTTGGAAAACTATTGCCCTGGCCCAGATGAAAATAGCTGGCTTTTGTCCAGCACAGGATATCAGTGACCAGGAAGGCCACCAAAAACCTGGAAGCCCACAAATGCTGGCATATCAGCAGTGTTACTGCTTCAGCTGAGGAGAAGCTTGGCTAGTTGGCGACGCCAGGCCCCCTCTGCACCAGCTCTTTGGCAATGAGCAGCCATGTTGTCTGAGGAGCAGAGCATTTCCTGTCCTACCATCCATCAGCACCCGCAAAGGCTAATGTTACCTGGATCGGATTGGTTATTTTTTGAGCCAACATATAATATACATACTATCTGTAGCATGTGCCAATACAGACTTGGTATGAAGTGATGTCTGGCATTAATCAGTATTAAAGTCTATTAAAACAAAACAAAACAAAACAAAGCACAACAAAAACCCCATACACTTTCTTAGGTTAAAAAAAAAGAGTGGAAAAATAATTGTTTTATTAGTAAAATGTTGTTTTCCCATGGCAAGTCTGGAAGAAATTCAAAATTGCATTTCATTTTGAACTGGGATTTCAAAATACATGTACAAAAAAGTCATGCAAACTAAAAAAAAAATCTTTTTTTTTGAGCATTCTTGCACAGCAGCTGAAGTTTTTCACTGGAAAATGGTGCTTTTCTTACACACAGAAAATCAAATTCAGCAAAAGCATTTATTACAGAAATACAATTTTCAGTTAAAAAAAAAAAATCAGCTATTCTTTTCCAGATACTGAACTGTGTAATCGTGTCTAAAGCATTCAAAAGCCACCAAGATTCAGGCTGAGATTGCTTTCAGGTTTTTCATCTAAAAAAAAGATTGAGGGTCTTTGTAAAAATCTTCCAAGTTCTCAACTTCATAGGGTGCACTCAGTGCCTACGCTTATCCTTGCAGAAGGAAGCTTAAAGGCTAGAAACTTCCAAAAAGAAAGAAGGACTTTCTAGATGTTGAAGGGTTGGCTTTTTCACAGTTTTCAGTTTGTAACATATGAATACATACAACTTTTTCTGAACTGTAATGCAGCCTAAAGGGCATCTGCTGGATATTCCTTTGCACCTTCATGTCAGCCCTTCGTTAGTGCCAGCCGGGAGTATTAAGTTGTACTTACAGCTAACGCAGGCTGCTTCCAGTGCCTCAGCTAATGTACCATGCAGGAACACTTTCAGAAGAGCTTAAGAAAGAAGTGAGAGAAGACCAAAAATAATATTGTCTCTAGATTTATTGGACCTAGTAGGGGAGAATAATGGTTTTCAGATAAATTGCTCCTCAGAAAACGATTTTGTATGCCCCCTTGCTTAGTGTGCTATTATATTGCTTAGTAATTTAGTTTTTTAACCCTGAGAAAAGTTTCAGTGGGGTGAGGGTGACTGCAGTCCAGCCTCAGCATAGCACCTCTCTCTCTTCTTCTGGGCTTACATTATCCTCCCATTTCTCACAGCAGTTCCCAACCTTAGGAATTTCCAGCACAACGCCAAATCACTGCTACCATGGCCCAGAGCAGGAGAAATGTGGGAAAATTTTTTATAGGAGAAATGTAGTAGAAGTTTCTGCAGACTTCTTGCTTCAAATAGAGTTTCTCAAGCCTGGGCATTGAGCACCCAAGGCATCCATTCTGCCAGCACTCCCACAAGATCTTTGTGTCCTTGTGTCTGGTGACCAATATGCAAAGGACTTTCCACCTGGAAAAGACAAGTTTTGGCTATTGCCAAAGCCAGGAAGTGACAAGATCCCTTTCAAAATTAACAAAGTTGTACTCCCAGGTATCTGGGAGACATAAGCCTTGGGTAACTTCTATTGAAGTCAGTAGGGATTTCCAATCAGATTTTGAGCTGACAACTGCTTTTAATATGTTTTTCAAAATCTTTTTCAAGCTGGTTTTCATCATACATTTATTTAGTCATACCAACCCTGAAAGTCCAAATAGGATTCTGGCAATATCATGAGAAATCCATCATGAAAAGAAAGTGTCAGCATAAAGATCTCTAAATCTCAGAAAGAAGAAGGATTGAAAGTTACAAAGTTTACCTAGGACAAATACAACTACCCCAGAAAAGGGCCCTGACAACAGTGAAGACCCCCATGCTCCACAAAGAGCCACTGGGAAGTCGGGAAGTCTCTAAACATTCAGCTGCTATGGTCCCTCTGTGCAGTGACCTGAGAACTTTCTCATTGTCCCCTGCACAAAATACGTGGAGGATTGCAGCGACTGAATTAGACTTGATAATTTCCTGTCTTCCTGGAGACTCAGACTGACACCCTGACGTTGTCCTACACTGAAGGATTATTTTAAAAGCTGCCTTTACAGGCACACTGGATGTAATGCAGTTTTATTTTTAAATGAAATCTTTGATTATGGAGAACAAACCCATGGCTAGGGATGCATGCTACAGAACCACAGAGTCTGTGGGGGACCATGCTTATCGCAGCAAAATCACCTTCTCAACTGTTCAGCATTGCTGCCGTGTCATGTTACAGTAATAACTGCAGATGAAGAGCTTTTAATTCATTGATAAAAGCAGAAGGCTGGAGTAGCTGGCTAGCTGTAATGAAGCTTATTATTCTGCAGCTAATTTGCCGATTATATTAGAGTTTTATTTCTGAGCACTTGTACCAGAAGACAGCATTATCGACACAAAATCTAAACACAGAAGGTCCTGGGAAGAATGTTAATGAGCTATCACCTGCCTTTGCAAAGGTGCCCATTATTAATAGTAAGTATCCTAAGTAGAGATCAAAAACTCTCCCTGAAGAGTGTGCAACCTATGTAAAATATGATTACTCATTTGGAACATAACCAGAAAGTAATGGCTAAGTCATGTCTCATTTAAAAGATTGTGGTTTCTTTAATGATTGTGAGTGGACAAGGGCTAAGGGGAAGCACCCTGGTCCAGTAGCGGGATTCCCACACTCTGCCAGCATCCCCAGCCATGGGCTGGAGCCTGATCCTGAGAGAAAAGCCATATATTAAGGAGCAGCCTGCTGCTTCCTGTCCTCTGCCTTAACAATTCCCCTCCCTTATTTCACAGTCTGGAGGCCAGGAACCCCTGAACCCTACTGAAACATCAGATCTGCTCCTTCCTCCTATGCCTACCACTGAGATCCTCCAAAAGCCTGAAAGAGGATACTGGCACATGTCTTTCTGTGCCAGAGAATAAAAGTAATGTCATGACAGACGCATGGATTAAGAGGAATCAAGGATATGACATCTGGGTATCCACTCATGGCTAAGATCTAAGAGGGCTTTCAGTCAATCACATACCCTGCCATCTTCCTGGAAAAATTGAGACTGTTTTTTATTTTCCTAAAATTCCTTCAAAATTTCATTGGGAAAAGGAATTCTTCATGTCCTCTTGCTTTGTTCTCTCTGGTCCCCCACCATTCCCAGACAGAGGTCCAGCTCCTTCTGGGCACTTGTGAGAACATAACATCATGCTAAAACAGCGTCTCCTTGGACTCCCTTGCAGGAAAAAACAGCACCACTGAACTTCCTTATGCCTTAGGACTGAGTAAGAACAAGCATAGCTTTAGTTGTCTGGAAATATTGTAAATACATCTACTTATTGCTAAGCTTCTGAGAAAGTCATATATTGAGTCAATCTTTGGCAGGTTCAAGCTAGACCAAAGCACAGAAGAGACTGCTGTAGGACATACTTTGGGTTTGTATGTAGCAACCCAGAGAGGTTCAGAGAGGTTATTTATCCTAATCCACAGAAGCCCATAACTGCTTTGCAAACTCACTGCCTGTTCAAGGGAATTACAAGCCTGAGAGTTTCTCTCCCATGTTGTATCCAACCAGAAAAATCAATCTTCTACTACTAAGGGGAAAACAAACAAACAAACAAACAAAACAAAAAAAGAGAGAGAGAAAATCTAACAAAACTCTTGTTTTCTTTAAAATACAACACAAAGTACTCAGCAGCAGGTACAGCAGGTACAGTCTGTTTCTCTTTCCTATTTATTAAAATGTTGCTCTTGAAAAACTTGCTTTCATTTCCTAGTGGCAGTGTGCTCTGGTTGTTAAAATCAGTTTAAAACTGCAGTTCACGACTGATTTGTAAAAGCACTAATTGCTGGAGATATTAATGTCAAGCTGATATAGCTGACATCAGATAAACGTCCGCTGTCCCCAGAGATGAAGCTGTGACAGGCTGAGGGGTGAGTATGGTTATCCTATGGGCTTGACAGCCCACTGACTAGCCCAGAGGGGCTGTGGACAGGGTTAGAGTGGCCATGGGGACTGGTTGCCAGGGCAGTCCAAAGCAGGTCTTGCCCTTCCCTTTGGGCAGTCTCCCAGCTGGCCTTTGCCATGCTAGGGGTCAGCTGGACCCAGGAGCAAGCCTAAAGAGAGCTTCCAGCCCAGCCACCCTCAGTCATGAGATTTACTTTAATCTGACCCTTGCTTTTATCCAAAAAGGGACATCTGGGGGTCAGTTCCACTCTAAACGGTGCTGTCTGTGCTCCAGCACACGCTGATTAGCCATGAAACACCAGGCTGCCAAACGCAGCAGGCGCACTGCATGCCAAGCAGCTTTCCGGGGCAATGTCTGAGCCGCATCGGCCCCACTCCTGCCTCAGGGTCCAGAGTTCCCTCATCCCAGGGCAGGACAGTGCTCGCACACCCGCAGAGGGGACAGACACACCTCTGTGGGAGGTGGGGCTAACACAGGGGATCCACAGCCTTTGCAGAAGGAGCACAAACGCCCTGTTAAACAGCTGAGGAGATGGGCAGTGATGGCAAATTCCCCTCCTCGAGCAAATGTCAATGCACCAGCACGACCTCCTCTGCGTATAGGATATTTTGTCTATTAGAGACCAACCCACGTAGCCACAGGCAATCTAGACTCCTTAGGGAAACAGAAGGTTGCCTACTTAGACTTATTAGGATGGTAAATGGCTGAGCAGCTGGATGAACAGGCAAAAATAAACTACCTGATATTCTTCCAAGTGCTATACAGAAACCCTCCCCATTTCTCTTCAGTCCTCTTAGCTTTGTAAGGCCGAGGGGATTTAGATGCTTAACATTCAGGACTTTGGAATCCAAATCATCAAAATGTAAAGTGGCAGCTTTGAAAATTTGTGTCTTAGGAGTCAGAGTCTTACTGATTTTCATTTGACTTTCAAAAACAGGGGTGCCAGGATCTGGCAAGGTCAGCTGGAATTGCCAAGACATTTTGAAGAAGGTCAGATTCAGAATGACCTGGCATGCAAAAAGTAATGGAGAATACAGGACTCACTCCCAAAACCTGGTAAGATCCAAGCAGATCACAAAACACTTCCTAGCAAGATCTACTTCATTGAGGGAAAAAACTCTACTGCTCAAATCACAGAAATCTGGACAGGACAAGACTTTAGGTATCAAACAGAAAACAGCTGACCATTGTGTCATGTGCCATTGACCCAGCTGTAACAAAATTTTGGGGACTTACCCATATACAAAAGGAGCAGTTCACATTGCTGCTCATATTAGTGTAGTTAATTTTTCTGTGATTTTTTTTCAACAAAACAGTATTTCAGCAAACCATTATTTCTGGTATTGCAGGCTTTGTGTAGAGCTTTTCTCCAGAGCAGCTACGAATGTTTTGGAATAGATCATTATGTATGAATAGTTGAAAGAATTTATTCTCGTAATTGTGCATTACCTTGAACTCAGATTCCCACAAATTCCTTCTACACTGTGGAATCAGTCACTATTGATTTCCTTTTCCATCATTTCAATGTCTTTTTTTTTTTTTCTTGAAATAAATAAATCCTACCCAGCAGTATGCACTGTAGTTTACTGTGCATCTTTATACTGGCAGGAGGCTGAGAAAGACCTTTTGATTGTCAGTCCATCTCTGAAGTCTCTTATTCTGTGGTCCTTGAGCATGGAGGCCAACATTTTCCAAAAGACTGTGTAATGTTAGGCATTTGAATCCATATCTATACACATAAATAAAGTTAGCCCTGCTTTTCAGAGGACTCTCAGATCCCATCAGTGGGAGTTTTTATGGACAGAAGACTGAATAAGCATTGCAGGATTTAATTAGTACTATTACCCAAAGGAGTGCTTTAAGATGGCTATATCGGAGGACGCTGATACAGTTCAGCAGATAACTGTTCTTTTTTCTATGTATAAGCTTTCAGTGATGCTTAAGAGAGGAGAATAAGCTTCCTTAAAAATTAAGTTCAGCTATGCGCTGCTTGAAGCAGTATTTGTTCTGTTAACATGTCATCCATTAAGGATGTCAATATTAAAAAAAAACCAAAACAAAACAAAACATGGAAAACTATAGTCAGAGTAGGAAAACTGTCTTTTCAGGTGAAGCTGTGCTTAACTGCCGACTCGGTAGAAGAACAATCAAGGACAGTTAAAAACACCTTTAGGAGTTACATGTAGCACAAACCCACACAACTTCTCTAAAGGAAAGGCATAGTGCACTTGTCCATGGTCAACATGAGAGATCTCATCACACATATCCTTGATAAAGGAGGAAGTCTAAAGTCAAAAAACACCACAAAATTTATGACCATTTTCAGCTGGTGCCTCAGCTGGTGTAAATCAGTATAGGTCTGCTTGTTTGGATGGAGTGACACTGATTTACATAGGCTGTATTGGACTGCTGTGCAAATGTCCTTCATATATATCTAAAAAAAAAGTGAAAAAATAAAGAAAGGGGAAAGTTTCTAGATCTATAGCAGAAAATGAGCCAGGAAATCTGTACCTATGTTTCTTGTATGAATACATAGGTATTTTACTGCTTAACAGACTTAAAATAAAAGACTGCAATTTTAATTTAGAACGTGAATGCCACAATGTCATTTTAAAATATTTGTGCAACAGAATTAAATTGGGTGCTTATATATTCCTGTAATGGTTTGGGGTATCTGTCTTCATATAACTAGAGTTCACCTGGACATTAGGAACTCTGCTTACACTCTTAATTTTGCTACATTCTTAGTTTTTATTGTATTCTATATTTACTCATAGTGAGGCTATGAAGCTCGATGGCTGGATATGTGTCTGTCAATGGATCAGGTATCACATTGACCATAAACTGAATAAAATAAATAATCTGAACAGATCAGCCCTAAAAAACAGTAGGATAGCTCCAGCCCAGCTTTATGTAGAACAAGGTTTGGTGCAGTGGATTTTCTTCATTCAGAAACAAAGAAAAAGACAAGAGATATAGAACAGACAAAAAGAATTTGTGTAATGATAAAACCCAAAAAAGGAACAGAATATGTGTCATGTCATGTTCAAGAAAATAAATTTGAGCTTATACAGGTTAAGAAGAAGTTACAAAAAGGAATCTTTTAGGGTCCCAAAAGGACATTACTCAAAGTCCAAAGACCTGCCAGAAGAAATGCAAGAAACACTGAAAACCAGCTGAATTAGTTTTGCCTTGAATTCAGTAGTTCTTGTCCTGACTGTAGAAAAGAGAGCTGTACTTGGGAAACATTCTGCAAAGTGTACAGTTTGGTTTTTTAGGTGAATATTTCTTAATGAAAGGTTACAAGGGAAAAACAGCACAGCAGAAGGCTTTGGAGGAAGCACTTGTCTTTGCCATGAGCCCATCGGAGGATGGGCTCTAGCAGGGGGCACTGGCAGAGTAGGGCAGTGAGCATCCCTGCCAGGGTGAGGCAGGGACAGAGGATGGGGAAAGTAGGGAACTGCTCACCAGAGGAGCTGCTCTCCCTACGGTGCAGGGCACGTCCAGGGCCAAAATCTGTGCAGTGATCTGCAAAGACAAGGTATGGTGTGAGGACACCCAGAGCTGCTTCTCTCTGTGTTCAGAGAGAGTTTGAGCCTTCAGCCACGTTCAGAGAGAGTTTGAGCTGGTTTAAGGCAGTAATTTTCTAATTATGCTAAATCTCACACCTTGCTGATAGCTCAGCCAGTGGGATCATTTCTCAGTTCCTACAGATTCAGCCATTTATTCCTACTCACTTTACTCACCTCTCACATGATAGCCCTGCTTGTTCACCAGTTCTGCATTTGTCTGGTTGTACAAGCAATTTCCATACACTGAGTTCATAATAGAAAAATACAGTAAGAAAAACAGCCAACAGAAGCATACACAAAGGTTTATACTGAAAAATTTGGTCAGTCCTACTTACACTTTCAACTTGTTCTAAGTTTTTGAGAGACGGACTAGATTGAAGAACCTCACACATGATGAAGTGTGGATGGAAATGAGAGTCTGGTTAAGAATGAGGAAATCAATTTGAGTAAAAGGTGATTGAATGGGCAGTAATTTGAAAAAGATCCTCCTGACTTAGTCATAAACATGGTGGTGTGGAAAACTCCTGTACAAGTGAAGCCAGTAAGTAGCACAGCCATAAGTAGTGACTGCAGTGTGTGTGTAAGAGACAGATGAACCATTTAGTAGATAGATGGCAAAACAGGTGACACGACTTCTGATTCTGACTTATGGAAATTGATACCTCCGCTGAAGTACAACCTGTTCTCCAAATCCTGACATTAAGATGAATGGCAGCCAAACGGCAACCTCTAGCATTTGATATTTGCGAGAGCTCAAATATTGATTGCACTACTTATTAATGAGTTTCATTCATAATAAATACATGGTATGTTTGCACAGAGGAGGTGTTTTCTAGGGGAGGCATTACATGCTGTATTAAACAATGAATAATTTCTTAATCTTAAATGTGAGTAAACAGCAGGATAGTAAGTGTCATGGTTACAGGCAATTTCAGGAAGGTGCAAGTGTGGCAAGTGCTCCAGCACACCTGATGAGGCATCTCTCAATCTAAATTAAGATTTTCTTGATAGCAATCACTATGTGAGGTGTTACAAGCTCAAACTTACTGTCATAATGAATAACAGATAAAAGGTTTGCCTTTTTAAGTACTCAAGTCCATGTTGTTTCATTGAAACTTTGTGACTGAATTTATTATGGTAACCTTCTGTGTTGCCCTTTTAGAGCTCCTCCTACTTGAAGTATAGTTACTTCTGCAATGTCTGGTCTCAGTTGGAAACCTATTTATTTATTCTCTATACAGTTCTATTTCACAGAAAGTGTTTCCTTCATAAGACAGCTGACACATTTGAAATTCAGAGAAAATAATGTATCATAAAAACTGTACAGAATGGACTTTTAAAAAATGGACGTTTAACATTGCATTTCATAAGGACTGTATTTCTCAAATTACTGGTCAAGTTGTCATTTGCTGTAATGAAATAGAAGATGAGGTCTTGTATTTAGGAAGTGAAACTTAGCCCCCAGCATGCATTCTTTTTTTTCCCTTATGGTTTTTTTTCAGTACAGCTGATAGGTGTTTAATTTCTATGATAAAATTTTGATATCAGAGGCAACAATGGTGAGTATGGACAAGCAGAACATCCAATCAACAATAAAAACAGTCACTGTTTTAGATTGAATGTGCAGCTTTTCTTGCACAAATATTTTCTCAGAATATAGATTGTTGTGACTGGGCTACTTGAAAAATTTAGTGTAAAATAACTGCAGAATATTCTAATGCACACAGGCGTCTGTTTGCCTGGGTCTCCAGGGGTCCATTACAAGATTCACTGAAAGAAAAGGGAATTCAGCCAACACGGCCGTACCTACACTGTCCTGCCAGCTCGGTGCTCCAGCTCAGACTCTCCACCTGCCCAGCCTGCCTAAATTCTTGTCTGGGACAAGCCACCCTTGTGCCTGGGGAAACCTCACCCCTGGAGAGGACAGAAAATTGGGCTGAGCTGAAACATCAGCCGTGACCATGCAGTGGGGTACGTACAACTGTTTCAAACTACACCAAGGAGCAACTTCTGCCGGCAGACAGGCACAGCTAAGAGTACCGAGCTCAACAGGGCCAATCCACCGATCCATTCCCTGCTGCTGTGGAAGGAAGGCTTATATCCTGAATATTTGTGTGTAATAGAATAAACAGATAAAACTCTTCTAAGGTTTGATTGGTGATATGATTCGCAGAACAGTGGACTGTTAAAGTTATTTTCAGAATACCTGTAATAATGTTGTAACATTTTGCCATTACCATAGGCATCCTATTTCCCTACCATATTTCCCATCAAATAGGAGCCAGCAAGATTATTGTCAAGAGGGACAGCAACTCATACTGTGACTGGAGCACTGCTGTCTAGGTCTCAGGCACACAAACATTAGGCTGTATCTGTAAACTGGTAGCTTCAAAGTTACATCGTTGGCTCCAGTGCAGATCCACTGAGACCCCAAACTCTTTTATTAGCTACTTGACAGTGGTAGCAGCCTCTTGGATAGGAACAGCATCACTTATTTTTTGAGAAATGACATATGGTACTTAGAATCCAGTGGTTGCCAGCTTTTGATGTAATTAGCCATGATCTCTGAACATCTGCACTCATCAGTTAGCCTTTAAGTTGGTGATCTATTGTTCTACATCGGGGTTGAGATTACTCTTTCTTTTGGCATGCTTTCTTCAAGAATGCTTAGTATCTTTAGTTAAAGTTATTAGCTTCAAAACCCTGTGAGTACTCTGTAGGCAGAAATCCTATTCTAGATTATCACCTCGTCACACTTGAAAAGTTCTCCTGAGACTGGAAAAAGGCGATTGCTTAAAAGGCACTGTAGGACAGTGAAGGACCACAATACATGATGGTACTGTCAAGACAGAAATACCCTTCTCAGAATAACCATGTTTACTAAATCATATTTATAGCCTGGTATTGTCAGACTTACTGTCATGCATACCCATTAGGTAAGTTCAGTAGATTTATAATAGGGAAAATGGAGTTTAAAAATACTAGTCAGAAAAGCCAAGATTAAAATATTTCAAAATTTTGCTAGAGCTTTTCATTAGAGTTTTGAATTGTCAAAGAGCGATAGCCTTACAAGGTGAACAAAAAAGAACCATTTATTCGGTGATTTTTTTTTCTTTTTGCATTGAAAAAAAACAAAACAACCAAAACAAACAAACAAACAAACAAAAACCAAAAAATCAAAAAAGCAAAGTATTTGTGACCAATTCTAACCTTGGATTACCAGATTGAAAAAGACAGTAAGGCAAGAGAGCGAAACCAGTAGTTAAACAAGTAATCTCATGGAAGCCATATGGGCTGTTTAGGCAATTAGGATTATTCATAGAAGAAGAGACTTAAAGAGCCTTTCAGAAAGTCCATTATCTTTGATAGCAAGGTTACACTGGGCAACGTGAACTATCCTGAAGAGAAATTATGCTGGAAGAAAAATTGAAAAGAAAAAATCCCAGGAATAACAATTACATCTAGAATAGCAAAATCAAACAATAAATAAACTGATCAATAGTTTCCTTGGCCATAGAGGTCTATAAAATAATATTAATTAATACTGGGGCAGCAGAAAGAGAAAGGAAAAAATTAGTGTCATGAATACTGGACATTCAGCAAGAAATAATTCATTTTTGCTAGCTCTATATTTCTAGTACTCATGCACATAACTACAGGACATCTAACATGGGTCAAGGAGACTGTTAATACTTGAGATTGTCAAGCTTAGTGGAAATAATAGTCCAGCTCCTCACGAAATAAAAGAAGGCTACCATGTAGTCTGTATCATATTTTCTTATAGAAAGTGGAAGACTTCCTGTTGTGCTATACTCCCTGGCAGAGTTTCTCTGCAGCTCCTGCAAGGTAACCAATGTACATTGAATTTTGCAATAAAGCTTTATTCTCAGGCTAAACATGCCACTTAAGTGTCACCTGGAAGTCACACACTGGATAAGGTACCTGGAAGATAAAAAGATGCATTCAGAACAGCCCAAACAAAGATTTGGACAGACTGAGCTTGCTGAACCTCAGTCAGTCCTACTTGTTTGTCCAACAGCCGTTAGGTATGTTTAGGGAACTCGAAGCAGGATTATCTTTCATCAACACATTACACCACCCCTAACATCTTTACAGTCCCGTCATGATTCATGGTGGAAGCTCATTACGAAGCATGAATCCCACACATTGTCTAGTATCAAGATTAAAATCCTTCCATATATGAGGGATGAAAATTTCCTCTCTGAGCAGTTTTTCAGGAGGATGCAAGTTCCTTCAGGTGAAGAAATAGTTGGGCTGTGTAATGAGGCCCTGCAAAGTGGCATTCATCTAGAATCAGTTTAAGATAACCTCAAATGACGAGCAAGAAGAGAAGGTTTATTTTCCCTAATTTGCAGTGGCTTTGCTATACTTGGCTGGGACACAAAGAATTGAGCTCTGATGAGTATTGCAAGAAGAGAAGATGATTGTTTTACCAGCTTGAAAGAGAGGGGAATCTGGGGGATTCATTCTTATTTATATTATTACGAAGATACTTTGGTTTTTGGCCTGAGAGTAAAAAGACCAAAGCCTGTACTTTTTCCTGCAGCATTTTCATCAGCTGACACAATGCTGGCCAATTTATTGCTCTGACTGACAGCAGCTGATCAAGTGTTCCCACAGCTACTATCACAGTGTGAAACATTGGGTTCAAAATGGTGATGGGTTCATTTGCTGTAATTCTAAATGGGATAGAGCCCAAAACCAAGATCCCAGCTCCCTTGAACTCGAGCTGTTCAAAATTCAGATCCATATAAAAATCTTACTGCTCAGGCCCATCACTACTTAATTTACCAAGGCTGTTACTGGCACAGCACTTCATTCTGGCTGTCTTCACTAGCCCTCATGTGGCAGCCACAATAAATCATGCAGCTGGGAATGCAATAGCATCTGAAGCGATTGACCCGTGCAAAGATAGTGATATCGCTCACATCGCTATGATGCAGCCCCATGCCGGGCAGAGCAGTGCTGCCCTCTGCCAAGGGGACCAGAGGTTGGTCCCCTGCTCTCCTGCATGCAAGCAAATCTATTTGGTGAATGCTGCCTCTCTGCTGTTAGCAACAGCACTGGATACCATTGACTATGTCTTGATAAGATTTCCCTTAAGCAGGTCTGCTTCCACCTTTCTTAAGAAACCCTGTTAGTGAGCAGTGCTTCAGCCCATAGGAGGACTTCTCATGTAGGAGTTTAAGTCCCTTTAGTGAAGCCTTCGCTTTAGCCTGCTTGTGTACTTGCTGGAGAACTGGGTGCAGATTCAATAGCTAATGTCATCAGTATTCCTACCTCTAAAGCAGGCAGTGTAGTGAAATGTGTCAGTGACTACCTGAACCTAAAGCCCAGAGGACGACCGGTTTGTCTGAGACTAGGGAGATCCATGACAAATGTGGTAGAAGTGGGTTAGAAAAGAGAGCCAAAGAAGTCAGCAGAGTGTGCATCATGGCTGTTAGGCATGCAGCAGTGAAGGCATGTACCTAAGCACTGTGCAGCCCCTGAACTGTTTATCCTGGATTTTATGAGAGTGGACCCCACTGCAATGGCCCGGAAGCCATGCTGTGCTGCATGCTCTGCCACCCAAGCTCCTCAGGAACTGAAGCCAGTATGGGACCTCCCTGACCTGGGGCAAACCTGAGCAACTACAATCACACACAGTTACCAGTGGTGTGCTCAGCCAACAAAGCTGGGAACTCCTCTGCCCTCCTCACAGTTCCCCTACAGCTGGGGACTCCTCTGCCCTCCTCACCATGGCCCTACAGTCAAGTGCTCACAAGATGCCATTTCTACTTCCTCAAGCATAAAAACTTTCCAGAGGAGCAGAGAGGGACAAACTATGAGTTCTTGGCTTAGCTCCAGAGCTTACACAGAGCTGCCAGCTTACAGATAAGCAAATGACCTTCTCCCTGCTAAGGGAGTATCGGAGCAGCTGGGTTACCTATGAGACTGGGAGCTTTCCCTCCTTCAAATAAAAGTGCTTCACAGCCTGCCCTCAGAGCAGGTTATCTCCGTGCAGAGCTTCCCAAGGGACTGACACTGAACAGCGTGGCCTATGCTAATGCTCACAACTAGTTTGCACCTCACTTTCTGTCTGAAGCATCAAGTATTCACCATGAGTGCTGAGCTACATATGGTGCAAGGTATACATTATTCCACTGGCAGCCGTTATATGACACTGTAAGTAAAATAAAGTAACAGGTAGATATATTTTTCTTGTTAATCACAAACCTAATTTTCTATTAAAATGTATGAGATGACAAAATCTCAACAAACTCTTTAAAGCTATTACTAGAGGATAAAGTATTCCACCAAAGTATTAATATTAACATCATTAAAAGAGTTTTATCAAGTGTGCCTTTATCTCCAGATTGCAAACAATAGCAGCCTGAAGGAGAGATATGCCCTTGAGTATTGTGGTAAGAAAACCAACAGCAGTTTTAGAGCCACATAAAGTCTTCTTGTGGCTTCAAAATTAGGGAAAAAAATTCTTGGAGCCACAATTATAAGAAGTAATAGAGTAAATGAATCTATTTTTCATCACCTTGGGCTCTGAAAAGAAAACATTTGAGAATTATATTGATAAGAGAAAGAGCTGAGATATTCAAATGCATTTAATGTTGTTTTAATTGATTAAACTAGTTCAGGAACATTTGAAAATGCAAAAAGGAGTTGTTTCTGCATAAATATTCAAAATACATCTGCTTCAGAAGATATGTGCTGCTCTGTACATGTAAGTGATACAAGAAACCTTATCTTCCATAAATCCAATAAAGTCTTAGAGTCCATAAGATTAAAGAGTCTTAAGTTTTTAGGGTGCATTTTTCAACCAGTGATTTGTTAACATGGCAGAACTGTCTCTCGCTCCTTTGGAGAGGGAGTGCTCCTGGCAGTCCAGCGCTTTAGAAAAGGGATCTGAGAGAAGGGAAGATGAGGAAAGATTTTGATTCTACTGTGGCAACCCACGGCAGGTTTGTCCAAATGTCTGGTGGTGTCAGTGAGTTACAGATCAAAGCATGAGAAAGTTTGGACAAATCTCCCGGCCTCTACTTGGGAAAAATATGTCTTCTTCCTAGCATCTGATTTTCAAGAGAGATCAGCACCATTCCACCTCTGAGGACAAGGGCTCAGTTTCCAAAAACGCGAAGCCATTGACTCATTGATGTTAAGAAGACACCATGTGGTATCCCCAGCCCTCAGATCCCACAGCATGTGTGTAAAATAGCCCCGTGATGCCCGCTGCTCCTTTCCAGGCCCTGGCAGTCCTGTGCTAACTGCCCAGAAGCAGTTCTTCTCTCTTTTGCTGCCATCAGTTTTTTTATAAATCCCAACAGCTGGTTCTTTCAACAGATTTACAGAAGGGGTCTTATGGGGAGGCAAATATGGTCTGGGGGAGAGGACAGAAATAACCAAAAGCCAGTCCACTGAAGGGCCTGTACAAATATCAGAATTCCCAATCTTGACAAGGTCCCTTTAAAATGTTTCTTTGTTTCATGATCATAAACTCAAAATAGTCCCCTTTGCCACATCACTGTAACACTGCTCTGAGATGAGGAAAACACAAGAATATTGTACTGTAGATGTCTGTCTCCCAGCTGCATTGAGTGATGAGGCTCTCTCTTCCCTGTATGTTCATAAGAGGTAATTTCTTCTAGAGTCTCTCCATAAAAAACTCCTTATAGGGAGCCCACCATTAATCTTGAGCACAGTAAGTATTAGCCAACATGGTAAAAAGAACATTAAAAAAATTCTTGTCCCTAAGCTGCAGAAGCCTAAATAATGACAGTAATAGCATAATCTCACACTCACACACAAAGTTGTTAACTGACAAAAATAGAGTTCATGCGAAGCAGAGTACACAATCAGAGCAGAAAAGCAAAACTTTCTTCACTAATTCCCATATAAATAACACAGAATATATTGCTTTTAAGTGCTTCATTTATTTTAAAGGAATACTTCTAAAAGACGTGTTCCAATGACAGACCATGAAGAGCACTTTATAAAAGGACATTAATTATATCCTGAAAGTTACAAGTGTCATTGAGGAAAAAGACTGCTGTATAAAATATCAATATACCATCCTATTCAGCCACCCATTCGGGCTAGGCCTGATCCTGAATTTCAGCTGAGAACTGGAATTATTTAGCAATTATTTAGCTGAGCATAAATATTTGGAGACAGTTTCTGCTAACAAATCTTGCCTCTAGGAGCCAGGCCCGTAACAATATTCTTGGCACTAGTTTTCCACATATAAATCAACCCCCTAACTTCACACCTTCCTTATTTCATTTTTACAATTTTGTAGAATACCCAGTCTGGTTTATTTATGTGGTGCTGCATCTAGGATTCTCTGTACGATAGTTGCTATTAGATCTAATTCTGGCTACATTGCCACCATTAAAATCAGCCCTACAGTATTAAAACAAGGGATGGGAAACAGGATTCTTAGAAGCAGTGGTAAAAAAAAATAAATAATGTTTTTCTAGCTGAGGAAAGCACAGACAAACAAAATATCCTTCTTCTCCCTGAGTTCTGCCACAAATCTCTGCAACAGTCAGTCAACTGATTCCCCTCAGGGGACCAGCAAAGTGTAGGGGGAACTAAATCTGGTAATTTATGTGCTTATCGAGCATGTGGACAGGGAAGGCCTGACTGGCTGGAGCAAGCAGAAAGCAGCTGGAGCCTGGTGGCTACCCCTGCCCTCTGTGGTCTGCCTTTTCAAAAAGAAAGGCAAGTGAAAACAGCTCAACGTTTGCAGCTCCAGTTGAATCATGTTGTAAGGAAACTAGTCATCAAAGAAGTCTCTAAACCAGGAGAAAGATTTCCTGTCTGAACTGGCTCAAGGGGATCTGCTAGAGGTGAGGTTAGAGGGTCAGTGTGGTCCACAATGAACCTGCAACCAGCCTCCCTGCCTCCCTCCCTCCACCACTGACATGAATTTACTGGAGCAAAATGACAGCAATTCAGCTAAGATGGGACAGGAAAATATTCCCCACTACTTAAGCTCACTTTAAAGGCTTCATTGGTGGCACAGCTCTTTTTCTATTGAGCCGTACAGAACAAAAATTCAGGGCATCCTGCAAGTTATTCCTTGCATCTGCTGCAACCTGAATGCTTTCTTCTTCGGTGGGAAAGCAGCTTTTTTGACAGCTACAGTGCTCCAAAGAAAATCAGGTATTTGCCTAGCTTGCTTTGTTTTGCACTTTTTACACACGAGTGGAGCATGTCACAAGTTCAATACTGCAGTTTTCTAGAGGGGGATGTGAAGCTTACAAGAGGACATTACCTTTGAGGATGAGTTGTTTAACTGCATGGGGTGAGAATTTAACAGGCAGGGAGAACAGTGTCCACAGCCAATAGCCCTTGGATACAGGTGATTCCCCTGTTCCTCATGGGGGAACAGCACCACTTTTTTATCCGAAAAGCAAGTAATGTTTAAAAACATGACTGTTTAGGCCTTGCCAAGGTTACACAGTATATTAGGGAGAGAAAGAAGCAAAAAATAGCCCAAGCCAGCATCTTCTGCATATGCTTCGTTGAAACAACTGTTTCATAGTGCTATAGTTTGAACCTTGCACTTCCAGCACACTCTAATTTGATGGAAACATGCCCCAACAAAAAGCTTACCAGTTTTTAACTCTAAATGCAGAGGGAAAGTAGCAATAGCAGCAGCATCACAGCTGAGTTCTCTATAGATGGTAAATAAATCATGGGAACAACAATCCCCAATTTCACATTAATTGTTTGGAAATCTCTACAACATCAAACATTTTGTTAAAAATCTAGAAAAAAATCAGCATGGCTCTTTTGTTGTTTTTGTTGTTGTTTTGCTTTAAAATGATTTGTTCTAAATACAGCTAAACATGCAGATGACTGGTTTGAGACTAGTGTATTTCTTCAAGACAGAAAAAACCCCACAATAATGGTTTGAATGGAGACGCCAGCAGAGCGGCTATTTAAAAACAGAGGTACCTGGAAGAACGCTTGGCACTCACACATGGATGGGGAGAGTCAGGCCTCGGGGTAGTCCAACAAATTTGCCTCTACTGGACTCAGTTTGGGCAAGAGTATTTTTCAAATCAGAGTGGAATAGTCCCTCATTGACTGTAAGGCATCGGAGGATAAACCATAAAACAAATCTGAAGTTCCTCACAAAAGACTCAAAGAAGTTAGTGACTTGCTAGGATGTTTTTCCTTTGCTAGTGTGACATTCATAAAGGAAGAGGCAACCCAAACACAGTTTAAGAACCAGTGTTCTGCTCATGTTGTGCTTTGACATATACAGCCTGGTATTGCACTTGTCCTCTTTTTCTTTTTTTCTTTTTTTTTTTTTGTTTGTTTGGATGATTTATTTGCAATTCAAACCCATATCTAATTACTGCCCAGTAACAACATTTCCTTTTTTTACAGAGCAATTGCTTTCCATATTTTTGCTTTCCATTGAATTTCAATGTTCTGGATCACTTGCCTCTATTGTTCTATCTGAGCTACTGTTTTTCCCCACACTGAATCCCTTTATGCTGTTTTTGCCAATGCTTCTAGCTTCTCTATAGCCTATTGTAATTTTTCTATCTTCACTCAGATTTGCAACTTCTTTTGACTTTGTATCATCTGACCATGGATTATATTAGCATACTATTTCTTTCCTCTTCCAAATTTGGTGCCTAACACTACCTCCTTTGTGTTGAAAACAAAGAAGTAGTTAAAATTTGAAAACAAAGAAGTAGTTAAAATATAACTTTTCAGCACGTTGATAAAAGCTATCACAGGATTTCCCTAATTTATTCATGGCAACTACCTGGCCTGTATTAATAGGTTCACCTTTAGGTGGGTTGTTATAGTCCAATCCTCCCCCAATGCTCTGCAAAAGAAAAACCCCAGCAAAATAAGTAAACAAAAAAATCATTAATTGTCATTACACTTCTGACTTTTGCCTTGACTCTTGCCATGTTCCTCATTTTAACCTTTCTGGCTAAATTCTTAATGGTGAAGTGGAAATAAAAAGAAAGTAAATTGCACTATAGTCTGTAGTGCTGAGTCACTGCTCTCCTCCCACTCCTTTCAGCTGTGCCTGTTCCAGATAGATGGCTTCAAAATCAGCCTCTGGGGGTTGGTAATTATGGGAGACGTGGCAACGGGACTTGGGGACAGGAATGGTAGTAAAGGCTTTTTTGGGGGGGTGGGGGAGGTTTTCTGTAGTTACTAAGGATTCTAAAATAAATCAAATATTTCTTTCAAGTGAAGAATTCTGGCCAAATTTTGGGTATCTAGTCAGATGAGAAGGGATTCTGGGTTACTTAAATCCCAGAAGAAAAATGCTGAGAACAAAGTTGCTACATCTGGGAAATACTTTTTCAGAGAAATTGAGCATAAAACAAATGATTTACTAGTGATCCTTAGCTTAAGTTGCTTTTAGTGCAAGCAGCCATATTGTATTAAGGGAGCTTTTGGTACGTCTGTAAGATGTGAGTTTATAACTGTGCTGAAATTGAACTGCATTTTAAATCTTTATGAGATAGTATTAAAGATTCACTGATATCAGAATATCTACCATCTGGGCTATTCTCTAGTAGTTGGGAAATGGCTATTTCTTGGAGCTTCCAGGTCTATTTTAACCTGCCATCAGCTGTACCACCTGTTCCCTAGACCATTTTGTGGGCACTAATGTCCTTTCCTACTCTCATGGTGTCGCACAAGCAGAAATGAATGAAATTGAAGCATCATGTTCTCCTGGAGGTTTAACATGCTCCTCAAAGCTTCTTGCTCCTACTCTAGCAGCAAATTCCAAAGTTAGGGCAGCCCATTCTGCAATATCAACACTTGCTTCAGAACACATCCTGGACGTAACAAAGGTGTTTAGAAAAAATACCTCCTATTAATAAATATTTTTCCTTCACTGCCAGTCTGCCTACAAACCAGTTGGTGATATGAGCCAACTGTGTCTTGGCTGCCCATTGCATCCAATAATGTATGGCCCCAGTGTGGGTAAGGGACTGTAATTCACTTGCGGGACTCTGCCGATGTCAGACAGCGCCTGAGCAGTTTATGAACAGCAGCAAAGCCTTGAGAGTGAATTACAGCCCTGCATTCACTCCTAGGACATCTGTTGTTGTTCAATATAGAGTATACTTTCTGTAAATTAAAAAAAAAAAAACCAACAACAACAAAACAAACAAACTGCACTACTTCTTCACCCAGTCTTCAATTTCCAAAAAATCTTTTTCTTTTTTTTTGCCCTTTATTTGAAACCAAGCTCATCTGCAAGAAACTGGAGGTTTGTCATGGTATTTTCTTGCCAAAGTTGCCATTACCATTTTGACTTTATTCAGGGCCATCTTTTCAAGGTTTTGGTAGCCTTGTAACACAGGTGAAAGAATAGTTTGTCTCTCTTGCTTATGTATGCATAACCATTGACTCTACAAAGCCAAATTCTAACTATATCAGTTTAAAGCTATTGTTGTTTGAGAATTATCAATTCTGATCAATTTTCTTGTCTTTGCTTAATCTGAACATAAGAGCCCCTTGTGATGTCGCTTTAGTTCTATTTCTATAGCATGTTCAGTTGCACTGGGGCAAATCTGAAGTAATTTGGTGCATTTTGTTTCCTTGCCAATACCAGTGACTCAAATCCTTGGAGTTATTCCAGTTTTTTAGAATTTGGCCCAGAGAAGCTAGTTACAGCATGTGACATCAAAGAGGCGTTTGTGAAAAACTTTGTTAAATGTTCTATTTACGAACATTTCTGGCCATGTGTCATGTTTTCTGTAGGTTTCCCCCCTCCTCCTATTTTATTACTAGGGACATTTGCCTGAAAACAGACTATTTGTTACTTAGCAAGTTCATTTGCTCCTGCTGCTTATTCCTCACTTGAAGTCACTCCTGTGATTGTGGCATCATAATTAGTTGCTCTGGAGATGATTATGATGTCACAGAGGACTGTGTGTTATATGGCTGCAAGTGATGAATAAGCAGCAGGAGCAGATGATCTCTCAAGCAATAAAGACCACGTCTTTATGAAAATATCCCTGGAAACAGAAAGGCTGAAATTCTATATTAAAGCGATGGAATAGTTTCTGGTATGTCAACATTTTCCACAAAATAGCAGTTTCTTTTTCTTTTTCTTTTTCTTTTTCTTTTTTTTTTTCCCAACAGAGAGGTTACACCCTTTTTAGCAGCTATATGCATCACTTTAAAGCTACTTTTGAAATATTTGGCCTTCACTTGTCCTTAGTGAATTACTGAGAGAGTCAGTGAGTGATATCTATCAGTAAAGGGATGATGTATCCTACATAAAATAGCACAGTCACTTCTGATGGTCAGTGACCCCCTTTTTCCACCTCTCAGTCATCACAGGAAATAGAGTAAGTTAAGCAGGCACTGGCACACAACCTAAATCCCACTGCTGTCCTGCTCCAGCAAGATGTTTGCCAAACAGGTTTCCTGCAGGCGAGGGAAGGCAGGATCCACACATGCACTGCCCTGTGCCTACGGCGGAGGTTCCCCACTTCCTCATGCAGAAAACTGTCTCCCTACCAGGTGCTTCTTAGCATGTCAATCCTCTCCTGAAATCTCCATGCTGGCACAGTGCCCTCACCTTCAGAGCTCTTCTCAGGTCTGCTCTGGGTCTAGGACATAGTTCATCTCTCTCCTTTCCCTTTTTAACCTGGTTTATTCTCACCTCTACCTTCTTCCTAGCTGCCTGCAATGGACAGGAGACAAAAACAAGGAAGACTGAGTGCAGGTCACTTGCATAACAATAACTTACGTAAGGTCTAAAAAGAGACATTTCTAAGAGGCATAGCTGAAGGTAGCATGCTATCTTGCTTGCTTTCTATTCACTTGGTTTTGACTCACCTGCATGCTACCATTACGTTCTCTAATCCTCTAAAACCCATAGGTGTAACTGCCAGATAAGACCTTATCTCCATCCCACCTCCACATCATTTCAGTCTTTCCAAATATCAAAGCTAATGAATTAAGGACTCCTAAAAAAGAAGGCTTTAATTTATTGTTTCATACATTCAGTGTTGCACTTTTTATCAGATTGGTTAATCTAACTTAATCTAGTGGGACAAAAAAAACCTGCTTGGCGCCATAAAATACAAGAGAGTGCTTTTCCTACTCTGACTACAAAGCTTGCTGTTTAATTGTACAAATATTTGTGGGTTTGGCTAAGGTGAGCACTAATTTGTTATTTTAGCAAAAAGCTTCAAATAATTTAGAATGTGCTAAGAAAATATTCACTGCCTTTTTGCAAACAATGACATGCTAAATGTTTAAGAGAAACTACCATGCTACTGAAAGGACTTTACAAGTAGATGCTTGCAAAAAAAAAAAAAAAAAAAAAAAAAAAAAAAGAAGTGACATTTTCAATGGTTATTTTCTGGAATGTTGAAAAACAAAGCCTGCAAGAACCTGCCTTGTGAGCAAACATTCTCACTATGTCCCCAGTTATTTATTTTAATTAGTGTTTTGGGCTTTTTTAACCTCTGATGAGGGTTTTTGTTTCAGAGGGCTTTGCCCTTGTAGCCTTCAAGAAGAAAAGAGGCTGCTGCTGTGAAAATAAAAAGGCGGTGATTGAAGATCTGCACAGTCCTGTCGCCAGGCAAATGAGGACCCACTGAATGCAGATAAATACTCCTGGCCCTTGAGGAGGGGAACTTCAATAAATCTCAGCTTCGTCCTGATTACAGACCACACTGTAAGTGATCATTTTCAGCAACGCTTGGTGAGATCAATATCTGTGTGCAAGGAGAGTTTCTCCAGGAGCATTCCCTTGGCCGGGCAGGCTGGGCCCAGCAGCACGGCTGCTGCTGAAGAGCAGCATGAGTGCAGAGAAGCATCAGGGCCCTGACACGCTGAGCAGCCATGTCCTCCCACTTGCTCCCATCAAGTCATGGAGTAGCAGCCCGTCTGCCAAGATGCTTTATTGGCAGCCACCAGGACCCTCAAGGGAATTCTTCCCGGAATGTTTAAGCGCTGATGTAAACTCCAAACCCAGAAATCTAAGAAAACCTGTGGCTTGGGTGCACATGGAACACTCTTCCCTCCTGTCTCCACGCAATGAGCTAAGCGCATGGACTTAAATGGCAGAACATCTATGGCAAAAGGGACAGGGGAACAAAAAATAGAAAGTAAGAGTGTATTAATAATCCCCTATGGCCGTCTTCCAGCCTTCAGAGCATGCTGGCCATAGTCCAAGCCTTCCCTCGGCAAGGATGAGTGACAGCAGGGGTGACAAGTCACTGCTTTCCTCCTCTGGCCACCTGACTCTCATTGGAGATGCAACATTTCCACAGCTACCACGGCTCTGGGTGTCAGGATTCACTGCCTCAGCCAAGAAGCCACTGGTCACGATCCTGTTTCTCACCCCACTATGGCTGCTCGCCTTATTTGCTACCTGTTGCTCTCACCATAAGGTCCACCACACAGCTCCCTGGGAGCCCTGTGCTGCCAGCATGTCCTCCACCAGGCAGTCGCCCTGACAAATGCAATTATCCACTTTACTACTTGAACTTCCACCCACTCAGTTTCAGGGCTGTCTTTTCCTCCCCACTCCTTTGCCACGTGTGGTATCAGGCTGTGGTGGCGTCTCCTCTTGGGGACTCTGGAGGAACAAAGTTGTCCAAGCTTTTCATAGAGCCACCTCTACCTTTACTATCTTGTGAGCTTTAAAAGAAATAACCTGCTTGGAGATTAAATCCATTGTCCTTTCCTTTTCAAGTCTCAAAAAAACTCTGAAAGAGCCTTACCACCTCTGGGGCCTCCGGGCTTTTTCTGAAGCTCTTTGCCAGAAGCTGATACCTTCCTGCAGGCCTCAGGACCCACCTTTCTTTCCATGGTAGCTGTTTTGTCAGTTTGCTTGCTTGCTTTTGCCAAAAGCAGATATAATACAAATAAATTTATTTATGAGGGAAAAAAAAAAGAAGTTAAGATTATCAGAAACTGTCATGGCTCCAGTGCCACATTCATTGTGGCCCATGTCAGTCATATTCAGAAGGGAGCATGAGGTTAAGCCTTTAGCTGGTTGGAACTGAAAATGTGAGCAAGGAGACATTTCTAACATCTCTGTGTGGTGTTGAAGGGAAAAGCAGTATCCATACATTGCTTTCTGGGTGTGCAACTGGTTTTCTGATCATTTCAGCAGCAAGACTTTAAGTAATGGCTGGTTACCATATTGTTAAAACATAAAAACTTTACCCAAATAGAAAGGAAATGAGGAGGAAGAGCTGGTGGATAAAGCAGCAAAAGAGTAGTTAGAATGGCAAGCTTCCTCACTGGGGTGACACAATCACAGGTCAAACCATCCGAGGCATTCAAACATCCCCTTGATTGATTCCATTTGGCAAATGCCTATAAAATGGATTATCTGTCACCCAGAGCTGAAAGAACAGGACCGTCAGCTCCACATCTAGAGCTCTAACCCTTGCCTTTGCTCAGCTCCAGGACATACCTACGCCCCTTGTGACTTGCTGTACCCTACAGATGTGTGGGTGTGCCTGCAAACCCCTCAAAACCATTACTGACCCGGGACTGCAGCAGGGATGATTACTGCCCTCCGTGCAGTAAACCTATCCAGATGTTCAGATGGCTTTGAAATCTCTCTACTCACTAACTAGTATTTGTCTCAGGGCATGGCAAGATGTACAACTTAAAAAAATATCCTCTCTTCCAGCAAAGTTGTGGGGTTGTTTTTGCTGCACCAAGGAAAACAGAGTAAAACAAGGAGAATACAAGTCCTGTTGATCCCCACAACTGATATTTTATCTCCCGGAGGACATTGTAACTGCTGAGACTGCGGGAGTATTATCTTGCTTTCAGAGAGCTCTCTGATGAGGAATTCAGTACTGTAGCTGTGGCACGGCACGAGACGCATGGTTGGGATGTAAAAAAGTGAAAAATAGGGCCTGAAGAGCTAGAATGTCTGTGATGAAGCTCCTCCTTCAGCAAAATGGGAAGTGTTAAAGCTCTGAATATCAATCAGCACTTCCCACAGGCAGTGGG
This sequence comes from Caprimulgus europaeus, assembly GCA_907165065.1. The sequence goes on from OU015530.1 coordinate 20,408,834, forward strand.
ATTCACTGGCAGGATCCGCCAGTGTCTCTGAGACATCGAATCCTTTCTTTAAATTAAAATTGTGACCAACTAGAGGCAGAGCAAATTACTAAGGTAATCAAAAATGAGTCACATTACTCTTTTAAAACAAATCTACAAAGTGAAATTCACTGCAGGATGCATGAAGACTCCATTTCTGTTTTACGTAAATGATTCCCCCAAACACTTGCAAATCACAGAAAACTGTAAAAATGTACCACAGAGTTCAAGTTTACATTTCGATAATAGTAGTGTACAGTTTAATAATAATAATGTAATAGCAATAATAATAAACATCCATTGCTTTATTACAACTACAGATTGTCTCAGATTGAAAGTCATTAAAAACATAAGTATAAACCTGAAGAAAAAACAGAAATTAGTTTTTGCTGTAGCTCTTTATGTACAGTACACTTAGCTTCTCTGAAGCAAATCAGTGGAGAGAGGGGAGGAACAACAGGAAAAAATCAAAATAATAAACAAACCATTTTTAAGACATGTTATAAAACTTCTGAGATTCAACTGTGAGGGCACTCTCTCCTAGAAAGATGACAACAATTAGCTTCCTGCAAAGAACAAGAGAAAAACAGAGATACTCTCCTGCAGTTCAAAATACTAGTTGTAATTTTCAGTCTTCCTTTTTCTCTATCCTCAAGAAGCTCAGATTAAGCAAGTGGCATGCGCTACGAGGTACCACTAGAGGAAAAGGTACACAAATAATCTAGTCTTGGTCAATAATGGTGGCACAGACCAAATCCCCGTTGTCATTAAAAGGACATTTCAAATATCTTTTTTTTTTTTTTTTTTTTTTGGCCTGTGCTTCACCTGGATACCCTTGTTCACACTCTGGGGCATATTGAAGCCTGCAAGCTCCTGAACACCTCTAAGGGATGATTGCAGATGCTGTCTGTGGGAAGCCCTCAGAGGTGTTCAGACAAATCAGTGGACTTCAAAGTTCACTGGTGGGCTGGACTCCGGAGTTGGTATTCAGCAAAAGGAGGCACTGAAGCACTTATCCAAGCTAGCAAGGTATGACTCCTGTAAGTCCTCCCTCCCTGTAGCTAATGCAGTTGGAAGAGTTTCTGCTTATGTCCATGCTGCCTACTGAACAAGATGATAAATCGCATACCAGGACATAACCCCTCTCACAGCCAAATGAGTGGTGGCTTCATTCTGGCTAGCCTTCTTATGCTAGTAGTAGAAGGAATTATTTCTTCTCTCCTCTTGTTCCTCCTCTTGAGTTTTTCATATCATTTTCAGATAATCCCCAAGGTTACAGTTAGAAGAGGCTTGTTCCTGCATCCTGTCCATCTTCCCTCTGTGGAAAGTTGCTCCTTGTGATGTAGTTCCCAGAAGAGCTGCTATTTTCCCTAAACAACAGGTTAGACAGTATGTGGGGAAAAGAGCTGAGTCATTGAAACATTAACAATAGGAGAATGAATGCGTGGAAAAGTGAATTATTCAGTATTTCAAGCACATAAACAGTTCTTTAACCTCAGTCCCACAATCTCTTATTTCTGACACAAACAAGGTGCAATTGAAAAACAGAGGACACCAACAGATATGGATCATCTGGATCTTAAAATGAGAAGCATGTTTTGAAAGCAGAGACATTTATTAGATTTATTTCCCAATTAATAGTCCGTCATTTTTTTACATATGCAAAACAATGAACATTTCTCTTGGGCAACTATTCTGCAGCTCAGTACAGACAGTAAGAATTTTTTCAAATATTCAACCTCTGTTTTCCAATTCCTATAATTATCCCAAGATTCTTAGCTATACCCTAATTATACCCTAGGTATATAATTAATACCCTAGGTACTAGTCTAAAATAATCCTCTCCATCTTTTCTGTCTGCACCCATCTAATTCTCCTGGGAAGAAAAGATGTTAATAAAATAGATGAACTATTGTCATTTTTTTTCCCCCAAAGCTTTAACAGAAAAAAGAAAGGACAGCTGAAGGGCAAACAGAGAGTCTTACTAGTTCTAGCACTTTTTTACACCACTCTTAGCATTTCTCCAGGCTTTTGTAAGCTGTAAGTCTTTTTCTCCCAGTTCTCACTGCCCTCAGTATGAGTGTTATTGAACTTACTTGGGTGTTTATAGCACAGCTTTCCAAAAAACATTGTGAAAAATAACATTTACCCTGTGGACAACATTCTTATGGAGATGCCACTCAAGAGTTAAAGAGACCCGATATGAACCATTCATTTCTGCCCCCTGGATCTCAAGGCGGTATGAGTGGATAATGTCTTTTTCATCCTGAATCTTCTACAGTCCAATATGTGGAGTGACTTTTCCTCAGGTGAAAAGTTTTTGCCCCTCTCTTGTCAGCCAGGAATTATCTGCAGCTGTAAATAGGGAGGAGTCCAGGATACAGGCTGAAATGGTGCCCTATGAAAGCAGATGGATGAAAAACTCTCTTGTTCTTTTTTTCTACTTGATCAATCAACTCTGCAAGGTATGGCATTAACACAGTGATCAGTTCCCAGAACAGCTTGTTTACTTTTGACCAGTCTCAGTCTTATATACACTAGGTCACATAGTCTATCAAACATATAACTTAAAATAATGGTAATGGTAATATGGAACTAGTAAATGCAATGTTAGAAAAAGTTGAATTTAAATTTCCCTGGGGTCAAAGGTATTTAAGGATAATCTAGGCACTGGCTTTAAATACAGCATAGTTAGCTACCAGATGAAAATGATTTTTCTTGCAGCAATTACCATGGTAGTCCCAGAAGGGGTTTGTTATGTTAAAACGGCACTGAGACTCCAGAACTGTTCACAGGCAGGGTTTTTAGGCTGCTTTGGAGGGCCTGCTGTTTGCTTTTGTTGGCAAGCCTAACCTGTGTGTTTATATTACTCCTTCCTTACTTCACATAGTGAATTTTGTTCTCTGCATGTATGAGAGGATTACAAGCAAGAGATGTTAAAGTTTCTGTTTACCTACAAGGCATGTACAAACAGAGGGTCTGATCCAAATTCCATTATCATCAGTGGAAAGATGAGTCATCATCTCTGAAAATCTAGCCACATTTTTCAAGGTGCCCAAGTACAAATACGTGTTATTCAAGCACCACCTTTGAAAATTTGAAAAATATTCTTTATGAGAAAAAAGAGGAAACAGTCTTTTTCTTTAATTTCCCTATAGATAGTGTGTATTTTATTTAAGGGCAACTTTCTGTTTGACTGAACTTGACTTTTACAGTTATATGTTGCCAAAGGTTATGCCACAGCTCTGGCTGGAGACCAGTTTTCCCTGGAAGGATTTATGAAGCCATTCTTTCAGTGATTTCTGACAGTGTGTAAGACAATTCAATGACCCACTCACCCTGTTGCCATCCATACTGCTCATAATTTGTTTATTTTGGTGAACATAAAGAACACAAAACAATGTCACTATCTCATTTGCCAAGAAGAGAGAGAAGACCACAGAACAAAGGGTTCAGCCCAAAAGCAAGGGTGGATAAAGAAGCACACTACATCATACATACTGTACAGCATGGAAATAAGTCTTCACATGGTACACAGGAGACCTCATCACAATCCTCTGCAGGGAGTCAACAGGAGGTAAACAGCGAAACAGCCTTTGTGTAACACATGAGAACATCCTGTAAAGAGCATATATAGATGGTGAATCTCTCTCAAAACTGATATTTAACGTGCTAAGCAAACAAACAAGCAGCTGAATACATGTAAATTAGATGAATAATTTGGGTATAGGAGACAGGAACCTCATAAGTCAAATGATTCCCAGCTTCCAGAAGGCTTTGCATGTAGCATAAGGAGAGACCTTCTGCAGATGCAGGATTGCTAGCAGAGTGTTTTCCCAGGGAGCTGTGTCTTTGTGGGCCTGATTGATTGGAAGAACAAATTAATAGACTGAAAAAAAAAAAAAGTCTGCTTTCAAATATTCAAAATGCATGTGCCTGGATGCAACATTTTCTTTTGTTTGCCCTACTTTCCAACCTACCTGTAGTAGGCTGAGCTTTTTCAAATGAAGCACCTCTTTTTCCAGTTCAGGTACCAGGAGCCAGCAATCAGCCAATTCATTCTACATGGGGGGCTGTGAGGAAGAGGACGATTCCTGTAGTTTGGACACTGTAAGGGGATGCAGTCCCTCAATTGTTGTTTGCCTCTGTTGCTCATGTGTAAAATAAGAAAAATAATCCCAAGTTGTCTGTAAGGTCTTCAGAGTAAGAATTGCCCCTGTTTGTCTGCTCAGTGCCTAGCACACTAGATGATATGCCTTGTCTGCTACGTGACTCTGTTTTTCAGACAAAAATAATAACCTTTAGGAGGAGGGCTCTTTCACTGTACTTTTCTTTTCACAGAGTACTGAGTTATATGCTGTTGATGCTGAGTCAAAAACAGGCACTTTTCTTCCATATTCATTACTGTGCTGTTTGGAAGGCTCAAGGACATGAAGCGAACTTTGAGATGAGAAGATGTTAACAGAATGTATACATGGAAATCAGTGTTTCTGTCTCCATCTGTTTCTTTGGTCTCAAAAAAACCCAAGTGCCTCTGTAGCACAGTCATTACAGTAACAACTTCTGGGCCCAGTGGGCAGACATTTTTCACATCCTTTTTTCGGCGAGACTGCCAATACTAAAACCTTGTTACTGCCATTTGTAATGTACTTTTATTTTATCACATCAAAACAAAATTGTTTCTACCCACTGCCCAGCACTTGCCACCATGACTACTGATCTGAAGCAAAGCTCTCAAGCATACAGAAAAGTGGGGAGGGAGCCTGTAAACTGAAACAAAAAAAGAGAGCAGATTAAATTAAAGTTCTAACAAAACTTATCAAGCTAGACACTATGATCACAGTCATTTGGTCTTTCAAACTCTCATTTGATAATCAGGACAAGAGGGAGGAAAGATAAAGTGGTTGTACAGCTATTAGGGTACCACTGCATCATGTCAATCACCTAGTAACCTCAAATCTACCTCTTCCTATAAATCAGTACCTGTTATGAGGAAAAGTCCATATCTGAAAAATAACTTACTACTGTCCAGCTTTTCTGTGGGATGTTCTTTGGAAGCCTGGAAGCAATCCTCCTAAACTGAGTGACTCCCTCCTTACTCTTCTATCCGAGCTGGCTTCCATTGCTGAGGAGGTCCTTCAGATACTTGAGTACACAGTCTCACCATGATGCTGAGACATTGTCCACTTAAGCTATCTACCAGGCAGCACTGTGCCATCCCTACCATACAGAAGGCCTGATAAGAGTAAGAAATTAAGTTTGTTTTAGAGCAGGTTTGGGTCTTTTTGCCGGACTTGTCATCATCACAATTTAGGTCAGCCTCAAACTTGCTCTAAAAAACCATCTGGGATTGAAGCTGAGTCAAGTTAGCAGTGATATCATTGTTGGTCAACTCTGTTCTGTTGAAGTAGCACTCACCGTGTGAACAGAAGAGCCAGAGTGGACATGCAGTTTATTATCAGACAAGGTAGATGAAGAACAGTTTATATCTCATCAAGTGGCTTCTGCACAATCCTTTGATCTGTGTTACCCACTCTACTGTTAACACCTGTGCAATGCTCAATAAAACACTCCCACAAGCCCTTTTTGGTATCTCCAACGTGCAGTCTGTTATGTTTCCTGTCGATGATGCAGTACATAACTCATTTAGAGGGGCATGTGAAGTGTTCATGAATGACAAATTAAGATTTAGTTCAAACATCCCTGACGGGGTCTTGGTGCGTTTACCAGGTTTATAGATCTGTTTCCTGGGAATGTACCTTATAAAGTTGCATTTTGTGGGTTGTTTATTCAATGAACAAAGTGATCCATTATGTTTTTGTCACTGTTTCAGACATGAAAGGAGGGTAGGGAAATAATTGCAGTAAATAGCTCTTCTTTCCGATTTTCACAAGAGTGAAAGTTGAAGTACAGCAAACAGAATAATCTGTTCAGGATTGCAAGCTGAAGCAAAAAAACATACTCAAGTGCATTTAATTCTCTCCTACTTCCATGTTGGGAATTTGAAGAAAAAATTTTTGAAAAATCTTTAGTTGATAAAATGTAGTATGGGAAAATAGGACACAAAATTTTAAATGTAGAACATATAGTTTTAGTTTTAGTTAACCCAGGTGTGGTGAATGGCAACGGGGAAGGATTAAAAACATACTTTTTTTTCTGTCCTGCTCTTTCTGCCAGAAAGTCTCTGGACTTTCTGTTGCTGTCCAGTGTGGAAAGTGGTATGACTGGTTTAGTGCTTCCAGCCCAGAGGGCAAAAAAAACCTCCTACCAGTCTCGTAAAAGCATCCTGTTCTTGATAAATTCCTATTACTATTTTGAATGTCAAGTAGGTTTCAGTAATGTGTCCCTGGCTTCTGTAAGCATCAAAATCTTCAGATTTTTCTCTATTACTAGCAAAATTTTTGCTAGTATGGAATACCAGAGTTACTGAACAGTAAGGTGGGAAACTAAATTATTTAGTTTGCAATATCACTATAAGTAGGGTTTTTAACTGGCATTCCAATGTTATGCACCTCTGCTAGAGGCCACAGACCAAAGCTCTTATGTTTTCAGTCACAGACTAGCTACAGAGTAATTCTTTAAACTAGAACAAAGAAGAGATTTATTCAAAGTTCTCAGTCCTTGGCCCCAGAGAGGCCAATGGATACAAGCAGGATGAAAAATAAATGGGGCTTTAATTATATGTGGATAAGTAAGACACAAAAAGATGAGCTTTTGCAGAAGTCCAGAAGAAGCTGAGGACAGATCAGAGCTTAAAATGTCTTTCACCATTGCCATGTGCCACATTCCTACAGGAAATCCCCATTATGTGGATCAATTTTCCATAGCTGGCCTCAAGGACTTGAAAATAATTTACAACATCATTATCCTGGGAAAAATAGATAAAGACAAAACTTACTTTCCAGGTCTCTTCCTGCTCCACTGAAGAGTAAGCACTTACTCTGAGTGCTGTGGGAATAAACGTGCCCATGTACAGAGAGAGCACAGGCTGCAAAAGCACTGAGATCTCTCCGAAGGCTGTCTTATTTCACATACTCCCTTTGCTTCAGGCTTGGTGGCAAAACCCAATCATTTTCCCTACTTCCCTTCCCAGTACAGGCACAAAATATTCACTGATGTCAGTAAAGACTTGTGTCAGGAGGCAATGTGTTCATTCCCTCTGCCACGAGGACTTGTTCTGCAAAGTTGTTAGTCTCTGGTAGCTTAGCTGATTCCTTTCCCCGTGTGTTGTGGGAGCATCCAGAAAAGCTTACAAGATGCTTAGGGTAAAACCCTTTCCATTTGGAGAATAATCATGTCTGGCTCAGGCAAATTCAATGGATTTAATGTGGTAAAAATGAAACTTCTTTTTTCTGAGCACTAGCTCTCTCTCAAAACAGATTGATGAATAGAGCAACACAGTGAGACCGAAGACCTGTTTTCAAAGAGGAAAATATCTTGTGAATAAGCCACTGGCCTGAAACTCAAGAAAATGTCTTTGCTTATCACATGTTTGCTGACAGAGAATCCTTGCAAAATGCTGGATTTCCAAGAACAGATTGCTGAACTCCTACTTTCATCTCAGGAAAATTGCAGCCAATAAATCATAAAAACAGAATTACAGAGACTTTGTTTTGGGGTAAAATCAAAACTAGAATTAAACATTCCACTTTCAGGAGATAAACCTCTAATCCTGGACTATTGGGCCAGTGAGTCATAGCCAATAAATAAATTTCACCACTAAAAATGAAGGGCAAATTATTTGGCCCCACTGAACTATCAGATTTTCTCCCTTTTGTGCACTATTCCCATAGAGCCTGAGATCCTGAGGGGACTGTTGTCAGACTGTTCCCATATTCTATTTATTCTCCTCTGAGCTCCTGACAGTTTAGAGCATAGTCAGGATGAATGCATAAGAGCAAAAGTTTCCCCTGTAACTACTGATGAAATTCAAGGGTCTAGAAGCACAGCTCTCTTTCCAGACAATACTGAAATGAAGCATGTTGAAATACTGTGTGCTTCAAACCCTTTCTGCTTCTTATTGTAAAGAAAAGTGAAGGACAATAATGTTAAGAAGACAAGGGACACACAAACCTTTATTTGCATAATTTACTATTTATATAATTTGGAATTTGAATTCGATTTGCAGACAGGAAGGATTTTTTTTCCCCATGTAAGAATGTTAGAGAATTGGGAGGAATTTTGCTTTCTCTAATAGTAAGATACAGCTTCTTCCAGATGTATTTTCTTTTAACAAATGCACTCACAACTGGCTAGTGCACTGTTGATGTCCTTATCCTCTCCTGATCTCCCCCTGTGGCACATTCCAATTTTGTGGATGCTGCCTTTAAATAAGTGTAGGGGCTATAGGGAAAGACTTTGCAGCTTGTGAAACATAAAATGGATGTTCTGTGACCACCCTCCAGACAAAATGTCTCCCACAGGTTCCTGTGACTACAGGGAAATTATGTCCAATATTCCTATACAGCCTTTAAAAAGAAATTTTGAAATTTAAATATTACTTTGTTTTCCATAATTGCAGCAAACAGCTGTGATCAACATTCAAGTAGACCAAAGAAAAAGATCTTCCAGTCTTAACATTTTTCCTAACAAGTTAAATACCCATGACAAATTTCAGATATGTGCTACTCCAGTCCTCTCTATTAGAATTCATTCCATGCTGTGGATTTTAAACTTACGCTGTCAATTTTAGGCATATTGTATTTTATAATATTTTTGTACTTGTTTGCTTCATTCTTCTCACTCAGACTCATTCATTTCTGGAGGTAGCTTTTTCTATCAAAGCAGGAAAGAAGCATGAGCTTCTTGTAGTAGAGTTCTCTTAGGCATCACTTTGAAGACATGCAGAAAAAAAATTAAGATTACATAGGAAAAAAAAAAAAAGCTTTCAAAGGTTTTTCCTAATGGCCTGATCCCAAGTCTACAAGAACTCAGATTTTGAAAGGTCTGCATTATGAGCTTTCTGTGTTCCAATTCCTCTCACAAACATGGAGCCTGGAGTGATGATCCACTGCAAAATACTAATTTCTAGGGAGATAAAGGATAGGTGCCTCTGATGAGAGTGGTATGAAACCCAAAAACCTTTCCTGCTGTGGAGAGATTGCTTAATATCCTACTAAATTATACTCTTGTCTCTGAGTAAAACTATTAGAGGTGATTCTTGAAGATATTTGGAGACTATGGTTTACGTGTAAGGCAAACAGATTGCATTTGTAACATTTAACACACAATAACAATAATAAAACACACTGACATGGGTTTTTTTCTGTAAACAGTTTCTTCTGAAGATAGAGCCACTGAAATGTTTTGAGAACTTTGACATTTATAGCTGTATTTATAATCTCTTTTGGATCATTTCCTTGTGGAATCACATGTTTGTGTATTTTAAATTCTCTGGAGAAATAAAAATGTTTAAACAAAATAACGATGTGATAGGTGTTTTATGAGGGCTTGTTCAACACGTGCACGTGTACAAACAAGGCTGGATTTGTGCTGAAGTAAGTGAGTGGGAGCTTTGGAAGTGGGTATCAAGGAGAGAGCCCCTTTGCTGAAATTATTAAAAAGATAAGAAAAACCAAGTATACCCAGGCCTGTACAGAAGATGGGAGTCTTGGTGTCTGAGAAGTAACGTGCAGTTGCTACGCTTACTGTACCAGTGTATGACAGAGGTAAAGACAGAGGAGATGCACTATGTTCATATGCACACATATAGCTCAACATGTTTAAATTAATTCACACAGACACATATCACATAGGCACTTGTGTTAGTGCGTAATTCACAGTAGATAATTTATTTGCCAGTCTTTCTACTAATGGCACATTCGTGAGCAGACTGCTTGTTCCTAAATGTGATTCTCATTCCACAGAATTTGGGTAGTTTTCTACTGTATAGTGAGAGCACAGATAGTTTAGTGTGAATATTGACACTGGATATGCAAATTCTGGTTGTGCTCTTTCACTGTTACTGATCACACAGATCACATGGTGTTTTTCCTGTTTCTAGATCCCAATGGCATCATAGCAAAAAATAATAAGGTTTGTTTCATAAGATGGAAAAAAAACGGGAGATCTGTTTCCAAAGGTACAGATTCACCTGTACAGGTGAATATTCAGATTCACCTGTACAAATGAATAGGATTAGACTTGCATTAGATTTACATGTTTTCCCTGGGCACACTGACCTTACTTAAGACTTCATGTGGCTACACAGGAACATTGTCATCACTGTCCTTCAGCCCATATGAAAGAAATCAGTCATTACAGTGGGAGATAGAGAAACTGCCTACCCAAACTCAGGAAGAAGAAGCCCCAGGAGGCATGTGCCAGCATTCCCTTCACCATGGCTATTTCTTCACAACCCAGACTCATATTGCCTGCAGAGTCTGGTGGGGGGTGGGGGTTGAACTCCACATTCCAAGAGCAATCACATATCTCAGTTCTTCCAAAGTGCTAAAAAATTGTATAAGCACAGAGAAGCAGGTCCATTTTTAAACTCAAGCAAACGCTTGCCCAGAATGTTTTACAATGCTCAGTTTAGCTTTCTCTTCTATTTTTTCATATTCAAACACTATCACAAGCGTGTCAGAAGTGTTTCTAAAAAGAAAAGAAGATACAAAAAGCTTGTGAGCCCTGGAAAAATCTTTCTATGTCAGCTTCGAAATTCTCACCAAAGCTGTGTAAGAAGCTTGCTAGAAGAGCACCAGATGCTCCAGTGTCTTCACTAGTTGGAAAAGGATAGCAATATGGGAGCTGCACACAGTCCCCATTGAAGGCAGTAGGAAGATCCCCACTGATAGAAGTGAGTCACTGGATGAAACTCCAACTTTGTTAAATGACAGATAAAAAGCTGGTATAGTTGAAAGCAGAGGCTGTAGAAGGAGTAGTGAGTTTTTCAAGTCCAATAGGTGCTCTTGTAATAAAGACCTTTTCTTTTGGGGATTTTGCAATACTTGCAAAGACAGAGCCATTTGCAACTCTTCTCGGTAAAGTAAGGAACTCAGTTGTACTTTCTCCCAAATACTGACTTTCCTCTGGTTCCCAGCAGCAAATATATATCTTGTTTTGTGATGTGTAGTGAAACCTAGGAAAACCTCAGATAGCAGAGGAAAAACACAAAAACTGTGGAACAAAACCTGCCATTTTTTAGCATTTTGCTGCCATAATAAGTGTCTTCAATGATAAGATGTGCTTTAGCCCTGGCTTGTGGATGAAGAAAAATTGTCACTAAGGAGTTCAAGGGGTGGAACAATTTAAGCAGAGATCTCTGGGAAGGAAAGAGAAAGCAGAGGGGAGAAGTCTAGCATATAAAGCTCATGCAAATAAAGCACTGACCTTTACTTCTGACACTCTAAGTCCAGCTTTCTCTCTTAAGTGGAACTAGACAAAGGTTGGTGGGGAGGTTTATTCCCCTGGAACCTGTGTTAGGCCCATCAGACATCCCAAAGGAAACAACTTCAAAAGGTCACAACATAGCTGCTGGCTATCTTTTAGCTGTGGAAGGGACCCCAAACTTCACTTGTTTATAGAATACTCCTGGTGATTGAAAACTATAATTTGTTGTTGTTTTGACCTCTTAACATGTTCCCATCTTGGTTCCAGAGCATTCAAAGACTAGAGAATTCCATACCGAGCCAGAATGAATAAGAAGATTGCTCTTGGCAGTTACTTGTCAGCTATATCGTGCAATGCACTTTTTGCAGTCTGTAAGCTGAAACCACATTCCTCCCCTAAACTGCTCTGCTGCCCCACTACAGGTGTTTAATTACTGAAGTTCCCAGTTACTCTTTAGAAAAAAACCTCAGTCCACTAGAGTTTTATAACAGATTAGAAAATCTCACTGTAGTTCTCAGATAACTGTAGGTAGCTGTGGAAATCATGTCTAGGTAAGAAAAATAATTCACGTGACTCATGGAGACAGTGAGATAGTTAATATTTTTAGAGGGCACATCACAAGCTTTAAAGAAGGTTTCACACACCACTATCTGCTAAAAAAGTATTTTCTGAAGCCTTACTCATTCCTTTTCCTTCTCACCATGCATCATATTTCTTTTTTTTCCTTTTGTCTATTTTCTCTCTCACCATTCTTTCTTTTGTGTTCATGTTCCTATAGCCTTCTTTTCCTTCTCTTTATCTGTTCATCCACAAACGAGGATTTGTCACAATGAATTACATACTTTTGACAGGGAACATGCAGTTAGCTAAAAGAAGGTGTGCTCCTTTGCTTTTCTCCTGGTCAGATCTATGTGTGCTGAGTGACATGGAGATCACAGGACAAAAATACTTTCTGTAAGCCACAGAACTGTATGCGGGTTTTACTAGAGATGTAAACATCTCAGGATTGCAAACTTGATTCTCCAACCCCATCAGTGACCAGAAGAAAATATCCCAACCTTTTTTAAGTAGAATATATCTACTCAAGTGTATCATAAATGACTGAACTAAGTGAATCAATAAGCAAGGGAGGTTTTCATTTATGGATAGAAAGAACTAATCGGTAGTAATATGATTGTTCTCTGTAGAAAATGGGTAAGGTATAGAGTGCTGCCATTGAGACGTAGGTAGCATTAGTCACTGTCAATATTCTCAGAGAGTTCTACTCATTGTGATGAAGCTTTATAAATCTTTGTCATGTCTTCAGTGCAAAGGACACTGAAATCTACTTACATTTCAGGTAACATATTAACATAAATAGCCAAGTACCAAATAGGATATCTGACAATTTCCTTTAAAAAATGGGGGTTACTTTATTAGGTGATATTGTGCTGTATTATGTTCCATTTTTTTCTTCATTGATCAGTGTATACAGAGAAGACAAGCAGATCTAAGAGATAATAATGGATGGCATTAAAAGTAGATTGAACAGTCAAAAAATATACATCTTTTAAATATATCAGAGGTGCTTCTCACCTGAACTCTTGCTGAATGTTATTCAAACAATGTTTCTTATTAAAGATATTTATTTTATCCCAGCTGATAGTACTTTCATGACTCTGCTCTGGGTCTGTTCCTCTTCAGTTGTCAACTGACACAAACCTATTGACATAAATTCACACTAACTGATGTTTTGGTTGCTTCCCATCCAAGGCTCAGGTGCAGTTACCTCTTTAACTTTCTGCACTGATCATGGCAGTGTCTAGAAACAGATGCCCAAAAAGTAAAGGAAAATAACTCCTCATATCTCATCTGAGCTATACTTGAGCCATGCTGCAGAACGTTGAGATTTGGTCCCAATTAGTAACAGTCACAAGTGCTGTAAAAATCCACCTACAGTGTCAGTTCAAGACTGAGACTGACCTTTGTTGTACATTGGCATGTTGTTTCTTTAATATTATCTCTTTCTCTCCCATCCCTCCAGCTCTGTCTTTTCAGGCAATGCTACCCACATCTTAAACAACATGAAATGTCATCAATGGAGTACTTCTCACTGTGAAAAGAAGATGAGCTAGTGAGTCAATATATTCTTTTCAGGCCATAGTGAGTGTCTGGCCCTATCAGTCAAGGACACACACTGTATATCTCAGAGTCCATTTTAGCTTTAAAATGTGATTCTAACAGATGTTCCCAGAGGCAAAAAGATTTGACCCAGTGCCCCAATGGGCCTGGGATAAAGGCATACACTAATGAAGAATCATGGGTTAGGAAAAGTAAATCTAGGTAGACATTATGATTGCTTTCTATTAAAAAAAAAAAAATCAAACATTTTCTTCATTATGACCTTTTAATTTATGAGGCAAATGTAGCAGGAAGCAACTCTCTGATTCAGGACTTAAATAAGATGTAGTGATAAATACCCAGAGTAACTGTGTGCAGTGAACACGTGCATGCAGAAGAGAGGCAGAGAGATAAAAAGTGTGTTTGTACAATTATACTTATGCACAGAAGTAATTACTGTGTGGCCTGCACTCTGGGCTGGAGGACAAAAATAATCATGTATTTTTCCATAAAAATAATAAGGTAATTACTATGTAAACACTATGTCACTACATGGTAATTATTGCAGGTCAGGTTTTGCTCCCCCTATTCATATTGACTACTGCTACCAGGTGAACTGGCCCCCACCTCCTCAATACCAAAGTGACTATTTGGAAGCCATGTGCTGAGTATGAGTAAAGGTGACAGCCTCGTGTAATTAAATGGTCAATGAGCGATTACTATGTAAGTACAGCATAATGGAACCATGCAAAAGAATCTCTAAGCAGAGGAACAAACACATTTAAATATTACATTGTTACAGTCAACTTGTCCTGCTTCTGTTGTCAGTAAAAAGATTACCTTTCACTTGTTTGGTTGGTTTCCTTTCTGTGCACCTTTTAAACAATTCTTGGATTAAAGGGCAGAATCATAACAAAACCACAGAAGCCAAAGAGGCATGAGAAGGGGTACATTCCTCTCTTTACCACACTGTTCACCAGGTATGAGTATGCTGGTAAAGCAGTTTCTGAGAAGAAGCCAGCCCTGTGCCAGTAGCAGGAAGAACGCTACATGGCAGAGGTAGGTGGCATTCAAAATCTTGGGTTCCAGTCTCATTTCTGTAAAAGACTCCACCTGAAAGCTTTTTCAGCTGCTCTGTGCCTCAGTTCCCCAGCCATGAGACCAGAATAGGTTTATTTTTCTTTTTGTCAGGGATGCTATGAGAGTGAAAACCATTGCTTAAATGTCAAACACTGAGTTGTTGCAGGGACAAGGATCCCACCCATTGGAAAAGCCTTCCTTCACCTCAGTGAGTCTCCAGTGTATTCATTTGAGCTTTTCAATGCTTGTGATAAAGACAGTGTTTCTGTTCTTATCTGATTGCATTTGAGGATCTCAAATCACAGTGAGAGCTTTCATGATCTTGGTGATACTGTTCCTGCTCTTATTAAAATCAATAGCAACACACCCTTTCATGTTAGCAGTAACACAGGCTTTATAATATGCCGAGGAGGAAGGTCTATATCTCATGCTTTTTCCAGTCAAAAATAACATGGTTTTCCTCAGGAGTGACAGGAGTGAACTTTAAGTCCCAGCTCTAAGATTGGGTTTCAGTTGGTCTGAGGAGGTAAAACTTAAGAAGCTTCTTGAAGATTGCTGATGTTGCTACCAAAGCAAGAGGAATTTTACCCACTGATGTTGGTGATATGCCTGAGCCACCACCCCCTGCTCCCTGTGCTAGACTATGCATCAATGGCTACTTGTCAGAGTGAACAAATTGAAGATGAACAATCAAGAGGTCAAAAACCTCTTAGCACAGAACAGAGAAATTATATTGTATAATTACCAAACTGTCCTAAAAGGTGTTTGTGTTTTCTGAAGCATTCTGTCACAAGACCAATGTCAGGCTCATTATAAATGTAACCCACCAGCATCTAATTGGTATTCCAATATCTTTGAGCTGTGACCTAGAAAGAAAGAGCAGAACAGAAGAAAGCAGTACAAAAAAACCTCATCATGGTCCTAGAGTGGTTGGGCAAATGCTTGTTCCTATACTGTATGTGCATAAACAGCTCTTTCTCAGCTGCAATTTAATGTTGCTATACCTTCGATTGCAATTACACTGAATCACATTGCAACAAATCTTTGTAATGCCAATCCCATCTTTCCACCTCATTGACAGCTCTGGAGATGCATCTGAAATTCATAGTAGCCTCATAGCCTATGGCAAGAGAAATCCATGCTGCTAAAATTTTATTTTAGAATTCAAGCTGGTTTCTCTCAGTCTAGGATGCTCTGGTTTTAATCTTTTGCTGCCTAGCACAGTGTATCAAAATAACCAGCCAATATTGTTAAACTGTCAGGGGTCTTCACTGCCATTGAATTTTACCAGTATAAATAAATATTGTAACTCAAGGAAAAAAGAATGCCTCTGGACAGAATTTTTAACATTAATAGAATTAAGAGGAGAGAGAAAATATGGATAAACTTCAACTTTACAACAGCCTTCTCTTTTCCTTTTTTTCTTTTTTTCTTTTTTTCTTTTTTTTTTTTTTCTTTTTTTTTTTTTTTTTTTCTGGTACAGAAAGAAAAGGCTTGAGTGGAATATTCAGGCTGATTTACTGCTCAGGCTGATAGGGACTCCAGGCTGGATCCCAAAATTTGAACAACGTTCAAAGGGAGAGATATTTAAAAATCCCAGAAAAAGAGATATTTCCAAATTAATGGCATTGCCCAAATGCCTTGGCTTCTTGCACCCCACCAGGAAGGTTTATTATTTTCTGGTAAAATGTTGCTTGAATGGGGAGTGGTAGTCAGTGATGCGTCAGTGCTGCTCTTTGAAGACATTAAAAAGCTGAATGCACAACAAAGAACAGATGTTCCAGCATGCTTTATTTATGCACCCATCAGCAATCTTCCAATGACCACAAAACACAAGCTTTTTTTTTTTCTTTTTACTCCTCGCAATATTATTTTCTGATCAACTCACACTCTATTTTTCCTCCAGCTGAAGTCCTGCGTGAATTGGTGTGTGTGTCTGTGCGTGCACGCATTTGTGTGCGAGTGTGTGCCTGTGTACGAGCGTGTGTGTGTGCTCGAAAGTCTGCTCCCATCAAAAGCAGGCTTCTATTGAACTGTCGAACAGGTGTGGATTCTGCAATTAGATCACATTTCAGAGAGAGAGAGACACTGAGGGTAATAATGGCGGTGAATTCTTCATAGTCAGATGCAGCACCATAGCGACCAGTAACAATGAAGAATAATAGGTATTAGTATTAGGGTGATTATTTTTAGTTTATAGAATCATTTGATTGAATACTGCCATAAGGCACCGTTAACATGTGCACAGCGCTTGCCAGCTGTAGAGCAAACTTGTTTTACTGGCACTTATCTGAAATTCTCATCTCTCCCCCACCCTCTCTGCTCACAATTGGAATGAAAGTAGCGATTAGGAAGTGAGATGTAATGCAGATTAAATGTTATGATGGACTAAGATCCTGATAGGTTATTAAAACTCACTTGCATTTGGTGTTTTAAAGGCATAGTGTTTGCATATTTTTCCACCGGTCGACATCTTTTGAAGATAAAACAAAGGGAACATTTTAAAAATCCATTCATAACCAGGAGGCTTTTTAATAGTGAGCTTCCAAATTTATGGCCTTCCTGTGTGTGTTTTACACCTGTGTGTTGTAAATATATATTAAGTATGGAGCAACTGTGTTAGCAGTAACCATGGATCTGATTTAAACAGAGCTAAGGCCTCCACACCGCAGTGGGCCAGATCCTCAGCTGATATAAACTGGCATCTCTCCACCAAACTCAGAGGTGCTACATAAAGTTGTACCAACAGAGGATCTGCAGCGAGAGGAGAATGACAGCCTTAATTTGGAATTTCCCTGCATCTGTTGGTATAAATCAGAGGCCTAACATTATTGTCACATAATATTCTGGTGTAGCAGAGGTGCTGTGAATTTTTAAACATAGAGAACTCTTGATCTATTGTTCCTCTCCCACTCTCCTCCCTCCCTGCTTTCGGCTGGCACTGTAAGAAAGCAAGAGCATTGCAGCATTGGACAACATGGAAAATTCCGGTCTTTATTCTTAATAGATCCTGATATAGATGCTCTGTTTTCTCCTTAGGCACAGAACTTCATTCTTTAGAGACCCTCAAAAGAAAAACAGTACTTCCTCTGATGTCACCTACTATAATAAATATGCCGTTATTCCTTCTGCAATAATAATTGCTATTAACAACAGTAATAGAAGTAGCAGTATTTGATAGCAGCAGTATTTGATAGTGTCCCATACTAATGGCTTCATCAGAGGTGAATGTTGTAATCTATTTCTTGTAGAGTAAGTAAAGAAAAACTAAGTCTCACTCAAAGACTTAGCATGCACTATGTAAATACTGCATTCCAATTTCAGTTCCCTTTCTGTTGTTAATTACAATTATTTTTCAAAAACTATTAAAAATATTTTTTAAAATGCCTTCCATGTTAGATCATGGTTGTTTTATTTGCATTTGATCTGATGAAACAAGAACAGCATTATTACTTTTTCCCTTGACATTATTACAGTGTCTATGCAGAAGTTGCAATACCAACTTTTCCGTATGATTCTGAATTGCAATCATACTGTGCATTGACATACCGTTCCATTTATTCATCTGATTGAATACTGCCACAAGGCACAGCTAAAGTATGTTAACAGTGCACAGTATGCATAGCCTAGTGCTCTTACTTCGCAAAAATGCTGGCAAATGCAACACTGGGTGCAAACTAAAAATTACGTGCTGAATTTTGGCAAAGCTTGGCGTAAAAACACCTCCAAAAGTTACATCCCGTGATGTAAATCTCAGTGTGCTTCATACAAGTCACAAAAACTGCAACAGGAATCTGTAGTGTATGTATGCACACATAGGGTGCACTGACACTGTAATAAAACCACTATTGAAAATAATATTTCACATGTGCCTTAGCTTCTTTCTGTATACAAACCATTTGGGTTTTTTCTGCTATTATTTTCTTAGCTTTTTGTTTCAGTGTTGCAGTTGACGGTTTGAAAGGTACAGTGCTAAATCTACTACATTTTTTTCTTTACACTCCTCTAAAGTATGCCATAGTAATTTAATATGTTTTAAAATTTCAATACTGATGAGGAGTTGCATGCCATTTTTTAGCTTACTGAACAAAAGGCTTACTGAGTCACACAGCCTATTCAAATAGGAAATGCAGATGCCTGCTAATTTATCTTCTCACATAAAGTCCATTTACCAATCCATACAAGAATTGCCCCCATGTCTTTGTAGTACTGCAACCAGAACGGATGCTGTCACTCAGGGGGGACATGTGACCATTAGTGCCACCTCCTTGGGGAGCTCTTTAGCATACTGTCCTCCACTGCTGTAATTAAAACTAACAAGAGCAGTCTACAAAGGAAAATAAGAAAATGCAAGGAGAGAAACCTGCATATTACAGCTTGCAGCACGCCAGAGAAAGGAAGTTGAGGAAACATTCCTGTACATTCTTGATATGCAGAGGAAAGCCAGATTTCTGTGGAGGTTACTGGGAAGGAGAAAAATGAATACACAGACAAGAGAGACCACTCATTAGATAAGAAGGTTTTTCCCAAACCATTAGTTTAAGAACACACTGGTTAGAGAGAAATACTTATTTTTTAAAGGAAAAAGAGAGGAATGCTAGCTATGCGCTGTTGTACAGATAGGAATAAATAGAATTAAAATCCCAATATTTCTCTACTTCTGTCAAAAGGTGATGCTAAAGAAGAAATTGGATATTATAATTAGGGTGTAGCATTTTCCCCCTGAGAATAGTTTAGCCACCAAATATGCAGTTTGAGGTTGACCACAACTACCCACATATTTAGTTTAAATTCAGTGAATAGTTTCAGCAGTAAAAAGATTCAAAAATAGATGACTAAGTTTAAGCTCTTAAGATATCCTGCTTTAAAATGCAACATTATGACATTCAGGTTTGGAACTTTTTTTTAATGTAGTGAATGAGATTTTTAATGAATAAAAAAATACATAAAATCAAAAGAAATTTTACCTTGGATTAAAATGCGGCATTTTTTATTTTCCAAGTCATACTGAAAGAAATAAGGAAAAAACCTGCTTCTGGTCAACTGGAAATATATTTTTACTCCTGGCTTTGCAACTCAGCCACTGAATCAAAACCTGATTATTTACTTTTTATGTGACTTAAAGGTACATGCTTGATACAACACATAGTCTTTCAGAAGTGCCCAGCTCCTTGAACAAGTGAAAATGGCTTCATCTGAGAAAATGAAGGATGAGTGCAAGAGCTGATGAACATGAGAACACAAGACGCTGCTTGTGTTTGCTCAGTTTAAGACCCAATTCCACTGCTGTGTAGTTGAAGTCTTGTAGCATCTAAACCAAGGCCAGAAAGCAGCAATGGAACAAGCTTCTGAAAGCTGCAGTTCTGCTTGCTTAGCTAAAGCTTCATTTTCCACCTTACTCTACCAAACTCCCTTTGGGATTTGGCAGGAGTCCTGTGGTTATGGGGTTACTAGGGAGTACTCTTGTGAAATGATGTTTTATATAGCACAGGTGATAGTTCTCCTCTAGGGACAGGACACCTAACCCACATACCTTCCACAGTCCTATATATAAACACAGATGGGTAAGTTTGTGAAGAGCTCACATGGAGGAAACGGGAGCACTTGAAGGATGACTAACTTATGACAGACACTGAAGATCTTGTCTGATTTAAAGAAACTTGTCGTAAGTTAGATTCCTGAGAACTGCTGGACTGTTATCACTCTCATAGTGGTTGGGAGAGTGCTGGCTTTTCATCACTCTCCAGATCCTGTGTGTACATCGTTGGGCAGAGAGACTTATTTATAACACAGGGTACAAGGAAGGCAGCTCAACACCGGCATCCCTTCAGTATCAATGCTGTGTACCAATGTCTGAAGTTTAATAACAGCAAGAAAATGCTATGTGTTTGTGATGGAGAGGGGAGGAGAGGATGAAGAGAGGGAAGGAGGTGGTGAATTAAAGGTTAGCAGATCTCACGAGATGATGTGCAGTGCATGTTGGTTTTGGCATTGCATCTCTCCTCAACGCCAGTTTAGGGTGGCTGGACAAAAATATGGAAGCAGAGCTCACTGCAGATGATCCCTGAAGATTATGGGGAGAAATGAGAGGTGTACTGATAGCACACCACAACCAAAAGCCAAGATGTCTGTGGCCACAATAGAGCTAGAATTTCACTAGAATCTCACCTCTTCAGCTTTCTCTTGAATATTTTAAAATAACGCCCACAAAGGAATAAGCAGAAAAGGTGTCACCATTCTAAAAGTGAATGTATTTATCTACTGTTAGGTTTCTTTTTTTCTTTTTTTTTTTTTAAATGGAAATATATGAAAGTAGAAAACAGAGGCTGCCATGATGTTTTTTCTTGATGGAAAATGGCATTGTTTGATAAGCCTCATTGCTTTGCTGGTGCCTAGAAATTTAATTCCTTCTAACTCACAGATGAGTTAACCTTTGGCTGAACCAGTCTGCTGTCATTTTGGGACTCCATTTTTCATTTATTTCAGGCCAGATTCTACCATCCTTACTTCTGCTACAGAGTGCCTTTTATCTCATGGTGTCCCATCAAAAATATATTACATAATGCAAGTAACTGGACTTCCTAGTTGTTATTTTGAGGAAGCACTGCTTTAGTTGCTAAGCAGTTACTTTCTTGTTCTAAAACAGATCTGTCTGTGTCTACAGACATACTTGCACTTTATCTACTACCTCCCAAAATAACTTCATACCTCTAAGAACACAGCAAAAATGTGCTTTATGTCCCAAAGGACTTGTATTTTGAATTGAATATACAATGCTAGAGGCAAATCTGAAGGAGTAGGCTGAGAAAGGACTGGGTTACAACAGTGTAGCCACATGGATACTTCTCTTTTTTGCTGTATGCAACATGATTCTGCTTCTAGTCAGGCAAAACATGTGCCTGCAGGAGGCACCGGAGGGAACAGAAACATGGTAGAGTGAGAATGGAAGTAAGAAAACGTGGTGAAAACAATGTTGAGAGAAAATCATTATGACATCCACCACTGTGAAAAGAATATGCTGTGAAGTCAGATAAAAGAGTTTGCCTGTTTGAAGTCAGAGGTGTTGACTAAATATACTTAAGATAAGTGTGAGATGGAGCAGCAGTAAAATACCTGATAAACAGACAATACAAGTCACTTGGCACTTTAAAAACCTGTTATAATTACATTTATTTCACACTAACAATAAAATATGTAGAAATGTTTTATATTATTTGGGCTTGTGATGTATCATTTGTGAAAACACGGAATACCAAAAAAACTCTGCCATCACCATGTCATTTAAGAAGCAGCTTTTAGCATCATTACACATTGTTTTCACAGCTCACATTATTAATGTGATCACCTTCTAACAGCTGTCTCATGAATCTCCACAACCTGACACTCTGGCAATAAAAGCGGTAATCCCGACCTGTCACCATTTCGCCATCACCACCACAAACTTGGATATCATATGCCTGGCTGTTGTTTTGTGCAGTCTGGCATGGTGGGCATGTAAATCCATTATGAGGAGACAACAAGAAGGGAATTGGCCTGACCCGATGTGTATTGACACTTAATGTTCCCCCATCACACTTATTTCCTGTACACGACCATGAAAGTCAAATACATACAAATATAGTAGAAAAAGGAGGCCTGTGGGCTCTGTGCAATAGATCCAACCTGACACAAAAGCACATGTTCTTTTTACTAGCAAAAGCTAAATCTAACACTTACCAAGGATGCAGAAATTTAGCTCTGGTTGCTACTTCCAGAATACCACTGATGAACTCTGCAGAAATCTAGATTTCACAATTTTTTTTGCAGGAAAATGATGAGATACTGAAACTGCAGTGGAAAAAAAAGTGGAAATAGAGAAACACAACAGTTTCTTAGAGTCACTGGAGAGGACCTGAGGCAATAGCACTTTTTTAAACTTGGATCAAGAAAACATGTAAATTTTATTCTCCCGCTGAGAGACAGTATGAGTTCTGGAAAGGAAAAAACAAAACAAAACAACCCGTCCCGCAAGAAAAAGCAAAAAATCCCCAGTCCAGAATACCCACAAACTTTGAAGATGCTTGGGATGAAGATTTTGCTATCTATCCTGAGGATGGAGCATCCTTTATGTCAGCTGATACTTCTTTATTCCATCCCCAGGCTCGGTCCTCTGTCACTTACAGGATGAAATAGTAGGTCATCCATATCAAGTTCCAAATTTTATTTATTCAGGAGCAGTTAGGTTTTATGATTTAAGGCTCTTAATGGGTGCTGGAAATTTTTGCAGGAGAAAAATGATTGATTGAGCAGTGAGGAAATGTATTGCTTTATAGGCAATTTACTTTTTTTGTGGAAAAGGTTCCAAATTATTAATTTAATCCCCTACATATAAAAATGGGGCTCCAAGTCAAGATATATGGTACCCAGAGGTGTACAAACTTGCATACACTGATAGCTTCATTCACTTAAAAAAAAAATACAAGACATTTGCTGCACAAGCAGCACCCCAAAAGTACCCAGTTCCAAAGTGCTATTTTTGGAAAATACACTGTGAAGTTTGTTCAACTCTGTTGTAAAAAGGAAACAAGAGCAGAGCAATGAAGGGAAAATGAGAAGACGGTGGGCTTTCCCCGTCTCATAATATAGACCCTCTCTTCCTTCCCTCTTCCTCCCAGCCAGCTAAAGCAACTGGCAGGTGCAGTATTACTCTGCAGATGGACCAGGAGTGGCACACATACAGTTATATATGCCTGGCACACTCGTAATTCCTGCTTCATATTACCTGCCAGCTAACCAAGCAGTAGCCAGATTTGAGAGGACATCCCAAACAGTTGTTGTGGCATGGAGAGGAACCAGTCTACTGGCAGTACACTTCTCCAAAAATAGACTGTGCACTTAAGCCAGGGCAATAATTCTCATTTCCCCCCATCCTTTCACTATCACTCTTTGTTTCTCTTCCCTTCCTGTCCTAACAAAAGTGTAGATTGTTTTGGATGGGACAACTGGGCACAGGTGATTCTGCAGCTCCAAACTTTGCACCTACTGTTCTTCCAGGTCTCCCAGTCCTAAAACATCCCCTTTTAGGCTGGGAGTGAGGGAGAATAAAACAGGTGGAAGGGGAGGAAAGGTGAGCAAGACTTCTGTTACTGTTCAAAATGATCATATTTTATATGAATACCACCTAGCCACAAAAATGAATCTATGCTTTCATGGGAAAGACCCAAACTTGCTCATAAACTAGCTCACAGATTGCATGTATAGAAAGTCTTTTGGCATCTAAAGATGCAACTAATTATCTGGTAGGATTTACAATACCATCTAAGTATAGACTGAGACTTAAGAGTCAAAGTTTGTGTGAATCAGACAGACTTACAAAATCACCTGTCTCTAGGAACTTAAGTGTTTTGTTAAAACTGGTCTAGGATCACTGAAAATGTGCCTATTTTGCTTTAAATCTTCTCTAACATTCTTTGGGACTTCAGTCATTTCAGGGGGAAAAAGTTCTGCTGTGTGCATCTGTGAAAATAGTGTCAAAACTGTGAGCTAAGTTCTTTTAACAAAGGCACTGGAAAGCCAACATCATCAGCTCCCCTCTAAGTTCTCCCTCCAGTGGAAGCCCTGAGTGGTGGAGAATCACTGGACCAGTTCTCAGAGTCCCTCCACTCCCCACTGAACAGTGTAACCAAGAAGAAAGTAGGTGGATCCAGCAGGGATGCTCACAGGCGCCTCAAACTCAAGTGCCCTTTATGTGACATATGCTCTTTGGAAAGATGAGCTCTCTAGAAGGAGAATATTTAAGGAAATATCCCATCAATGCAGGTTTCAGCCAGCTCTAAATCAGAAGAATAAAAAAATAACCACCACAATAAAAAAAAAGAAAAAAATCCACAAAAAGTTTGAACATAGCAATAGAAAAAGAAGAAAACAACAACAAAAATGAGTTATTTTAAATCCTGACATTTATCACACCATGGGATTTACTTTTACTGCAGTATTTAAAGGATTTCCTACTCTTAGACTTGGGAATACTGCAAATAGCACAGTAAATTTAACTACTGTGAGCAGTAAATGTCAAGATTTTAATGGTGCCTACTGTATGCCAGTTGGTTATACAGTCACCCATATGTGTTGACATATAAGACCCGATTCTGTTCGGTTATGTCTGTGTAAACCAGGAGTAAGTGCACTTAATTCATCTGAGTTACCATCACATGAAAACTATGTGAAATCAGAACACAGGTCTGTATCCAAAATCTAGTTCAGAAGAAAGCATTGATCTAAATCCTGATTGTTTTCATCAGTTCTTTTCAGAAAAAAATTCTCCTTGAAATCAAAGGACAGAGATGGGACATCAGGATCTGGCATTCAGTTCTCATTGGCCATCACTTGTTTTGTACTTATCTGTCTTGTAGATCAGAAATCTATGAGGGCAGAGTTAATGCTCTTTCTGCCAGAATAAGACTCCACCTCAATACACCATCAATTAGGGTATCACACACAAATAAATTAACTTCTACTGTACACAGAGGACTTTAAGCTTGAGCTATGTAATATCCCAAACAGCATTCTTGTGCTTTAGAGAAGCTCCTTTACTTCACCCCTCTGTTTCTGTCCATAAAGCAACACAAAGCCATAGAGGATGCTGCAAGCATGTGCACCCAGGTACCACTGGCTGAGGCTGCAGTTGTGCAAAAAAGTGTGCCTAAGTCTGCTTAATAGACCAAAACCATATCTAACGACAGCTCTGTGAGGGCAACGAATCTTCTTTTATATCAAAAGAGCTTTTATCAAAAACACCCTCTGAGGCCAACACCAACGACAAGCCCCTTGCAGTTGACCCTAGCAGCGATGCCATGCAAAGCCACCAGCCCCTACCTGCAGCCCTCCTAGGATGTGATGTGTATTCTTACATCCTGCTGCCTCTCAAGCCAGCAGCCAATAGCACGCAATCCCTGTGAGACTTCCTTGAGACTATTCACTACAACAAATATCCAGCCACACTATAGGTAATAAACTGGAAAATCATTTTGAAGTATCTTAAACTCTTAAAACATGCTGTGGCTTTTTCAGAAGTACATTTTTTTCTGACATTAAAAAATAGATGTTAGATGCAATTTTGAGATTTGATTCTGATTAAAGGATTCCAAAATTCTGGTATGGCTAACCACATTTTCTTAGATGTACCCAAGTTCTATTATCCAATAGAGATCATTTCAGATCCTTCTATTTTCAGTCAGCCACACACTAAGTACTCATCATTTTATGACACATAGTTACATGGACTAAGATAATGGTAATTATATCTCATACTTCAAAACAATTACCCAGTGAGGTGAGGAAGGGCTCCTTCTTCCACGTTTCACAATAGAGTATTTGCAGCATGGAGTTATTCACCTTTCTGAGATACATTAGCTATTGGTCAGAGTCAGAAGCAAGATATCAGATTTAATGGATTAAAGGTCCCTTTCATTATCACACATCTTATAATTATCCAGAAGCATAAGTCTTTGCAGTAATTAATCAGTGAGAGATTAGTGAATATTCCCAATGGGAAGATACTAAGTCTGAGAAATAAGTGTAGTTTGGCAATGTCCTTAATTAGATATTGACTCATTATCCAGAACACTTGTGTTTTTGGACACAATGGTCCCACATAAATTAAAAAAAAGCCCAAAAACCTACAACCCAAAAAAAGGTATTTATTTGTAGTCCTTAAAGAGTATAGGTAATTATTCCAGACATTTACATATGAGATCTATAGACGCTGTGCTAAGGTGATTCTGTTTTCAACTTCTCTGTAAGTATGCATGTACATTTGTGGCCACTCTGGTTGCAGTCACAAAATGGAGGGGGTGGTTGTGAGCAAGTCAGCAGTTCTGACACCCTTTGACCCCAGAAGAGCTCCAAATCAGAGAGAAGAGGGTCTCCAGCCCTATTACAGGCCCTGGACCAATCTGCCAATGAATGGATGGCTGGGGAGCCTCAGTGTCCATCTAAGGAAATCTGATGAACCAGGGAAGAGGCGATGAACATGTGTGAACAAGGAAAAATAACTTCCACCCTTTTGGCTTCTGGATGTTAAGAGCTTCCAGTGGTACTTGAAGATGCTGTGGTGTTTGTGCCCCTAACTGCTCTAATATCCAGTAGTTAGCCTCTGTGAAGCAACCCAGTGCTAAACTTTTGAGTCCAACAAGCTTGCAAACAGCAGAACTGGGAGCCCAGTGACACCTTACTGTTCACTGGATGAAGGTGGGATTTCCTCCTTATTAGCTTCCTGTATCCTATCCTAATGCAAGGACTATTGCACTGGGTTAACTCAGCCCTGGTTTCCCCACTCTCCAGGGCTGAGCAGAGAGTCATCGCTGTCTATGCACACATTTACAGAATCCTGTTTTTCACCCCAGCAGATAGTGCCTATGAGATATCATTACTATTAGGTCTAGCCATGTAGTACGTGTCTTTTCAATAAAAATAGAGGTGTTCAATCTTTTTTACCAATATCCCTCTTCATATTACTTTTATTTGGGATTTTTACACAAGGCAACTCAAAAGGAAACAGTTTATCATAAGATTTCACAGCCCCTAAGGAGACAGAGAGCTAGAAGTGTGTCTCGAGCCTCCTCCACGCCTCATCTCACTCGCGAAGGAACAGGTCGACACTGTGATGAGGTCTGCTAAAGGCTCCCTCAGCTCTTTAGTCGCCTCCTCTCCTTCCTGACATTGTGTCCCCTTCTGTGTGCAGCACCATCACACATTTCCTATACTCCAAATAACTTCTCACTCCTCCCTCAACTCCCTCCTTTGAGGAACCTTCCTTCCTTTTTCTCCTCATCCGTCATCTCATCTCTGTCTCTGCCACCGAGATGTGAGCATACTGGAAGAGGGACTATGCCATATTCTCTAAAAGTACTCTATAAACATGTTTAATAACAATATTTTTCAACCTTTGATCTTTCCTGGATGAATCCTACTTAATCCTCACTGAGATTTTTATGAATGATTTTTCCTTACCCTTCGAGGCCACATCTTTCTGCTAATATTTTTATGTCAGCAACTAAGTGGGAGAGAGACTGTAGCTGCTAAAAATAAAGAATAAAAGACAAAAGCCCACTAATTACTCAGATCAAAACAAAATCTGGAGAAGTGAGTCATAACTCAAAAGAAAGGGAAGAACATCTTGCTTTTTACTGGGAAAGGGAAAAAAAAAATACAGAAAATTAAATTCTACTCCTCTTATACTTAGGGGATTATTGTCATCTTTAAGTTAACCAAACTAGATCTCACTGCAGCTCACACTTCTAGACTGCAAGTAAGAAATTAAAGTTGTCACTAAAACACACATGAGTTGCAAGGCAAAAAAACCAAACAGCTTGAGCTTTAGAAATGAAAAAGATGAAATTGCCACAGTGGTAAATAAAAGCATTTAATCAAAGGAAAGAACACAAACTACTTCTGACTATGCAAAGCCAATAAGATAGTACAACTGGTAGAACACTGCTTGTATACTGTGCCAGTTACTGAACTAGCATGTGCCAAAATAATTTGTAAATAGATATCTCTTGCCTTGGGTTCTTATTTTAAGGAAATTTCAGTAGCATGCAAACTATAAATACTTCTGGATGAATCCTTGATGTAACTACACTGCAGTATTTGAAAGTAAGTGTTTTGAGCATTATTTAGTGTTTCAACTGTGGAAAAATACTTTCATAATATAGTAACTTAGATGTCTGAGATAATGGTCATGGGTCAAGTTCACAGACGATGTGAAGAATGATGTAAGATACATATGAGACTTGCCATATCTTACTCCTTCTGTAGTTTTTCTTAATACAAATCAATCCTTTTTAATTTACTGATCATTGAATTAACAGCCCTTTAAATGCATTTATATGCATGTGTGCATTTTTTGCCATTATCAAAGGCTTCATGTAGGTCTTGTGTCCAAAGCTGGTAAAAGATAGCACTAGATGACTTAGAAGTTGAGAAATGATTGAAACCTATTAATCAAAATGTCACTCAAAGCAATCTATAATAAAAAATCACTTCTATCTATTACTTATTTAATGGTTTATGGAAAATTACAATTTCATAGAGGTGGGCAATTCTCTGAGACTAGCCCCTCAAGAAAAATAGGCCCAGAGCTCATAGATGGCTGGAGAGGAGGGTGAACACAGGCTAAATAAGCTCACTTAGCGCACAACAGCTATACCCAGCAGACCATAACACGGACTACATACTGTTTCACAGAATCACAGAATCACAGAATCACAGAATCACAGAATCACAGAATGGTAGGGGTTGGAAGGGGCCTCAGGAGATCATCCAGTCCAACCCCTCTGCCAAAGCAGGTTCCCTACAGCAGGTTACACAGGAAAGCATCTAGACGGGTTTTGAACATCTCCAGAGATGGAGACTCCACAACCTCTCCGGGCAGCCTGTCCCTGTGCTGTCACCCTCAGAGGAAAGAAGTTTTTCCTTAAGTTTGTGTGGAACTTCTGCTGTTCCAGCTTGTTCCCATTGCCCCTTGTCCTGTCACTGGGCACCACTGAAAAGAGCCCGGCCCCATCCATTTGGCCCCCACACTTCAGGTATTTATAGACATTGATCAGATCCTCTCTCAGTCTTCTCTTCTCCAGGCTGAACAGTCCCAGCTCTCTCAGCCTCTCCTCACACGGGAGATGCTCCAGCCCCTCATCACCTCTGTGTCCCTTCCACTCACCCTCACACTGCTCCCATGGCAGTGGGTCTCCCTGACCCCAATCCCGGCAGGGACCCCACTGGGTCGTCCCCTGTGTCCCCTCTGTCCCCTCCACTATTTATACATGCCATTACTAGAGAGACATGTCTTTCACATGCTGAATCTTTGTCTGCTATGCGCTCAGTGCTTTAACTGCTATCATTACAAATGTTTACTCCTTCCTTCTCTAATGTATTATCAAATTGCACCAATTTTCATAATGAAACCTTTGCCCCTGATATAAATAGTTTATTCTTGCAAATAACAAAAAATAGGAAAATTAAATGGTTTTTTTGAGAGATTATATACACTAGGAAAGATCGAGGGCATGATCAATTTTTTAAAAAAGAACATACTCCTGCAACCCAGATACACTTTTTGAAACTAGAATTTGTTGATTTCATTCTGCAAACATGCAATCTGTCTTTCAAACTAACTTGAGGAGTGCTTCCAAATTGGTAGCTTAGATAACAATGGCAAAAGTCTGTCCCATTGCTGAAAAAGAAGACCTCAGTCCTGATTGCCTGTCCCTTAAGCTCTGCTAAGAAAGACATCTCTAGTGAAGAACCTCTAATGCTGCTCTACAGCACAGGGTTCAATCCTGGTAACAGGATGGTCAAAACCAAAATTTGGGACTGCAATCAAGCTGATCCAAAAGGAAGGGGTATAAAGACACAGTTTTCAGATTAGAAGGTCAACCACACAGGAAAGTATTATTAATAATGTTTTGAAAGAGAGAAAAGAATGAGAGTGAACACTGGGTGGTCAGCTATATAGAAGGTAGCTGTATAGGATATACTCTCGTATGCATCAGTGAAACAACTGAACAGTTGTTTTATTAAACTATATTATGAATTCTCTGATCATAATAGCAGCTGCTATTTGTATCCCAGTAGACTAATATGCTCTGCTTTCCCTATTAAGGCAGGTTTGGGATAGTTTGACGGTGGAGGGGAGGAGAAATTGCAGTGAGAAGATGAGCCAGGATTCCATATTTTAAACAATATGTTACCGAATACTTTAAAATTAAAATTCTCTATTATTTTGGAGGCATGTTCCATATTACAAGCAACTCATGCAAGATGGAGTAGCTTCCTGTCTACATTACCCAATAGATTTGCTCAGTGAAAGCTTGCATTTCAAAAAAGAGTGGGTGGGAGAGGTATCCATAAATATTTACAGCTGGGTGTCTGGTTTGCTTATTTATACACTCACCAGTACACCAGAGACTAGAGGTACTTCCAAGAAAGCACAGATTCTGGGGAAAGAAAGAACTAGCTTGGTAAAAAAAGGAGGCCATAACTGCCATTTACACCTGCCAAGTCATATTCACATCTCATCATTTAGTAGAGAGACAGTCACATCGCAACACGTTCTCCCACCCAAATTTTGGTTGTATTAGGTCCCTTACATTTCACTAGCCAGTCATGTATGCCCATATTTGTACATTTATGTGTCTAGCTGCAGGAGATGTGAATTCTGGATAATTATTAGTTTTTAGAGGGTTTTTAATTTTAGGAGATGCAATAGCAAAAATATTGTCAGACTCATATTCCAATTTAAATATTAGAATGATGTTTCATTGTCTTTCAGTATAAAAAAATTAGAGGAGATTATGATTTTTTTTTAAATGATGTTACTTTGATGTGATATTGCAAAGAGAATAAGGCACTTTCCTTTAAACTGATTTTCAAAGCTATATCTGAGATCTATATCTGCTGTTTATGGATCACAACTAACTTTATAGTCATGTATAAACTGTACTTCTGAGTGCTGTAAGAGGTATCCCCTGTCTCACAATAAAAATATTATGGAACATTATATTTCCATATAGTAATGGCACTCTTATTTTACTAGTAGGAAAGGTATTGTACTAATTTAATTGACTAACATAAAAGTCTCACAAGCAAGATCAATATTTTATTTTCTCAACAGTTTTTGTCAATGAAGATTTAATTTCCCAAGCAGAGAAGGTGTCTGTATAGCTCACAGATATAAGTGGGGTGTGGTCCTTTCTGTGGAGCCCAGACGCTTTGACTTCCCCACCTGCCCCAGTCCCATGGGAGCCTCAATGTCAAAACATGAGCCTAGATGTCAGTAAGTACGGGTTTTGTTTGTGACCCTATAATAAACTTATCCCTTGACCCCAAAATCACATAAATTTTATATGTTTTATTTTATCCCTGAACTAAAGACTTCTGACAGCTTAGCTGTGTTGGTTGGGATGTGAAGATAAGAAAACATAATCAAAATGGAAAAAAACCCATGACTTAGCCTATTTCATAGGTTTGACACCAGAAGACAAAGGCTTCTGTAGAAGGACAAATATTACCCTAATCTCTGTTGTAAATTGAGAAGGTCTTTTTTGATCTTATTTTACACCAAACACAGAAGCACACACAAGTTAGTCTAAATACAGCATTGTTTAAAGCCAATAAAATTAGAATGCTGCAACTGTCATTCAGAACCTTGACACAATGGACAGATATGTCAACTTTCCCTGAACCTAAAACCAAGTGCTGTTACAGACAAATTTTCAGTTGATCAAGGTCAACCGCTGATGTTGTGTGGAAGCCATTGGCAGTTTGGTGGCCAGACTCAAGTTTCACATTGAACTTCTGCATTTGCTCAAAACCAAAACTCCCTGAAAATTCGGAAGCTGTAAATTAGAGCCAGAATTTTTAAAACCTCTAGACTATAATCTCTCCACAGAACGTATTTATTTACTGTTCTGTTAAATCCTACAGGCTCCTCATCTAAAGGAAATAAAAATATCCTTCCTACCCATACTCACAGCCTGCTCCAGCGGTGACACCAGGCAGCACTGGGCAGAGGTTTTCCAGGATACTGTTATCATAGGGAAGGAGAAATACTGAAACTCTTCAAAACATTTTAAAAATAAAGTCAGAGATGTAAACATAACCTCATCGTACAGGATTCATGGAGAACCTGAGGGCCCCATTTCTGCCAGGCCACAGACCCTGCTGGGCATGTTCCCCTCCAGATGCTGGCAGCCAGCCTGCCCTGCGCCCGGCGCTCAGCCTGCCAGCCCTCCCCGTGTCCTGTCACCACTGGCAACTCCCACTTCCGCGTGCTGCTGGTGGGTGATGGGCAAACAGACTTGTTCTTTCCAGACCTTATCTTCTTCTCCAAAGCATAAACCTTCAGAGTTGGATGCCTGGTGGTGCATTCAGGGCAAATTCTCTTGAATGGATCATTTTGATTTAAGAAGCTACTGAGACGTTCAGTGGTTCGCAACATGAAGATTACTTGCCTACAGTTAACTAACAACTCTATCTAAAAACTCTGTTTTGCCTTTTTTATTCTTCATTTTACATCCTGACACATCACCCTCACATTTGTTCAGCCCAGATAAAGATGTCTTTAAATTACCTGTGAGTTCAATATCAACACAGATTCTCAACCTGGCTTTTAAAAACTCTTTATACCTATCCTCAAAGTTGTATTTTTGTATCCCTGGACTTGATAAATAGCATGTGTGGTGAGGTGGGAAAGGTGTTCATAATTTCCAGCTGAAGTATTACCTAGTGAAGTGTCAGCTTGGGTTACATAACTCATATATAAACAGACTTTTTGTGGCTGGTAGGAGAATAATTGGTTCATCTTGTCTATTCCCCTATCTCACACAGCTGTATTGGCCTCTTATTTCATTATTCAGTAAAGCTTGCAATGACCACCAAGTTCTTTACAAAACAGCATTCCTAACATTAAGAAAATCTAATAGATTAGGAAGATACGGTCAGCATTTAAACCCTAAAATCTCCTCAGGAAGGTAAAAAGCGTTTATTGGACTATTATGTTACCCTGAGGTTGGTCAAATCTGAGCTTTCAAGGCTACTATCATAGTAGAAAGGTTAGTCTGAAATTGAGCCATTGGCCTGGGACTAAGGGAAACATTTACTAGCTGCAACGCTCCAGAGATTCCTCAGCCAGGTGCTTTGAGTGCAGTGGGATGACTTTGTGTTCAGCATAAGATAGCCTCCTCCGGTTTCAGAGCTGAGTAGACTAGCTCACATGGAGAACCAGTACAGCACAGCCAGTACAGCACAGCCAGTTAGCTGAAAATGCCTTTCCTTACTACACACTAACCTTTCTAGTCTGGTGAACAAAAGTTAGCTGCTGGAACCAGCTGGAGTGCCTCAACAGTAAGGATTCAAGGAAAGGCAGCAAGGTTCCCCTATGAGCTTCTCATTCCATGAACCTCTGCAATACTGTTAGTTGCTCATTGTTTCCTTCTTCCTGTCAGTACAGGAAGTGGCAATGTTGTAATGCAGAAAGGCAGCACTGTCACATGCAACAGACACCAGTATGGTGTAGTGGATCAAGCTGCAGGTACTTTATCATAATTTCAGGTAATTTTCTTAACCTTTCTGGGGCAGGGTGTAGAATGAGAGAGAAATGACTAACCATATCACTGCGATCCCAAGAGTTTGATGAGTCACTAGTGACTATATGTGGTTCTTCTTCCCAGCTGAAGAAACAGACACCTGTAGAAAGAAAATATTGAAGGTAACATGCTGCCTGACAGATACAGTTGAGAATTACTGCCATAAGCAATCACATGCTGATACTGCAAAGCAAGGATATGCTTCACAAACTTCATATGCTTCACTTTACCATGAATCTTTCTACTCCAACATGTTCAAGTCCTCTAAAATCTCTACACAATTATGCACCAGGCTCCTCTATACACTGTCATTCTCCATTCCCATATTTACCACACCACCTTCACCTTTTCCAGTCCTTTTCCACAGTGCAAGGGAAGGGACTCTTCCATGTTTGTCACAAGGCCAACTTGCTTCTGGACTCTTCGTCATTGACTCCTGGATGGTCCTCTACTCATCCACCATTTCTTGGAGTCTTTTCAGGCTACCTATATCATACTATTAAATTATATTTTTTTTAAATTACTCTTGATTTATAAAGTAATAATATGCTACTCGTTTGTTTCTGTTTCTCACTTGGACTTTTATAGGTAAAGCCAACATGGCTTCACCAGGGGCAGATCATGACTGACCAATCTGGTGGCCTTCTACGATGGTGTGATGGCATTGGTAGACAAAGGAAGGCCAACTCATGTCATCTACCTGGACCTGTGCAAGACCTTCAACATGGTCCCACACCACATCCTTATCTCTAAATTGGAGAGATATGGATTTGAAGGTTGCACTATTCGATGGATAAAGAATTGGTTGGATGGTCACAGCCGGAGGGTTGTGGTGAACTGCTCTGTGTCCAGGTGGAGGTCAGTGAGAGGTGATATCCTCCAGGGGTCGGTCTTGGGACTTCAACATCTTGAGTGTTCTTCAACATCTTTATCAATGACCTGGATAGTGGGATTGAGTGCAAGTTTGCTGATGACACCAAGCTGAGCAGTGCAGTTGATACAATAGATGGAAGGAACACCATCCAGAGGAACCGGGACAGGCTTGAAAAGTGGGCCCATGAGAACCGATGAGGTTCAACAAGGCCAAGTGCAAGGTTTTGCACTTAGGTCAGGGCAGGTGTGTGATATTTTTCACCCGGAGGGTGGTGAGGCCCTGGAACAGGTTGCCCAAAGAAGTTGTGGATGTCCCATCCCTGGAGGCATTCAAGGCCATGTTGGATGGGGTCCTAGTCAGCCTGATCTAGTGGCTGGCAGCCCTGTCCATAGCAAGAGGGTTGGAACTAGGTGATCTTTAAGGTCCTTTCCAACCCAAGCCATTCTGTGATTCTATGACTTACAGATTTTTTTCATCTTCCCAGATTGTAAAATGAAGAAAATATTTCAATCCCCTTTCCTCTTACTGGAGATGTGAAGGCTAATTAGGGAAAGTGCAGAATATGTTCTGGAGATAAGCAACAATAAGAGCAGTATCAGTAGCAGTACTGATTGCATGAGGAGGAACATGCCTATATAAATTGCACACCTCTGTGAAAACCACGCTGTGTTGGCTCACATTAAATGGGCAGCCTTTCCGGAAGAGCAGAGAGAATTTTTATGTCATCGAACATCCCTCTGATGCCTCTCATTGTTCAAGACTTGTGCTAGAATATACTAACAAATCACTAGGAAACGTCTTATTTAAGGTCTTACTTATGTTACCTGAATTTAAATCAAAGTGATTTTTCTTACTGAAAAAAAGTGGATAGAAAAATATGTCTTTCTGTTAACCTTTAGCTTAAGGCTTAATTCTCTGAAACATCTGAGACAGCAAAATGAAATTGTACAAATGTCCATGGAATAGGAAAGGTAAACAGGAGATGTCTCTGAGGCCAAGCAAATGTGTTGAAAACCCCAAAGTTTCCTGCATCATTTTCTTGTACTGAATAGCATGTATAGTTTGTAATAGTAAATTATTTCCTTTTTCAGGTGTCCAGTCAAAAGTTACGTGAAGTCTCCCTGTGCTGATTCCCCAACTGCATCACAGAGAGCAATATAAAAAGGCCCCACTGGCAAAAATATTCCTTGATTGCAAGAATCATCGATATCCTGAAAATGAGTTTTCACAACACTAGAGGTGCACTTCAGCTCACTCTGCCAGGTGTTTGCATTGCAGTGATAATTTCCAGCACTGTGCTCGCTGCTGAATATTACTCAAAATTGGAATCACCCCTGTAGAAGTATTCATTTTGCACAGAAAAACCTGGGCAAAGAATAGAACAGGCTACCGTCATAAGGAAAAGATCAGAGCACCACAAATGCAAGCTGCATCACAGCAAGCATACAGGAGGCATGCTCACAGTTTTATACTAGCAGAAGTTTCTACACTGACATGCAGGAAAGCTCAAGGAAAACCTCAGAATCAAGTCCTCAGTCTAGTTCAAATCCATATTTTGGGGGAGGTTTAGGGTAAACTGAGATGCATATTTTTGCACACACAGTGCCTTTTTCATCTTCACTGGGATATTTCCACAAATGCTTCCCTTAATCTGAATCTATCTCTGTGCATGTGTTTGATAGTCACTTTCCATCATGCTAAGCAGCTGGTGAGTCCTGGTCTACAGTTTACTGGCAAAGGAAGATTTCCTCCATTCCTCACCAAAAGCACAGCTTAAACCATTTTAGTGCTGGTATCTTTCAAAGCCAGCCTTTGCTCTTCCTCTCTATGCAAAAAGACAAATAGAGAAATAGGTAAGAGAGAGGCTTAGCTCATCATGGTACAAAGGAAGACAGTATTTGACCTCTCACAAAACCTAGAGCTTCACATAGACGTATGTGGCACCCCAGATGCTACACGTGAAGACCTGCAAAGGTGACTGTTCACACTTGCACTGAGTGCAGGCCACCCATCCGCAATGCCAGAAGGCATCACACATATGAAAATAGCTGCCACATGCAGAAGCTACTTCCACTTCCCTTACTCTGCTCTGCTTCTTAGGTAGTCATTGCCTCAGCTGTCCACAATTTTAAAGGGGTGATGAGAGAAGGCATTGTCCCAAAGCTGGAGTTAAGAAGGGAAAAACCTGCCCCTGAATGTTTCTGCTGTGAGCACACCAACCAAACTGTGCCTACTTGCAGTCACTTCAGTGAGCAGATTGTGTCTTAAGTCAGAGTACCAGAGAAAAAAGTACTGCCTAAATGGAGACTTACTGTTGACATCAATTTATTGACAGAAAGTTGAATTCCTCCTTTTTGCTGCCAATTATCTCTTAATAATAATAAAAAATTCCTCTTTGTATGATCTTAAGTGTTTTGAGCACTGTTCCCTTCTCCAAAGCACAATGTTTAAAAGCAATCCACTATTTCAGACACCCTTCCTTCTAGTTAGCGACTCGAATGTTGGGAAGCCTGATTTTCACTAGGTACTTTAAAAAGTTTCCAAAAAGCAGCTGCTTTCAAGTTGGGCAAACAACAGTTGATGGTAAAAGTACTAGTCACATTTGAAAATGTTGGCCTTTATATTATGTGCAAATAATGATCAATCAGTTCAGTTACAAACTATGTGTCTGAGGGTTTTTTTCTTTAAAAAATACTCATGATGCCAAAAATTACTTTATAAGCGACCATTACCTATTTTAAGGGAGTTGATTTTTCAATTGATTTAATGTGATTGCTCCAGTTTTGACAAAGGTTTACTCCCTAGCCAAGGTGAAGAGACTTGGGCCGAATTGTATAGACAGCACAAATCCAGACTCTGGCTCCCAGTCCCTAAGGCATAGCTCCACTGCCGGTACAGCTCCTCTCCACCAGCTGCAGGAGCACTAATCCTCAAATTGTCAATGGAGCGCAGACATCCCAGAGCAGGCCATCCCAAGAGCTCTGCATGGAGAAGTCTGAGCTGACTGCGTCTGCTGGTCACTCTCTCTGGGCTCTGTAGTCCATTGCATACTGAAGCAGCACTGTATGTTTGTGTATCTTCAAAGCCTGGAAAAGTGAGCATTGGCCTTAATCACTGGTATTTATGATTCATAGAGAAATGGGAGAAATGTGAATAAGGAATATGTGATATGAACAAAAGATGTCTGTCCCCACTGACTAGAATCACTAGAATCAATCTCTTCTGCAGTCATTGCACTGCATTGGGTCTGCCAGCCTGGCTTAATGCAGCTTGGTTGCAGCTGTGTCTGCTTTGCTTTCCTGAAAGAACTTGCAAGTCTAGCATGGTAACTTGTCATCTGCAAGCCAGGAGTTTTATTCACACTTTGCTAGAAGCCACATTAAATAGCAACATCAGTCTGGAGACCAGCTTCTGCAGCAATGTTCTTATCCTTAAGCCCGTGCAGATGGGTGATTCCCTGTGTGTTCGCTGTAATGGCTGCGCTGCTGAAGACGCTGATATTCTAAGACATATCTCTCCAGGGGGCTCTTGACATGGAGAGTAAAATGAAATTTGTGTCCAGTTTGCCTGGGCCTCACCAGTGCCCTAACAGCAGGATGCTGTATTAGAAAGACACCCTTCACAGGTGCACCTTTCACAGAAAGACTGTCAGAAAAACCTGAAACATACACATTATTTAACCAAGCTCATAAACAGCAACTGCTCAAAACAACTAGAAATATTTACGCTTCCTATTTTCTTGGAGTTCAGGAATCTGTGGCTTTGTTACCAGTGCCGCCTGTGAGGTTATTAAGAAATTAATTCTACTGTCAATGTGTATAGATGGAGTTTGCTATAAACATGCACCCAAATAATATGTATTTTCTCTTCCTTTCCTCCCTCCAAGCACTGCTCTAACAACATGAGTCTTTACTATCAGTACGACTCGCGATTATGTAGCGATAAGCAATCCACA
Source organism: Caprimulgus europaeus (assembly GCA_907165065.1). The sequence continues at coordinate 20,447,316 of OU015530.1, forward strand.
CTCAATATGCCATCCTATTAGGCAGTGTTAAGTTATTACAGGTCGTATTGCTGAGTCTAAATAAGACCTGACAGAAAAGCTCATTAATCTGAAAAAACTCAAATTAAAAAAAAAAAAATCCTCTTTTCCTTTTTTCCTCTAACTAGATTTAGGTATTTAGCTCAAAGCTCCCAATCACCTTTGTGAGAGCAACCTCCTGTGGCATGGGAGTCTCTCACAGAAGGGCTGTATGATTCCCAGCATTGGATTAGCACTGGTTGCATTGGTCCCTTCCCTTAGTTGACCCTGCAGGGAGCAGGAGCTAATGTACTAATTCCTCTTCCAGACTCTTTGGCTTTTCTGGTCTCATGAGCAAGCCTCACAGTCCCTGGAGCACAGATGACACAGAGAATGCCTTTTCATTCTTGCTTAATGTAGCACCTTCCCACTCTTTTTTTATTGTTGTTGTTTCTAGCAGACAGACAAAACCTGTAGTGGTTGCCCTTCTTACTAAACATGCTACAGCCCATAGACCAAATGACAGATTAGGACAGTGATGAAGAAGTTGAAATGTCAGCTTATGCCACTCTTTGATTCACGGCTTGCCCTAGAGACAGGACTTCATCGTTTCGCAAGCATATCCACCTATCATGTTAAATGACAGTATTAAAACATCCTGTCTTCTGGCTTGGATATTCACCCAGCCAGTTACTTCCCCACAGCATTGGCCTAACTTACATGTGCAATTACGTACTGTTAGAAGGAAAACAAAACAAAACAAAACAAAAAAAAACCCAAACCAAAACTATGGCTCATTCACACTGACAATACAATCATCTCAACCACAATGATTTAAATATAAAATTAAACACCAGGACTGGTGAAGTGGTTGCATGATTCCTTGTCATTGCGTAAAACTTCTGCTTATTTGAATTCAGGGTAGCTATGGACTGCTGAAACCACGCTGGCCTTTGTGCAGCATTTTGGTCTTCACTAGAGAGTGTGAGGAGCCCCAGTGGTATGTCCAGTAATGTGTCTTCATCTCACAAAGTGCTTTAAGCTCCTGGTGAATGTTAAGCAACTAAATCTGACTGAAGTCGTCAGGATTAGCCAAATGCTCAAGTTAAGCACAAATGTGTTTTCCTGGATCAAGGCTCAGGAGAATACTGC